>VXBP01005984.1:47417-352261 GCA_013400115.1 Rhinopomastus cyanomelas | reverse complement strand
CCACTTGCAATATCTAGACTCACAAGGCAACTCAATAAAGCTGTTCAACTGCGGTGAGTTCAGGGGAGTTGTGGCAGCTGTGGATGTGGCTTCCTGATTGTAAAATACAATCTGTTATGGTGTGAAGGATAGGAAGCTTCATATCTGAGTAAATATTAGACAGCAGCCATTATATTCCATTTATTTCAAAGTTCACTTGGGGAAGGTCCTGCTTACAGCTAAACAATGTGGAGATGATTGTAATGTTTTGTAGTGGAAAGAAAGAAAAGAGGCAAATAAACTACTAAATGGAAAAGAGAGAGAAAAGACAACCCCAGCTAGGGAAATGGCACACAAGGAGCAATATCTATTGAACAACACAGAATAGCATGATAATCTGACTTTTTTTTTTTCAGTGTTGAATATGCAGGATACATTTAATATGCCCAACATGCAGTGTTTAATCTGCAGCAGCTGTCCTTGTGCAGAACTCTGTAGAAGAACAGAAAGGAGCAACATGCAGTAAACCAACCACACCAGGCACCTTACAAGGTCCCCTGCTAGCTCCCACCACAACCCTTTCTTCTATTCAAATGCAGCACATAGCTGAGATTTTTCCAAGTAACAGTGCTAAGTGTTTCACAGGAAGGGAAAGACAAGAAAGGAGAGTAACCCCTTTGTGTGAAATGGTCGGTGCCCACCAAGGTTTCCACAAGAAATAATGGTTTATTGTGAAACTGTTTAAACAAGGAAACATCAAGGATTCAATCCTCAGCAAATTGCTAGGTATTTTTCCCAAGAAGCTGATTCCATTTCAGAACTAGATCCGCACTGACATCCTACTTCTGGAAAGCATCATTATTCATTTATGCTTTGTCTTCCCAGAAGAGGAATGGATGTAAACCTGAGTTTCTGTGACTTAGGAGAATAAACTGCTGTCACACAGACCATAAAATGTAGAAAAAAGGAAAAGATGCTGTTGCTTCTGGCCACTTAGTCACTAAATCTGCTCTTGGTTGCCATCACTTTGTGTCTGAGAGGGAACAGCATCCTTTCCAGTCCTTTATGGCTCTTAGTGCCCTCATGCCTTCCTATCCACATGACATTTTTGCCATTTGTTCCATTTCTACCGTTATCTTATTAGAGTCTGCCTCCTCTAGTCTTGGTAGACATAGATACCCCCACCTGTCCCATTTTGAAGTGAGAAAACATGAAACAGTGGTCAAAGAGTGTGTCAGATTTTCCAGGTGGCTCCTGTAACCATGCTGCTGTGTCTCCCTTTACTGTATTTTTAAAGATGTCATTAAACTGAAACACAACGCTTGTTTACAGGGATATATACAGGAAAATGAGGTACAGATTACCCAAAGTAATGCTTGTTTACAGAGGCAAGTTTAGGAAAATTAGATACAGATTGGCCAAGACACAGAGATCCACTTCTGGAGGTAGCCATGCAGATGCTGCAGCTTCCACTAGCTCACAGCTGGTGGTCTGAAATAAACATCCTCCCAGGGCAAGTGTAATGTGAAGACTGTCTAATCCATCTACATGCAGGTCAGATGGGTTGTCTCACCTTCAGGAAAATGTCATCCTTCCCAGAGCACCAAGAGTTTCCAAGCTTGACCATAAACTGAAGAGTGAAGGTGTCCCCAGGCTGAGAGGGGCTGAAGACTCCTCGAAGACCTAGACGCACAGCTGAGCTGAAAGGCAAGAGGTACTAAAGATGGATTGTCACTGGGGCTTATAACTGAATCAGGCCACCACTGGACCACAGTTTGTGGGATTGGTTTTTTTTGGCAATCAGTACAAGAGAAGCCTCCTTGCTTCTTTTGTGATGGGCAGGAGGAAACTTGAAGAAGAGAGAGGCTTTGAAGAAATAACAGAGAATGGTGGTGGGCAGGAAAAGGGACAGTTCTGGAGAACAGGATGGGCATGAGTGGGCCAGCAGGAGAGGGCAGATTCTGAAGTACTGAGAGACCACCCAGAAGTGACGGGAACACAGGTTCAACAGAGGCTGAAGAAAGAAAAGGTTTTGGTGCAGTTACCCAGTCAGACTATATTTTGTCTCTACCTAAACCATCGCAGATATTTGGAGTGGCCCTTTCAGAATGCCCCTGTCTTGCCAGGACACAGCGCAGGAGGAATTCAATTTACAAACTCTCAATTTACTACATTTCCTTCTATATTTCCTCCCTGATAAGTTTTTCCTTCAACACTTAACTCAAGTGAAACCTGGCTTTCAAGGTTTAGAAGTGCGTTTGGGTTTTCTGGGCTGCTTCCTGCGCAGGATGTGAAGCTCTGGTGAACCTGCCATCATCCCCTGAGTGACTTTGGAATGAATTTAGAAGTGCACTCAAACCTTTTGTCTGTCAGATGGTGAGCAGCAAAGGGCTGAGGCAGTGATCAACTTTAGTTGCTGCCTGTGATGTATCTCTGACCTAGATTGCTTTCAACTCCTGTGTGGACTTTGTCATTCAGAGACTGAATCATTAGAGCAGCACCTGGGCACCAGTGACATCCCAAGACAGCACAATTAGAGCTAGCTAGCTTCTGGGTGTGCCAGAGCAAGCACCACATCTGCTCCTTCACACACCGCAGCTGAAGTTCAGATAGGCACCTGTGGCCAGGAGAGCCCCAGAGCAAGGTGCCGCTTGGACCGCTGCTTGCCCCTGGTCACCAGCCACCACATTAAAAATAACACGTGGGCCAAGTAAATTAGAATGAATAGAGCTGTATCTGTTCTAACACTGAACCAGCGTACCCACGCAGTAAGTTAGGGCATTAGCTAATCCTCTTATTTTGTAGGTTGTTGTGGTTTTTTTATTTACTTTGGTATGTTTTGATTAATTGCTTTGTACTTTTAGTCACTGTGGGCAGAAGCAAAACCGATGCAAGTTTGAACGGACTTTGTAGATCAATGTACATATTTTAGAAAAGGAAGTGTTGCTTTCAGCTCTTTCAGAACCAACACAGACAAAATCCTGTGTCTGCAGCATTTTCACTTATTTCTATTGAACGGTACATTTTTATAAGGCACAGCAGAGCCTCCAAAAACACAGCATCCCATCCATCCACAAATGGTGAGGAAACGTTTACCAGGCTAACTTAGATTTGCTGAAGATCTATCTTTGTAAGTGTCTGACATCCTAAGAGGAGACAGCACAAAATTTCACTGAGTTTTGACAGGGGGATAGATTTATCCCTGGCATAACTCACGCAAAGTTAGGGGAAGAGTCTGGCTTGGAGACTCTGAGTGGATTTATGGTTTACAAATCCACCTTAATCCTTGTCCTTCCTATCTGTTATGGGCTACTCGCAGGCAATAAGTACCTGTCACACTGCCAAAGAACAGTTGTTTATCTGGTTTTAAGTGAGTTTGGGAGTCCATTTGTTTGTTTTTACGGGAGGCATGATGGATGCAATTACAGGGGCAATAATCTGCATGGTTGCGGTGCAACTGCTCTGCGGATCAGACAACAGCAAAACCATCCATCTTCCATGTGCACGGCCACTGTAACTCTTACCTTCAAGGGGATGAGATCTCCCCAAAAATATGCAGAAATTTGTCTTTGTGAAAGTTTGGGGTCAAATCAGATTAAATCATACCCCAGAGTGCCTGTGGTATTAGTGTGGCAGGAAGGAAGACTCAATTTCTACTTAACTATGGGATGATTTATGTCGGGGAACTCCTTCAACTCCCCTCTTCTCTGTTTGGGCATGAACACTTGGTATTTTTATCAGTGCTGGGCCTCTGTCTGGTCAGAGGATGCTGCTCTCCTATCTCAGGAAGAGACTCAATATTTAAGCAGTGAGAGCTGATCCTTGTGAACCAAGCAATACGCTGAGTTTTGATCTTATTGCCGCACATTCAGTTTATGCACAGAAGATACATTCCCCCTGCCTGCCCTTCCCCTATAAGATGTACTCTGTTGGGCACTCTTTCACTATAAATGTGCAAATCCTGACTTGTCTTTTCTTCATTGATATATTTTCTCTCCCAGCACTTTTAGAGCCTGAAACCTTTTCTTCTGTCTTGACTGTACATTTGATTTATTCCTCCATTTGATTTCATCTCTGATTTAATAGCTCTCTCACTCGCACCTGCCCTTTTATTTTGATTTTTTTTCCTCACCTCTTTACTAGTTGACCTTTCCTAGACCTTATTTAAAAGATGAATGTTGCCCTTTTTGTTGCTATATTGTTCTTCTGGACTTCTTTTTCCCCAGCTCCCATTTGACCTCACAGTCCACTCAAAGAAACGGACATTGAGGAAAGTGAGGGTAGGACACAGCTGACACTGATTTCCATTAGGCTTTATTTTGGCCTGCCACTGTCCTGAGCAATAACTGGAGGTTGGTTGGGTATCAGTCTTGCAAAATCTGGGAAACTATGAAAGGCTCTAGGTTCCTGGGGTCATACCCCAGGAGTGCTGTGGTGTGCATATCTGTGAACACTTTTGCATCCTTTTCATGTTATCTGGTCACTGTTTGTGGCTCTTCTCTCACATTACACTGTACAATGCCATGCATTGGATTGAGTAAAGGCTGAAAATACAAGACTTAATGTGCAAAGCAAGGGTTTGGCTCACTGTTGAAAAGGAAGGCATTTTTACAGTGTAAAAATAACCGTCACCCAGAAGAGGTTCCACCACATTTAGGAAATTCCTCTGCTAACACAGCAGAGCGGCGTGAGTGGAGCAGCCGCTGCGGACAAGAAGCACATTGTGCACAGGCGGGACTGGGGAAAAGCTCTGTCACCATGGTAGATCCATGTAGGAACAGCCAAGGATGACAAATTTCACAAGTCGTTCCGGGTTAAATCGGTAACTCATGCAATCATTTATGGGTTAAATATTAGCAGAAGATGCCCTCTGCAAAAAAGGACGACGCTGATTACATTATTCCCAACGACTCCCAGATGTTGAAACTTATTTTCCAATGAACATAATTATACAGTCTGCGGATCTGAGCCCCACGCTCAGGGAATGGCAGTGGGAATTTCTGAGATAACCTTCTAGGCCTTCGGCCATTTTGTGTCTCCAAAGACAAACAAGAAAACTTCACGTGTCCTGAGAGCTGTTGAAGTGAAACAGCTTTCATACTTAATGCATTAACTATAATCTTTTCACTGTAGGCTAAAATGCAGCCATTTTTGCACTTTTCATGACAGTGTGATTTATAAGCACGGTTTCCTTTTTCTGTGGCTTGCAGTGTGTGCCTGGGAATCGAGGAGCAGGCTTTCAAAGCCTTTTAACTCTGCAGCTGCAAGTGTCACTGAGAAGGAGGCACATTTACTACAGACACCTTGGCTGCACAGAAGCTTGTCCACATTTAATACACCTTCGCTGTTCTTTTTATTTTCTTTGAAGGACTGACAGCCCCTCCGTGCCCAAAACCAATAGAAACCAGTTCATCCTGTGTATTCTAGGTACTGAGTATGAAATTTCAGATTAAAAACCATTGGGGCTCTTTTTAGTTAACATCTCTAATTTAGAATTCTTGGGATGCTGCTCCTGTTTTCAGTAGTTACTTCTTTGCTCCTCCTGTTGTTTTCCAAATTAGAGATGTAATTCTCATCTAATTCCAAAATAAGATTTTCAGAAAAATATCAAAGGAATGGAGCTTCTGGGAACTGGCAGCATCATAACCCTTTCAAAATGAAATTAAAATAGACAACATTGCCATTCAATAGCTTCCATATTAAAGCTGTGAGAATTACTTCTGAACTGCTGGTTAACTAATTAATAGACTCATAGGTAAATGTTTGTCCAAGAGTTAATTCCTTGATTACTTTTCTTTTTTCCTTATAACAGTTATATGAATCCTGGAGTGACTTCTCAATAATGAAGTTTACTGGCGAATGTAGTTCTTAATTAGATATCTGAGATAGACATACAGATCACATCTTGGATAGGGACCCCACTCTGTGGCTGAGCTCAAGCAAAGTCATGATGGTCGCTCAAAACTGTTGCAGGAATAATGAGGGAAGTGGACTTCTGAAAATATTTATTAATTATTTGTAGCAGTTAGTGGTAACCAATAGCGCAGACTGAGTTTCAGCCGCGAGACAACCATAAAAGGAAGAACATGGCTCACAGTTTTTCATCTCTACAAAAATGTCCTCCAGCTGTTTGTCTTTGAAGATCATCCTTGATGATGTTGTTGCAAGTTTTTAAGAATAAGTCAAGAGAAGTTAGAGATGCATCAACTATGTTTTAAACCATAAGGTTGCTCTTCTTAGAAATGTGCTTTGCTAAATAAAGCATTGTTCACAAACTGCATACCTACCATGGGCTAGGTCTTCTAACTTCAAATATCAAAAATGAGCTCTCCAGGTCAGTGCTGGTGACCTCATGCCATCATTATATGCACTGGAGAAGAGATAGGCACCATCGGACTGTGATTTATTGGACTGATCTTTGGTGCCTAGGATACCTCAGATCTTAGGGAATGATATGTGTCTACCTATTGAGGTGGCTCATTGTCTTCTTACCTGTGAAAAGTATCTATGATAATTAGAAAAAGTGATGATTATTCTATTCCTAAATTGGGGAAAATTATTTAAGATTTCATCTGGAACAACAGAGAAGTCCATGCCTGCCTAGAGTTTTTGAGGCCACAGGAGTACCCTCAAGGCCAGGAAGCCTCTGTCACCTTTGGGAGGTTACTGGAGCCTGCGGATAAATTCCTGCTAGCTAAAAACCCCCTCAGCTTCCCCTTGCGGTGAGGAATACGTTGTGTTCTAACTGATGCATTCAAATGAACAGATAAATCAGTGGCAACGCTTTTGAAGTGGTATCATCTCCAGCAATCTCAAAAATCCCGTTAGTGACCTGACAGAACAGCTCATATTCTTCTTTAAGTGCTGACAAATATATTTTCTAACTGAGATCAAAACGATACTGTTTTCCCTTGAGTGTAATACTAATGTTTTATTTATACATATTTATTTTAGAAAAATCTCTCTGATATTTAAGAAGTTTATGAGTTTTGCTTTGGATTTGTTTTCTTCTTAGTAAAGGTTTCTTTTAATCAAATGTGAGTATTAACTATTTATTAGCTATGGTCAAAAATAAACTTTCAGATCTGGAGGGCAAACATATGGTAAAGCTCTTGCAGTTTAATAATCCTGGATTATGCAAATATTTGAATACAGAGAAGCTCATTTAAGGAGCAGCAGGCCTGGGAGGGCTTGTGGTAGACCTCCCTTAGTTCCATTCCCAGGCACCTGCAAATCTCGATCTGTGCTTAGGCACTTGGTGCCCAACCTTTCACAGATCTGAAGCCAAGAAATAAAACACACACAGAGTCCCTGTCAGCAGCACTGGTACCACCACCAGCAGAAGGGCTGGGGTTTTGTGCCAGAACAAGAGAGCTTTGCACCCAGCATTTCCAGGGTTGTTCGTCTCTGTCCTCCACTGGATGTGTATGTTCCCCCAATTCAACCCTCTCCTTGCCTTCCCCCTTGCACCCTACTGCTTGCTGTCTCACCCCATGCCATATTTTCTCCAGGTAGAACGGCAAGTTCTGACACTATGTTCTCATCAAGTAGCCAAAAAGATGTCTCAGGACACAAATTACTGCACTTGCAGAAATAAATGGCAGACATCCATGCTGAAAGACTGGATGTGCATCAGAAGGGGTTTTCATTAACCGATAACGGTGTGGGGGCTATCAGCTCAGTGATCACCCAAGGGCTGCAGCAACCAGAGAGTTACTTCAGTTCATGTCCCCACTTTTCTTACATCTGTTTTTGAAGGTTTATCACCTAGTTGCTTCAAACTCCAACACTGACACAAATAATAGCAGGACTCATAATCACCAGTCAAATGCCAGAAAGTAACTGGTGGGTTTGGCTCCTGTTGTTTTGGGCTCAGCCTGATTTTACCTTAAAGAGACCTGATTTTCAGAGAATGCTAAAGACACATTTATATGGTGTCTCAAATCTAACATTCAAATGCAGGAGCAAAGAAAATCTTTTTGTTTCAGAGATTTTGGCGTAAGTCTTCGAGGCTGTTTGTCTTCAGTCTCTCCCCTCCAAAATAATCTGCAAAGGCATCAGTTTTCATGGCTGAAGTGGCCTTCTATACACTCACAGGTTTCCTCGGCTTATTTTTAAAACAAGGTAGATTTTTTTCTTGCCGTAACTTTTAAACAAGTCAAGAAGAGCTGCTGATAAAATGTTCAATTTTTGTTTATTTTTAAATGGGCTTGACTATTGAAAAGGGTATTGTTCATGGTTGCCAGCAGCAACACAGGAGAGGTGAGTGTCGTTCTCCATAAAGCACATGCTGAGTGAAAAATAAACTTCCAGTGATCCAGGCCATAAAAATGCAACACAAGAGACCATCACTGAAAAAAGTGGTCTATTAAATTAAGATGCTACTAGGTGTCATTGTGACTCTGTGGGTAGCATGTCTGTCTCAGAGCCAACTACTTGTGGGTTCAAGTCCCATACTGGGACTCTGGCTCCCATCCAGTCTACTGCAGTAATAAGCAGCATGTGGCACTTTTAGAGGTGTCATCCTTCAGAGGAAATGTTAAACCTACTGTCCTTCTGCCAGCTCTCCAGTCGGAAGTTAAAGATCCCCCAAGTACCCTTTGAATGCAGTGAGTAATAACCTTGGGGCCCTGGCCAAGATTCCCTCTCTCAATAAAGCAATTTTTAATGGATGTGGCATATTTCACAAAACAGACATCATACAAACCGATGGAAAAGACTCTTTAAGGATGTTGTGGTTGCTTTAAGTATTCTTTAACATAGCAAGTCACCTACTCAATGAAGTTTCAATCCATTTTTTATCAGCTGCCATGCAGGGAAAGTACAAAGAACAACTTGTGTCACACGTCTTTGGGAAAGAGCTAACTCCCACGGACACCTTTGAAAACCTCAAGTTGTTTTTTTTTCCTGAACCCAAGTTCAGGAAAAGTCCATGAGTAATGTTTAACGACCTCATTTCAGAACAAACCTTCAGTGCAGATCAGCGCAGCAACATCCATGGCAGGCAGAGTGAATGTTCTGAAGGGGCTGTCAGGAGTTTCGTGTTCTGCAACACTCTCTAAGCACCAAGAGCTGACACATTCACAGATGTGCTTCTAAATGTATTCTCGCAGCAGGCACTGATAACCTGACCAGCTAGGGTTTGTGCGCCGTTATACCTACTTTCCAGACATTTCCCATGTGGTGGGAATCATAATAAACTTATTTGATGGCAATGGGCAAATGTCATGCCAGTGGCACATGTATATCGTTATGGAAGAGACTTTTAGCATCCTTCACATGGGTCTAGTAAATCAGGACACAATATGCTCTGAGCTAAATCCTTTCTTCCCCACCAATCCCAGAAAGATAACATGAAAAACTGTTTATGGTGCCAGGAGACTGTAAACAGTTAGGGAAGAGCTGGAACATCTCATAACCTGCCCATTTCTTCTCCTGCTTGTTTCATCTCCCAGCTGATCCTCCCATGGCAAAATCATGGAGCAGATCCTCCCAGAAACTATCCTAAGGCACATGGAAAATAAGGAGCTGATTTGTGACAGACAACACAGCTTCACTAAGGGCAGATCATGCTTGACAAACCTGGTGGCCTTCTACCCTAGGATTACAGGGTAGTGCAACTGATGCCATTGTGCAAGGCATTTGACCCTGTCCTGCATGACATCCTTGTCTCTAAAATTGAGAGACATGGTATTGACAGATGGACCATTGGCTGGATGGTCACCCTGAAAGAGTTGTGATCAATGGCTTCATGTCTAAGTGGACATTACAACAGGGATCTGTTTTGGGTCCAGTGTTGTTTGCCAGTGACATGGACAGTGACATTGAGTGCACCCTCAACAGGTTTGCTGATGATGCCAAGCTGTGAGGTGTGGTTGGGAAGCCACCCAGTGGGACCTTGACAGGCTTGAAAACTGGGCCCATGTTAACTACATGAAGTTTATCAGGTCCAAGTGTAAGGTTCTGCATCTAGTTTGGGTAATTCCAAGCGCAGAATCATGCTGGGATATGAATACGTTGAGAGCAGTCCTGGGGAGGAGGACTTGGGGATGAGAAGCTCAGCATGAGCCAATTACGTGGGAGTGCAGCCCAAAAGGCCAAACATATCCTGGGCTGTATCAAAAGAAGTGTCACCAGCAGGTCAAGGGAGGTGATTCTCACTGCTACACTGCCCTTGTGAGACCTCACCTGGGATACTGGGTCCAGTTCCAGAGTCCCCAACACAAGAAGGATGTGGAATTGTTGGAGTGAGTCCAGAGCCTGGCCACAGGGATGATCAGAGGGCTGGAGCACCTCTACTATGAAGACAGGCTGAAGAAATCAAGGTTGTTCAGCCTGGAAAAGAGAAAGCTCTGGGGAAGACCTTACCTCAGCTTTCCAGTACATGAAGTAAGCTACAGGAAAGCTGGAGAGAGGTTTTTCACATGAGACTCTAGTGATAGGACAAAGGGAAAAGGTTTCAAGCTAAAAGAGGGCAGACTTAGAGGTTATGGATGCCTTCTCACTGGAAGTGTTCAAGACTAGGTTGGATGGGGCTCTGGGCAACCTGTTCTAGAGAGAGGAGCCTCTGCCAATGGCAGGGGGGTCAACTAGGTGATCTCTGAGATCCCTTCCAACTGAAACCATTCTATGATTTGATGATTCTATGACTGTATCTTAGCAGCACCACTGTAAGCAGGGGCTTCCTCTGCCCTTGCAATCTGACACCCAGCTGACACCCAGGCAGGCACAGCAGCAACACAGTGCAGGATCCTAATGCAGAGGGAGTATCTCTTGAATCCTTGTGACGCACCGATCACCTTGAAAGGTAAGAACTTTCACCTGACTCTTTCTGCCCCATTTTCTCATGACTAGAGGCTCCTGGCTCTGCATGAGAGCTTGACAATACCACTTCACTGAAGTCACTCTCCCCAGCCAGGAAACAAAAATTCATGCTTTGTTTCTCAGTTCCACTGGAGTCTCTCACAGTGTACAGGGAGACAGTGTGTCTGGGCATCAGTTTATCTCCTGAAGGGGACACCTGAGAGAGGTGAGAGGAATTTATTCTTTTGATATACGAGGGAAAAGGAGTCTGATACAGACTTGGACCTGAGATGAAGGCATCCAACACCAATGCCTACATCCTCCTTTTTTCAAGTCAGGAGATTCTGCCAGGATGAAGGTTGAGGCTGCCAGAAGAGAACAGCCTGCAGTGTAGCACTAGATTCCTCTTTGTGGACTTCACCATTAACGGTTTCTACCATTTTTTCGTTATAAACACAGAACTTACCACCAAGTTCTAAAACTCTATATATGCTTTAGAGAAATTACTCTTTGACTGTAGTATCAGAAGCCTCCCGTTTTCTTTTAGGTTCAAGCAGACAACAAAACGAGCTCTCGCGATGGTGTCTGAGTGCAGCGGCAGTCCCACGCAGCAGTGGCTAGGTGTGTGCCAAAGATTTCCCATCACTGCCCACTCACTCTCATGATGGTATTTTTAATGCAGTTTTACAGGATGGGTTGCTGTGGTTTCTTGCTCCTGAATAAGTTCTCCTCTCTGCTCACTAGCCTCTGAAGAAAATGAGAGGTATGAGCAGAAATGGTTTCTGGCTCCCATGCACCTTTCTCATGTCAGTTCCACTGTTCATTTTTCACACTTCCAGTCTCAAGTGCTCTTCTGAGCTCCTTACTTTGGTGACCTCCTTTCTTAATTTAATCTGGACAAAGCACCGAGTTCATTCCAAGTCACAGAGCTTGATTTGCTGTGTGCTCCTGGCAAATGTGAATAAGCTCACTGGCTCCTTTTAATCAGCTATCATAATCATTTTTTTAAAAAACTGCAGCAATTAGGTCACCAAAGCAAGTAGTCTCTTGTGTTCCATCGAGAACAAATCTGTCCTCCTCTGACTTGCTGCATAATTTAATTTTTAAAGCTTGATATCGTTTGGTTTCCATGTAAGGCAACCCCATAAGAGCAATTACATCCTTTCAAAGGCAAGGTTACTACTGCTAGCAGCAGTACTCAGAGAGTCTGGTACTATGCTGTATATGGTAATATTACTACTTCCTACTGCTCACATTGCAACACGCTCCTACCTAACCAGCCAACAACAGCACTCTGCTGGCATCTTCCCTGCGACTGCACTGAGCCAGCGTGTGGAGGATCTGGTGTCAATTAGTTAATAATTTAGCAATGTTTTAAAGATCTAAAACAGCTGCTAAAAGCTAAGCTGTATCATTATGTTAGCTAATTATTTTTTCTTATGCCTTTTACATCTTTTTTTTCCTTCACAAAACATTATTGCATTAACCACATTTAGCTTCTTCTAGTGCTGACATTTAAGTGTCTGATCTGTTTTGGTGTAATTACACTGCTTTGTATCATAACACCTAAGATGCTTCCCTCTGTATGAAAATGTGCATACCTACGATTTGTTTTAAGGACCCTGTTTTCATTAGGTGCTTTCAGATGGACAAGAAAATAGTGTGGCATAACATGTTACTCATCCGGCTGGAGCAGCTTTCCGTAGCAAATGATTTAAGAAGTTTGGAAAATGCTCTTGGCCACTGGGTTGATTTTTATTTCCAAATCCCTCTCAGTTTCCCTCCTGCCCCAGGAATAGCTGATACTTGTGGTGCGCTGGGAAAAGCTCTCCTGCGTCACGCGTTTTAAGGATCTGATTGGCACTTGCATTGGGCTGCCAGGCACGACCAGGAATCCCGTATTGCGAGAAGGACTTGTCGTAAACACATGCAGCTGGAAATGTAAGAGGCACAATAGCAGAATTCAGAAAGATAGTTCCAAAAGTTTGTCAGGAGAACACTATATCTCCACATTCACCTTCATACACTGTCTAAATTCCTTACACTTTTTGCCCGGTGCATGTAGGCAGAACAAGACCTCACCGTAGCATGCTGAGACCACTGGGTTCCTGCTCACTGAGTAAGCTTGTGTAGGTGTGGCACTTTGCACAGGGACTAAATGGCAATTATTCTAGAACATTCATTAGAACAGCCGCACCACTGTATTTAAGATCTTGGTTTCCACTTTTTGCAGGACTGAAAGACATGGACTTGTCCTCCTCCAACAACAGGGACTTGTTTAGAGGCTAAGATAACATATTACGTTGTTTTGAATTTAGCTTAAATTAAAAAGAAATCTATGAAAGAAACTTAAAATGAGACATCTCATAAACTTCACAACCTTCCTAGACTGAATATATCCAAATTCTTCTAAGGTTCTAAATAATTAGATGACTTCAAGCCTTACATGCCTTTTATGTAAGGACACCTGAGCTCCTTCTGGAGCAACTAAGTGAATGTCCCTTTGACAGTCTTGCCTTGTCCTGCCTGTAGCTATTAGGGCACATCACACATTTGCAGTCGGGGTGAGGGCACTGGAGTGGAATTCCAGCAGGATAAAAGTAAAATGATCCATAATATGTGACACATGGTCCCTCATGTCTTGTTCCAAGCACTCTAGGGTAGGAAAATCATGCATGCTTTGTCACTTGGGGCTCCGCTGTGTCACGTGGAGCTATGTTGGAGCTCAATGCTCTTGGCTGGGACGGCAGGTACCCATTCTCAGGTACCAATGCCAAAAGTATGAATTTACTAACGTGCAAATAGAACACAAAACCTGTGAGCTAGCTTGTGCAGAAAATCAGGACCTTCGCAAGCCTCCCTGTCATCAACAGCAGAGGCTGATCTGCTCTGCCATACGGGCAGCGGAGCAGACAATGCGAAGTGTACCCCCTCCACTTGTGCACAACCCAGGAGATACAAACAGTGACATGAGGCAGCACAGACTGATGTCAGTCAGTCAGTTCTTACCAGAGGCAGCAATTTCTTCCATGCCTGTCAGTGTGGCAGAGTTAAGCCTGTTCTCTAGAAGCATCAAGGGAACTTTATGAGAAATAGAGGTTCTCCTGAGCTTATGGCTCAGGATAAGATGCCTGGTGATGTGTAGCTGGTGGCTACTAAGAACACAGTGATGGACCTTATGTCTGAAATGAGTCTGTAGCATAAAACCAGCAAGACAGCAGGAACCAACAATATGCCCCTGCAGCAAAGAATGCTAGTGGTATCCTGGGCTGTGTTAGACAAAGCAGAGCCAGCAGGCTGGGGAAAATGATCCTTCTTCCTCTTTATTCAACATTGGTGAGGCCGTGGCTAGAGTCTTATGTCCAGTTCTGGGCTCTTCAGCACAAGAGGCATGGACATACTGGAGAGAAAGAAGAATCACTATGATGGTCAAGGGACTGGAACTTCTATCCTGTTAGGAAAGGCTGAGAGAGCTGGAACTGCTTAGCCTGGAGAGTACAAGGGTTAGAGTGGGATCTTATTAGTGTATAGAAATACCTGAAGGAAGTGTGCAAGGATGATAGACAACCTCTTTTTAGTGGTTCCCAGTGACAAGACCAGAGGCAATAGGCACAAAGCAAAACACAGGAGGTTCCCTCTGAACATCAGGAAACACTTTTTCACTGTAAAGGTGGCTGAGCACTGGTACAGGCTGCCCAGAGACACTGTGGAGTCTCCATTCACGGAAATATTCAAAAGCCGTCTGGACCCTTGACCCTTGGTAACTGGCTACAGGTGGCCCTCCTTGAGCTGTGGAGTTGGACTAGATGACTTCCAGAGGTCTCTTCCAACCTTGTTCCTTCTTTAATAACAAGCATTGAAGTACAGTGCTAATGAAGCAAAGAGAGGCTGAACTGCTTGGTTTCCTTACATTACTGATATTAAATGCAGCAGATGCAACTACTTTTGCACGTGCCAGGGAAGTTAATTAACAGGTAAAGACAAAATCAAAATGAGATTTGTCTAGTAGCATACAGCATCCTGCATCCTTTATTATCTTGTTCATGCCTGTCTTAGTATTCCCTTTAGCACTTCTTCCCTAGGGCTCCTTCCAGCTGCTGAGGGCTTTACACAGACTTCTCAGGCCCTTCTCAGTCAGGGCCACAACATCTTGTCAAGAACCTGCCACTGTCCTTCAGTGTCAGCAGTAAAAGTTGCAGCCAGCAGAATTCATGGATGTTTGACCTTTTTTTCGGTCTGTGTATCAATTCAGCTTCAAATTTATCCTTCAGCCTGCGCTGGGACTTCAAAGCTGCAGTCTGATACACTGCATTGATTTCGCCTCCAGAGACTCCAAGAATATTTGCTTTCTCTGGGAATATTTTTTTCTACTGTGGCAGAAAATCAGACATGGGCATATATAAACAAAGAACTTCAGACAACATCTGGGGCAGCAGACTGCCCAACAGAGACATATTCTGGCCTACTTCCACTCTTTTGCTTCTTGAAACTCATCCCTAGAGCCATAAACAAAGTAAAGAACAAGAGTATCAATGTTTTTCAAGGAATTCTTATCCTGCATCTCATAGTAATTGCAATGTGCCATCATCTGCCTATTTTGTGCAGATCCTTCGTTCACCCTTAGACAGCAAATGCTCCTCAACTTGGAAGAAGTTTGAATACAGATCTGGTCTTTGCAGCTGAAGTACAGCTCTAGCACAGTGATGATAAAACAGTGAGCGTATTGAAGCAGAACACAGAATCATAGAATCACAGAATCGTTACGGATTGGAAGGGACCTCGAAAGATCATCTAGTCCAATCCACCTGCAACAGCAGGATCACCTAGACCAAGTCACACAGGAACACAACCAGGCAGGTCTTGAACATCTCCAGAGAAGGAGACTCCACAACTTCCCTGGGCAGCCTGTTCCAGTGCTCTGTCACCCTCACTGGGAAGAAGTTCCTTCTCAGATTGATGTGGAACCTCCTATGTTCCAGCTTACAACCATTGCCCCTCGTCCTATCACTAGATGACACTAAGAACAGCTCAATTCTATCCTCCTGACACCCACCCCTCACATGCTTATAGACATTAATGAGGTCACCCCTCAGTCCCCTCTTCTCCAAGCTGAAGAGACCCAGCTCCCTCAGCCTCTCCTCGTAAGGAAGGTGCTCCACTTTCTTTATCATCTTCGTTGTCCTACGCTGGACTCCTTCCAGCAGCTCCACATCCCTCTTGAACTGAGGAGCCCAGAACTGGACACAAAATACTCCAGATGTGGTCTCACCAGGGCAGAGTAGAGGGGGAGAAGAACATCTCTTGATCAAGCAGCTGCTTCCATCATGAGGTCGTGTCAAACTGATCCCCAACATGGTAAGTACAGTTGTAATACAAGTTTAGAAAAATACTAACTCTGTGAAGCTCATAGCATTACTAGATCCTTACATTGGCCTATTATGGCAACTGTGAATGTGTCAGGACATTGGTTTGTTCCACAGTTATTGTTATAGGGTAACACTCCTGTGCAGTGATTTCTGCCTCAGCAGATCCTAAATGGGAAAGCAAATAGTAAAGGGTTGAGTCTGGATGAGGCAGATCTCCAGGGCAATCTCTGTTTTCCAGTAAAGAAAATAGGCTGTGCACTTGGCACTCTAGCAGCTGCACACAAGCTTTAATACACCTCTGGTAGCTTTAAAAGGGAGATGCCTGGCATTTGAACTTAAAAGGCAGTGTAAGGATGTTGCTGTGTTGTTGCCATTCAGATGCTGTTTTGTTGCTATAGATGGTACATCCAGTGGTTTAGGCAATGAACCAGTATATAACAAGGGAGATGGCAGACATAATAATCAATAGCATTTCACCTGAATATAGACGATGCAGAGACGCACAACACACTAACGCTCTTCTCCAGTGTCACCGATCCGTTTTTACCTTAGTTGCTAAGGCTGCCCCATTTATCTGTAGATAGTCAGGGGGTGTCCATGAGAGATGGGTCCGAAACACACAACAGAGTAAAGCTGAGCAGAAAGAGAAAGGGGACCCTTCTGAGGTTGGGCTGAACAAGTTTTCAATGGGAATTCTTTAAGACCACCTGAATTTTATGATGACTATAGGACAACAGGACTAATTATGATGTCAATAACCATGATAACAAAAAAAAAAAGAGAACAATGCAGAAAAAGATAATAAATTTGTGTTGAATCAGTGTGTTCGCTTTAATAGATGCTTGTTTAAGCTCTTGAGTAATGAGAAAAGGTGACTAGTAGTGTGCTTCAATTACTAGTGTGATGTTAGTTCAACAGTGTGAAGTTTCTAGAATCTGAAGCATCATTTTACAAAAAAATTAATTTCTCTATGTGCATCCATGCCTTTACACTTGCCAGGACTTCTCACTCATTTTGTCCTCCCTCAGTCAGGTTACTAAGAATTCTGGTCAAGCAACAAAGTTTATAATACTTTTCTTCATGGTGCTTGGCCTAATACTGGTCAACATCAGGCTTTGGAAAGCAGCTCAAGTAATGAGCAAGAACAATAGTTCAGTGTGAGATTTTTATTATTCACCTGTACGATGAGGCACTGGCAAGGCCTCATCTTGAGGGCTGCATTCAGTTTTGGACACCTCAATACAAGAAGGGCATTGAGGTGCTGGAGCATGTCCAAAGAAGATCAATGAAGCTAGTGAAGGGCCTAAAAAGTGGTTGAAGGGAACTGGGGTTGTTTAGTCTGAAGAAAAGGAGGTTGAGGGGACAACTAGGAAAAATTTCTTCACTGAAAGACTGGTCAGGTATTGGAACAGGCTCCCCAGGGAGGTGGTGGGGTCACCATCCCTGAAGGTGTTCAAAAAACATGTAGATCTGGCACGTCAAGACATGGTTTTGTGGGCATGGTGGCGTCAGGTTGATGGTTTGACGCCATGGTCTTGGACGTCTCTTCCTTCCCTACAGATTCTATGATCCTATGGTTCTTCCTATGTTATTTGACATAAGAAATCCTAGGCTGTACTGGCTGGCAGAAATAGAGCAGGAAATGGCAATAAACATCAAGTCAGCCTCAAGGAAATTAAAATGTGATTGTTAGCGGCTTTTGATAGTATTATTTGACTTTATATCCAAGTGATGCCTTCTTGTAGAAAGCAGAGAAAACACAAAGCAAGATGGAACTACAAGTTGAAGTACCAATGGAATTTCAGGGAACAGATTCTGTGCTACTTATCTTAGCTGATCACATCAGCAGAGGTTATGTCAGCACCTTCAGTGGCGTTAAAAACAGAGGGGCCATAGGGATTAATTTGTTTATCCTGCCATTATTTCCTCCTCCAGGTCTCCACCAGAGCTCGAGGCCTTCAGTGGTGGTAATGTTTTCACCTGAGTAAAATTGCAGGGAATGTGTTTGTATTTCTCAGGTGTCATCTAATTAGAGATCACTCAGAAGTAGTCGTGTGTCCAGATGACACGATTTTATGCTGCGCCAAAGACGTATCCATGTCCTTGTCTACAACCAGGCAAAGCGGGTAGGTGCTGTCATTATGCTTTCAGAAGACACCACTGCCATATTTACTCTCATCTTTTACTCACACTTTGATAGCTTTTTGTGATTGCTCTCTGACATTTGGCCTGCAGCCATTTCCCATCCTCAAGGAAATGACAATCAGATATAGCAAGAAAGAGGAGAAGATGACAGGAAGAAAACAGTGAAGTTAAAATTCTGGAAGGTAAGAGTGAAGGTTTAAAAGAAAAGTTTGAGATACAGTCAAGCAAAATACAAAACCTAAGACACACTGGTTTGAAGGTAAATGCTGAACCTTCACTTCAAAGACATTTAAGAAGTAAAGAGAGAGAGTGGCAGAAAAAGAAGAAAGGGGAAGGACAGCCAAGGAAGGATGGTGTTACCCTGTCACGGGCTTTTCTCACCACACATTTTCAATCCACACTTTAAGGGTGGGTGGTTGCAATTCATAAAATAAATATCAAAAAAGCCTATTGCTGAGTGAAGAGAGCAAGAAAAGCTTTCAGCCCACAATCTCTTAAGAGACATATCTCAACCACAGTGTCTTTGGTAAAGATATAAAGGGGTGTTTGACAGAGGTTTTTTTAATCGAGGAAAATAAATAAATTGATAAACTTTTTGTTTGTTTGTTTAAAATGCTGACACTGCTTAGAAAGTGTGGAATGTCTTGTGAAAATTGGAAAGTACGACCTGCTTAAAGCCAAGCATCCCAGATTGTGAAGCAGCACCTGGCATTTTCACAGAGTCACAGAATCACAGAATCATTAGGGATTGGAAGGGACCTCGAAAGATCATCCAGTCCAATCCCCTGCCAAAGCAGGATCACCTAGACCAAGTCACACAGGAACATGGCCAGGTGGGTTTTAAACATCTCCAGAGAAAGAGACTCCACAACCCCTCTGGGCAGCACATTCCAGTGCTGCCATGCTGGGATGGGTGAGGAGCTTCTATTGCATTGTGTTTTTAATAGCCTCTAGGTTCATCTAATTTTGAGCAGAAACAGTTCTGAAACCATGAAAGCTTTTACAAGCCATGAAAAATGTTTCCTGTCCAGTTCTAGCATGAAGGCCAAATAAAATGATCTCTAATGGCTGAAATAGTTGGTGAGGTTTATTATTGTGTAACTTGCAGAAAAGGCATGGGACTCAAACACGCAAGGTGGCAATTCCATCACCCGCTTTCCAGAATGACGCATGTTTGCAATTTAAGAAAGAATGACCATTTCCCAACTGCAAATGGGTTGACATACAACAAAACCTGTGTTTTAACAGCTTTAGCATTTTGTAGACATTATAGCCAGACACCAATCCTTTACCTCCAGAAAAAGTCAGAAGTACAAAGAGCTTGCTATAAAAACACCTAATCAGAAGCACCCAGATGGAAGTTGTACAACCTACTGCATTGCATGCTAGACTGGGACACAAACCACATGAACTCTTGTCCTTGGAGGAAGATGCTTTGCCTCCTTTGCCCCCAGGTGTATAAAATGGGGTAATAATACTTATTGGACTAGATGATCTTTCGAGGTCCCTTCCAATCCCTAATGTTTTGTGATTCTGTGATTCTGTGATCTGCCACGTAATCGAGTGCTGGGGAAGCAGGACCTGCGTGTTTTCTGCAAAGTGCAGATCACTTGATGTTACTAACAGCATGAGTAATCCTACTGTAACTTCACAAGTGCAGTAGAAAACAGTCACCAAGCTTCAGTGAATCAGCTCAAAACACCAACTCTGTACAGTGTAACTGTGTCGGCAGTGACAGCTTCTAATTTGGGGGTCCTATTTGTGTTAGATTTTAGTTCAAGTCAAGCACAAAGATAGGTCTGTTCATAGTAAAAGTGTTTCAGGATATTGAGACTTCAGCTACAAAAACAGCGACATCTTCCTTAGCCAGAGTATGTTTAAAGGCCTGACATTTTGATTTACTTGTGGGGCTCATTTCTAGTCAACTGGCAGAACACCGAGCATAATGGCAAAATGCTACCCATAGAAGAATGCCAAAACCTCTCAATTTTTTGCAAATAAGATGCAGATTAAAATACTTACTGCAAATGCTAGAAAAAGCATTCCATTATTTAAAATCTTTGATAACATCTTGGGTTCACTTAAATCTTTTTGCTATTGATTTGGTGGGGTACAGATTTCAGCTGGTCTTTGACACAATCAGATTAGAAACAGCTACTTTTCTGATTCCCCATATTTCACAGTGCAAGCTGAGAAAGGATGTTTTGAGGGCTGAAGTAATTTAAGCAAGCCAAGAAGGATGCAGCCACTAAACCTGTGATTTTACTGAAGGACTGACTGTCTGGAACCCACTACAGAGCCGGATGGTCCTTATTTTTGCATTAGTTCTCAAAGATCTGGGGCACCGTCCATGGTATCATTCAAAGGTGTGTAGATGCACACTGTGCTCAGTGTGGTACTAATTTCCTGTCTATCAGATGCACATGGACCTTGTACCCACTGATGCAGCAGAGCTTCATGTGGCTGTGAACAGACAATTGCATAGACACAAGAAAGGAAACACAATCTCCAGGAGTGGTTTCTCTAACAAATATCTGGAGAATATTCTTGAACAATGTCAGTCATGCATCTATGATGTATTTTTCTTAGAATTTTGTTGTGATATGGCTAATGAAGGAATCAACCTCTTCCCTTTCGTATGTTCTTCTTTCCATTTTCATTTTTTCTAAGACCAGTATAACTGCTCTCATGTCCAGAGGTTCAAACCCATGTGTTGCCAATTCATGTCCGAAGGACCTGGTTTCTCTTTTTGGTCTTCCAAGACCACAAGGTCAGTGACCTTTGTGTTTTCTACTTTCTGTAGAAAACTACTTTCTGTAGTACTTGCTGTACTACGGGTTGTGTTCTGTTCTTCTCCTCTTGCTGTACTCACACAGTCAAATAAAGTCCATTTCCCATGAAGGAAATCTCTCCTTTTTCTCCTTTAGTAAAGGACATTTATTTGAACAGTAGCATCTATTATTTTATCTGTTTACTTCCAGGGAGGAGCTTAATTGCTTCTCCCACCTAAATGACAGAGACTTTACATACTCATCACTGTGGCCCTTGACTGTCCAGGGATCAAAAGCACTTTTGGTGCTCTTAACCATATCCTGCTGCCCTCTACATATTGCTGTTTAACCCCATGTGCTGAACTCAGCCTCTGCACACATTCTTATTCTGACAATAATTAGGAGCTGTAGCATACAGAATCACAGGTCACAGGATGTTAGAGGTCAGAAGGGACCTCGAAAGATCATCTAAGTCCAACCCCCCTCCACCATCAGCCTTTTTTTGGAGAGGCCAGCAACAGATATGTAGAATTATTACCACTTGGGTAAGTAGTGGTGCCTGTCCAGTACGTTGGAGAAGCCTCAAAGGATCTGTGAAACTCTATTTCACACAAAGGCACGCATATGCAAATATGCTCAGGAAAAAAATGATGGAGAACGTTGTCATGACCGTCACAAACATCCACCCTTAGAAAGTTTCTCTACAATCGCAGCCTCTGTTCTGTAAGTACCCTGTCATATTGATTTTTTTTTTCTAAGTGCCCAAAACTATTTAGAATAATGGTCCACCTGTTTGCCCAGTTTTCTTCTGTAGAAGGACTGATTGGGATAATTGATTGTGGGGGCTGATGAAGGGGGCGGGAAGATGAGGTCAGTTAATTACTGCCTGGGGAAGAGGATGTAGGAGGTCTCCTTTGTTCCAGGGTGAGGGCCCACTTGTAATAAATGACATACAACAGAGATGCTCAGAGGACACTCTTTTAAGACCCTTCCCATAAGGGAACAACAGATGTTCACTGTGATTTATGGGTCTGGCTTTTGGGGTCTAATGCTGTAAAATGTCTGTGCAATCTGGGCTAGGCACCACTAGCAACTGTAAATGAATATATCAAGACTGAATGCATTATAGTTTACTGTGTATTAGCAGAATAAATCAGCGAGCACCCACACTGGATAAAATACTTTTCAGTTCTCCATTTGCACATGTGAAATGTGTGAAGACCTCACACACTTTGGGAATTTCCACCGCCAATGCTTTCTGGAAGGAAACAGCCCTCATCCTGAGCACTGATCTCCCATGGGTTCCCCGCTTTTACATTACGGGAGATCACACATCTGTTCTCAGACTTGCCAACTCTAATAAAATGTATGTATTTCAAGCTTAGCTGATGACTAAAGAAAAAACCCTAATAACTATTGAAATGGAAATCAACAACTGTTCCAGGCCACAGTAAATGGATTTGAGGACTTAGTAACCAGGCACCCCTGAAAAGGTCTTCTATATAATGCCAGATAAAATGGGCATATTTGAGAGCATTTGGTCAGCTCTCATGGATGTGTGCTCCATTACTGAACAAACACAAAGTTTCTTCCTCTTTTTTTTCCTTTACTTATCCTCAGTAAGAAAAATACAGGAGCCCTAATACAATCTTTTCTTTCTTCTTCTCCCTCTATTTAGTGTCTTTGATGCAGCTGTGATTTACAGTGTTGAGGACAGCAAATCATCTGTACTCCTGTTGTTTTGAGTGAGGACAAGGAGTTTGAGAGCAGCACAGTCCAAGAGCAAAGAGTCTGGCTCATCAAAGCCATGAACAAAATAACCTGCTATACCTTTGGTATTGAAAAATGTATGCGTTTTCTCTTCTGGTTCTTAATGAACATTTGAAGCAAAAAATCAAGACTAATTTGCTTTGAAATTTGTCTGGGAGAATATGTAACGTGTTTTCAGGTATGTTCAGATGCCATGGCTAGAAAATGGTATTTGTAGTGTTGTTCATGTGCCCTGCCTCTCACTTCCCAGCCAAAAGTCTCTTATTGTGAAGGTTCCTACATGTGGGAAATACCTTGGTTTATCTAAAACACCAAGGAAAAAAGTATTTTTAGCTCCCTTTCCCTCTACCTCCCCCAATCTCCCTTCACACACACGTAATTACCCAGCAATCAGGTATAATAGCTAGACATGTAAATGCCCTTAGTTTCATGCAGGTGCAGAAAAACAAGGTTACACACAAAATCAAGCTCTAAGGAAAGTCTTTCCATACAGGACACAAAGTCTTCCTTCCACCTCTACCACTCCTCTAAACTGATTCCTCAAATACAGATACCTCCATATATAAAATCTAATCATGTAACCACATCCCAACCCTTATGCTGTATGATGCAAACCAATGTTTTGTGGGCATCTGAGTAACTGGTGGCATCTGTTTTGGTAGTCTGACGACAGCAATACAGCAAAGAGAGAATGAACTCTGAAAGATGAAGTTATTACCAGGAGAGCAGGAGAAAAATGGATATTTACTGCAAGAAAAATTTGGGGAACAGGCACTTTTCTGACTTGGAGGCCCTAAGCTGTCTTATCTGTTGCAAGAAAACAGAAAGATATTGCTTTGGGAATAAGCTGTGTGTATATGAGAACCTACATACAATGAGAAAAGAAAGGGTGTCTACTTTTCCTAGATAATTTATCTTCGTTTTCCACGAAAGCTGAATCAGCGTTTTAAACTTACGAGCAAGAGAGAAAAATCTTCTTCTCCTGGGCATTCACTGTTATCTAAAGGTGGTGAATAATGACTCAGAAACATCCCCTACCAGATCATCTGCCAATATTCAGAACTAAAATCTGGGGTGGAACAAAAGGTTCAAGATATCAGAAGTTGTGAGAACAGGGGTAGTAATGTGTCTTTTGTGAAAGCCAGTCTAATCCTGCAGCTGACAATGTGCAGCGTTACTGGTTTACAAGGGGTAGTAGTTAAGAGGTTGTCCAGATGGCTGAGGAGCTGGGTTGAAGTTTTCCAGCATGAAAACAACCCAGCCCAAAATCAGCGTCCTTGTGCATGGATCAGTACAAAACACGGGCACTGCGAGTAGAGCTGGGTTTGTGGTCAGAAAGGTCGCTATGGTTTTCTTCGCGGTCACAAATCATGAATCTGAAGTAACTTTTCCAAGGGCTGTGGATGGTTCTTACAATGATGGAAAGTTGGCCAGTTTTACAGAGACACAAACCGATCAGTATCCTGTCCTGGTCAGTTTTCTGGCTCCAGTAGCTGAAAACCCCTGCACGGATGCCTTGGCGTGAATGGAAGCAAGCTCTGGCTCGCCAAGAGCTAGGTGAGACAACTGCACGAAGGTCAGATCCCTGTGAGATCTAGCATGCTCGTGTTTAACAGCATGTTTAGACAGCAGCATTGCAGCTTGTCCTCTGTTCCACCCCGTTCCAGCAGCAGAGCCAGGGCAGGGTCAGAAGCGAAAGGGAGTGCTGACTACTCGACAAGAAAGTAAACATTGAAAACATGCCTTTGCCTGCAGTATAATCTAACCAGGCTGGCATTGAGGCAGATGAAGAGGGTTTACACATCGCGTTCATCTGGCTCTCTTGGGCTCCTCGAAAGGAGGACGGCAACATGCAGCAGCAGGGCATTGCCCTGCTCCCAGCCCAGGGATGGCTGATGGAGGAACAGAGAGAGGCCCTGAGCTTTCAGGGCACTGGAGAGTTTATATTACAGTCTTCAGGCTCGCAGGGTGACTTCTGTTTTTCTGCAAGAAAAGACTAACTGTCTCAACATAAGTTAGCACGGTATTAAACCCCAAATCCTAAGTGTGGAAGGGGTCTTCAGTAGAAACCTCAAGTTTCTGCCCTGCTGTTCTATACAATGTCAGCTTTTCATATTGAAGCCCTCCTTACCATCCATCTAAGTTACTGTTCATGCTGTCTTTGGAGCAAAGTGCCCCAATGCCATGTGCCAGGGGCTACACCTCTCACACAGAGGTCTAGGAGCCTCCAAGAACTTTCAAGCTTGAAAACAGTTACAAGCCAAAACAGCGACACCCGGGCAATGACAACACACTGCTGCAGGTGTTTGGTGCCTCTCAGAGCCTATTCTCTCTCTTGCACAGAACTGAAGTATGTCTGGCCTCCTAGACCTGGCAACTTGGAGGCACTGCCAAGCTCTTTGGAAGAGCTCTCTGCAAGCATCTCTGTAAGTTGCCCCTGCTTCCCCTGCACTCCTTGTCCTGCCTTGTGCTAGTAATATTCCCTCTGCCACTGAAGAGGTTCCAGTCTCCGAAAGCCAAAAAGCCACCCACTGCGGCTTTCTCCATGAGGCCATAAATGCTCTTGAGATGCTGGAATCTGTTTTGTAAACAGACAGTTTAAATGAACAAGAAGAGTCTTTGCATAGACAGAGTCCTTAGACAGCTGTCTTGAGGGGTTCAGTCCTGAACGCCATGAGAAGCCTCTGAAAAGTGCTGAGCACCTTCATCTGCAAAAAGCTTAACTGGAGAAAAAAGTAGCAAAGCACCTTCAGCATCCCTCTGGATGAAGCCACCTGCTATTGGGACTTCCACTGATTTCTGCCATCAGAGCAATTGCTTTTGAAAATAACTAAGGGAAAAATCCTCCCACTGTCGCCAGTGGGGATCCTTGGCACGTACAGGGAGCTAAACATTATGGCTGAGATCTTTTCTGGGTATGAGAACAGTCTTTCATTCTGTTTATGCAAATTATATATACAAATTATGCAAATAATTACCAAGTCACTCTGTTAGACTGTATAATAATAACAGTAATAATTATTATTGCCATTACTAATGTTGATGTTGTTGTCTGCTATTGTTGTTATTCACATTTGCTCTGATTGTGCCTTGAGGCTGGCCAAGAACGGTGTCCATTAGTGCCATAAACTGAGAAGCAGTTGGCTGCCCCAGACTTTACAAACTCAAGAAACCCCATGGATGTAGAAGGGGCAGGGACAGTTGGAGGGTGCTTGTGGGCAAAATCAACAGCCAGGGATGCTATAGTGACTTGCAGGTGTTTTTGCCTCAAGTCAATAGCATTAGGATAAGGGGCTGGGGAGAGAGCAGGGCAGAGAGCCACGGCATTCCTGTATTGCCTTTGCATTTTTCTCTTGGACCTTGCAGGTGCCAGCAGCATCCTGTAAGACAGGTACACAAACTCCTTGAATTTGGATGTTTAAGAGGTCAGTGGGAAGTGCTTGTCTCATGAAGTTTCATGTTACCAACTTTTGGATAAGTGCTTCAGCTGGATCCCTCAATTGTCAGATCATTCTCTGTATTGTATAGGCTGAGATTTTGGATGGCTGCTTCTCCACCACTAGGTACAGCGCGTCTGTTTTACCCTCCGTGCCTATCTCCAAGGAGATGGCAGTGACAGCCTGTTATGTTTAGAGGCTCTCCCACACCAACCAGGTGCTTACAGATACAGAGTTGTTGCCAAGAGCTCTTCCCTTCCCAAAGTGGCTGCATTTCATTTCCTTCTCACAACCCTCAGGTAACTTCACTGAGCACGTCCATAGCAGTAAACCACCCGCCCCACCCCAAAAATCCCCCAAACCCAAAAACCAAAACAGTAAAAAAAGAATCTGTGGCCAGTCCTCCAAGCTTAGTGGCAGATCGTAAGACCTGGATAAACCCACACTGCTGAACTGTCCTCCCTTGCAATGCAGGTTGGTCTTGACCCTGTCACAGCACAATAATGTGGGAAGGGGCTACGTGGCCTCGGACCAGTGCCTGTGTTCAGATTTCAGCCTTGATTAGTTTAATTAACAAAGCCCCTAATATGTTGCCTTAGCGAGAGCCCCGCTGCTGTTTCTCCTTCCTGCCATTTTCAAAGGGTTTGTTCATTGTTACTGGGAGTAAAAGAAGGGAAAACTCGTCCAAGTGATTTATTCTCCCAAAAATGAAAGGCATGGTCTCATTACTGGGGTTGTGCAGACAACCAATCAGCCCTCTTGCAAATTGAAACGAATACGTGTAACGTCTAACGGCTTTTCGCCTGCAAGACTTTTAATTGCAAGAAGGTAAATCCAGACAGACTCTGCAGTCTTCTCTCTTTGATTTAGCTCCTTATAATTTAAAGCATTGTAGCTGTGTGAATACTGGAAAAAAATAGAGGGACTTTTCAAACCTCTGAAGTCCAAGCTTCTCTAAATGACATATGTGGTTGTAATTGCTGGTGTGAAGTACAAATTGTCAGGAGTGTTTCTGCAGAGCTGAGAGATGCCAGAAACTAATTCTTTCTGGGTCTATATTTCAACAGTTATTCCTATCCTGGTTTAACTTTTGTAAGTAATAAGGACGGATGAACCTTCTTCCCTTCATTTTTCAGTCTCTGTATTTTCATTCTTCATTAGCTTGTGTCTCCTCTGTTCTCTCCTCCTTTCCCACATTCTCTTATTAGTGGAATATGAAGTCATTTATTATCATCCTGAATCAAACTTCCAAAGCTACACTGTTTGAGTGGGCGCTACCTTAGACATAAAGCATCACCATTTTGGTGCCAAAGAGCCTCTAACAGGAGAGAAATGTGCGGTAGGATTTTGCCGATGTGGTTTCTTGTGATCAGAGAACATCTAACCTATGTATTTGTATTGGGTATGATGTGGGGAGTTGGCAATGGCATAGAGTCACCTGCCATCTGTGAAAGCCTCAAGTTTGCTTTGGAGGACTCTGTGTCTGTTATGGGAGGGATAAGACAGATGAATGTGAGGAAACAGTTGAAAGGTTCAGCTTCTACTAGAATAAATCTGAATAGCCTTGAGCTGACAGATGTAAAAGCACAATTGTTTAACAACTTCCTTTCCACTAAGAGACAATATTGCAAGCCCCTGTAAAACACAATGTGCCATACAATACAGGCACAATGTAAATGTGCTTAACAAATTAAATAGCTGTGATAAGAGTATTTGGTAGCTGGCCTTCTTCTCTTGATTTCTAATTTTCTAGAAATGCAGGCTGAGTCTCAGCTTACAAACGTCACTGTTAATTTAAATCTCCGTTCCTATTGTCCCTTAGTGAGCCTCCTGGTAAGCTGAGTAGGCTTCACAGTTCCATAGAACAGTCTTGCTATAATGGAATGGTGTTTATCTTGGCCATTGAAAAGTTCTTAGTGTCAAGCAGAACAACTGAGATTAAAAATTCAAAATATGAAGGAAAGACTGTGGAAAAACAATTTATTGAATGAAAATTGAGTGAAGGAACTTCCAGACTATCAGATGCCCACAAAACAGGGAAATGGGCACATTCCATAAAATGTGCCAAAACTCTACTTGTTGCTTCAGGTTTCTTCAATAACTGCATGTTTTCACTGATGAGTGATGCACGATTAAGCTGATCCCATCTCCAGCTCTTACTCATCTAGTGATAGGACAAGGATCAATGGGTGTGAGCTGGAACACAAAAGGTTCCACATCAATATGAGAAGGAATTTCTTCCCAATGAGGGTGACAGAGCACTGGAACAGGCTGTCCAGGGTGGTTGTGGAGTCTCCTTCACTGGAGATGTTTAAGACCCACCTGGATGTGTTCCTGTGTGACTTGGTCTGGGTGATCCTGCTGTGTCAGGTGGATTGGACTAGTTGATCTTTTGAGGTCCCTTCCAATCCCTAATGATTCTATGATTCAATGATACTATTGTCAAGGAGTGTCTTGACTGCATGGCTTGATGCCATTTTCATCTCCTCTGCTGTTCCTGTCGGCCTGTTGGGGTGAAGCAAAATTATTTTAGAGACAGGACAGGAAGGAGGATTAGAGCAGGAAATCCACCATTATATCCCTTCTTCTGCAGTCAGACTCACCAAAGGCCAGAGATAAGGACTCGTAACCCTTTCCTTTAGCCCTGATACGTGTAACCTGTGTTTCTGCAGCATGATGGCAATACATCTGAACAACCTCCCAGCTACACTGGAGCAGCTTCTCTACCAGCTCTCATCCTGAAGCATTCACATCCACTGCTGACTGTTCCAGGCACTAATTCAATCGGCCCATGAATTCTGACACCAAATTTCTGCATCCTTGTCCTTTTCTGCATCTCAGCAGAACCTGAGGAGCTGGTGAAAGAAAGTTGTGTTTCCTTCTGCCCTGTTATGACCAAACACTGCATGTATCAGCTGCACATGAGAAGAGTCTCACTTATTCACTCAAACGGCTCTATTTCTATCATCCCCAAGAAAGAATAGGTTCTATTTGTCAAGTCTTTGCTGTACCCTGAGCAGAGGAATGTCACAAGCCCCATGTAATTATTAGCCTGAAATAGGGCTAATTCTGAAATAGAAAACATGCTCTCAGGATACTGTTGTCTGAATTCTGTATTTGTGAAACTTTTGTGATGAGATGCTTTATTGTCAAACTGGCATGAAAACTGAGAACAGTACTTGCCATATGGGATCTGTGGCATGTAGATGGTAAGTTTTAAGGTCAATTACAAATCACAGAGAATGCATTTGCATATTATATAGTGGCTGAAAATGAATGTGCTATTGTGAGCATCTATTCAAGATCCCCACACTCCAATTGCCTCTGCCTGCTCCATTTCAGTATAGCATCTGGTAATAGAATTATACTGTGAACAATACACATGCTGAAGAATAATAGGTTGAAATTAATTCCCCCAGTGGTGTTTCCACCACACCTTCACCTTCTTGGCAGCAGTGAATATCTGTGGCTTATCTTAGACACTACACTAGGAACCTACATTTAAATTTATTTTAAGCAGTTTGAATTTAAAAAAAGGTCCTCTATTCTTTTTAAACTTGCCTCTCTTCTGCTAGACTCAGATCTTGCACGTTCTTTCAAAGGCACTCGCATATGTTTGAAACAATAATTCTTCACCCTAAAGCGTTTTCTCAAGATTAATGGCACAACCAAGCATCACGGCATTTTTCTTGGTAACAATCAGGTGTTCATTTAATCTCTAAAGTTTATCGGTTCAGTTCAGCAGGACTTTATTTTTGACATAAAGAGCCATAGAAAGATTCTCAAACTATAAAAGAAAGAGACACCCTGAGGTACCTGTCATAGGTGATCAGAAATAATACTCAGAATGTGTAGCTTTGCTTTGTACATCCATTTGTCAGAAAAATCCAGTCTTAGACACAGATCGCTGCTTTGTAAATGGATCATCTGTTGTCTAAAATACTGAAGTGGAAATAAATCTTACAACAGAACCGGAGCCCTTCTTCTGCTCATTTTTTCTTCCTAAACTGGAATAAATGGAGGGAATATGTCTTGTATTTCATACCTAGAGAACTTAAAAAAGTCTTAAAGATGTAATGAATATAGGTGATTTCTGGGAAAGAAACAGAGTCAACAAATAAAATGGTTGCGCAGGTTAATAGAAAGATCCAGCTGATCCTACAGAAGAATGACAAAGAAATTTAAATAGGAGCAATTCAGCAATGGAGATAGTATAAAACTTTGGTGCATTTTGCTAGGCCACTGGCAAAGCATCATATCACAGGTAAGTCTTGTCATCTCCTCTTACTATCTTTACGAGTCTTTCATAGCAGATTCATCTGCCCTGGTGAGACCACATCTGTAGTATTGTGTCCAGTTCTGGGCTCCTCAGTTCAAGAAGGATGTGGAGCTGCTGAAGAGAGTCCAGCGTAGGGCAACGAGGATGATGAAGGAAGTGGAGCACCTCCCTTACAAGGAGAGGCTGAGGGAGGTGGGTCTCTTTAGCTTGGAGAAGAGGAGACTGAGGGGTGATCTCATTAATGTCTATAAATATGTGAATGGTGGGTGTCAGGAGGATGGATCCAGGCTTTTCTCAATGTCATCTAGTGATAGGACAAGGGGCAATGGTTGTAAGATGGAATATAGAAGGTTCCACATCAATATGAGAAGGAACTTCTACAGAGTGAGGGTAACAGAGCACTTGAACAGGCTGCCCAGGGGGGTTGTGGAGTCTCCTTCACTGAAGATGTTCAAGACCCACCTGGATGTGTTCCTGTGTAACTTGGTCTAAGTGATCCTGCTGTGTCAGGGGGATTGGACTAGATGATCTTTCGAGGTCCCTTCCAATCCCTAATGATTCTATGATTCTATGATCTGAAATGCTCATTTTAGCTTAGGCAGTGTGTAGTGACTTTAATAATGTCTCCAGTCTTAAGTGTCTTCCACTCTTTTTCTAAGGGAGAATAAATGCCCACTGCGCAACAAAAATGAAAATAGAACTTCAACATGAAACAATAAAAAAGCCTGAGTTTGAAGCATAAGGTAAACACTACTTTAAGTCTTATCTTTCAGGACAAAAAAACATCTTTCTAGACAGGTACACTTGACAGCTCTTTATTACTAACCCTCCCATCCCCACTACAAGGAGGTTGAGTTAATAGTCCTGATAACTGCGTAGCTGCAATGCCAACGGCTTTTACCAATATGTGAGTGTCTGTGATGACTGTAAAACTGACCTCAAGTCCACTTTCAGACTCTTCTAGTGACTTGCTGTATGACCTTCAGCAAGGAACTTCTCTGCACACTGTTATTCCCAACAGGATAAAGAGATAATGATGTCTACCCACCTGGTAATGAGATTTGAGGGCTCCTGATAAAGTGCAGGCCAAATTCTTGGTATTATCAGCACTTACGTGACTTCGACAGTGTCGGTAAGTTGGTCTTTCTGGGGAGCAGGAGCAGAAATGTGATGTAAAAACAGCAGATACTATGTGCTGTTTAATGAGATAATTATGGGCATTGGACAGTATCCCAGAGGTGTTTATTTGTAGTTGGAGTACCTCATTATGACAAATAAAGAGAAGGCAAGGAGCTTACTGTAGAAAAACACTTCTCTTCAAATTTTGCTTTGTGAATGATCTTCAGTTTGCTTCATCTATAGCTGGATTCTCTCTGCTATCTGCTTTGAGCAGGAAAGTGGGTCAGAACACCTCAAGAGCTCACTTTCAATCCAGATTCTTCTATGATCCCCTCCTGATGCCGTTGCTTTAATTTCCCTCACTCCTTTATTGCTGCTCTCCTTACAATACATTCTTTTTCTTTGGAATCCATAATTCTTTCTTTGATGTATTTTCTTCATGTTTTTTGAATGAGCCAACTTGTGGTCAAAAGAAACTCCAGAGCATAATTACCCTTAATACTAGGTTATCCTTGTTAGCAGAATGTACCCCAGACTTGGGCCTAGAGAAAGATGTTGGATATACCAGTTAAAGTGCAGAAGACTTTGACACTGCAAACACCAAGGAAAGTACTCTCCAAAGTTTTCTGTTCACCCATTGCATGTCTTCTGTGGAAACTCAAGAGCGTCTCACCGCTCTCCTCACTATCGTCCAGAATCACACAAATTCTTTCCAAGCACTGCCTTACATCCAAGTTCACAGGTTGCATTTTACAAGCTTTGTCTTGCTCAGTACAAAAACGCAGAAACACTCTCGTGCCAGAAAGTGAGAAAATTGGCCTCAGTATTCAGCTCTCTTTGTAAAGGTTTTGAATGCTGCACCTAGAACGGAGAGGACAATTGCTGACATTTAAGAAGGGTGTAAACTAGTGATCATAACAGGTGCAATCTCTAGTTTTACCTAAGCATCACGGTCACTTAGCAAGAAACTTTCTCCACTTGCTGTTTTTATTGCAAATGCTTCTTGTACTGGTGTCGTTTTATTACAAACAACATATCAGAGAGGGTTTGCTTGTATGAACAGGCCCAGTTGGACCTGGCTGGCTCAGCTGGTAGAGCATGGGACTCTGAATTCCTGGGGTCATGGGTTTGAGCCCCATGTAGGACATCTTGAGACAGCACTGTAGGCTTACCCTGCTCCAGCGGAGGGGTTGGACTGAGATGATCTTTCGAGGTCCCTTCCAACTTCTAACATCCTGTGATTCTGAGGAAGCTGAACAGGACGTTGCTACAGCAGTCTGCAGGGCAGGACTTGTACAGTTCCCAGCCGTTTACAGAGGTCTGTGAAATTTTGCACTTTATTCAGTGTTGTTATTTGCAGCGTTCCCATGTGTACAGATGTTCTTCCTTTGTGTGAGAAAGTGCTGTGCTGCTGTGGATAAAAACCCAGAGTGCTCTGATATGTGTCTGTGAAGCATGCAGTAAAATGAAGGCTGTTTACACTAAGGAAATGATCCATGCGTTCAGGGGACGGAGCGAGAGGCTTTCTTTGCCATGTGTTTTTAAGGCACTTTTAACCCTGCCTGCCCGAGGCAAAAAGTGACACAAGTTTATGTGAGGACTGGTTTGCCTGGCAATACTGGTTATGTCTGGGGGAGTGGTGAGGGCTTTGTGTGCTGTCACTGTGGCAGCAAGGAGGGACATCATCTAGGCAGGGAAAGCCACGCTGACTCCCAACAAGGATTCCACAAATGCAACTAGCATTTCAAAAGCAAACGTATCAAAGTATTGAGAGAGGCTTTTGTCACCTATCTAGAAGTTGAATTAGACACAAGCCAAATAAAGTAACTATCCATCTAGAGATTCGGAAGAGCAAACAATCTTGCATCTGTAACAGTTTTAATGACTCTTTGAGCAGGAGTACAGTGGCCATGAGGCACTGGACAGCATAGACCTTTTGAGAAGTGCAACTGAGAGCAAGGTGCTTATTCCCAGGATATTTTGTCATCAGTTACAAAAATTGGTGGCTTTATACTCTGTCTCAGTTCTAGTATTAAGATATGACAAGCCAGGCTTTCTGTTAAATGTTGACCAAGCCAAATGCTGACATGGGAGAGCACCAGTGTGAAGCACTGAGCACATCCTTCCTCTCAAAGCCAGCGACAGCTTTGTGAGCACTTCGTTGGGAGGGCCAGTCAAGCTGGGAAGAAAAGGCATGCTGGAGTTTTGCTGAGTTTTGTTTTGTTTCGTGTCTCAGAGGGCCCAACACACAGAACAAGTTTTCTTTCCTGCAAAGTGGTCTGAGAACAGGAGGCCCCACTAAAGATCTGAAAGGGGAAATCATGAGGCATAAAAGCGATTAGTGTCAGAGTGGCCGTGAGGGAAGCACTAGAGGATAGTTATGCAGCACAGAGTGCTGGAATACAGTGGGGAGAGAGACTAGTGGAAATCAGCTGGTGGTCGCATCTATGCATTGCTTTAGATGCATCGACAGAAGCAGACATGATGATTTATCTGGGAGAAAATAGTCTGGTAGCAGCTACAGTGCTCAGCCTCATTAAGATAAAGATGCATACAATATCTTCGAGGCAGGCTATGCAGAATATGAAATGAGCCTGGAGAAGTACTGTCAAATCATGTTTAAGGGGAGTTAAAAAAAATACACAAGTCAAAATACTTTGAAAGGGCAGAGATTTGATAATGTGACCCTTCAGGCTTAAGGGTATTAGAATATAAAGTTGTTTCATCCCACCCAAAAGGCTTACCCCTACCCATCAGACATTCCAGCAGAGGTGGTGAATGCAAACGTGCTGGGTCCCTTGAAGAAGCTTCAGATTTGATGTGTTTTCTTGCTCCCCAAGAAATTCACCTACAGATGGAATTATCAACAGTGATATTACTCATTGGAAAATGGTGTCATTGATCCCAAAGTAATATCACAGGGGCAAGGGTAGGTAGAGAAGGAGGGAAGAGGCATGTAGTTAGAAAATGCAAACTCATCCTGGGAAGTAAGAATGCCTAGTCACAAGCCACTTTAGACCACGTCTTGTGCACATCAAGGGTTAATTCTTTTTCTGCAGCTACTGGTTCAAAGTAGAAGAATAAAGTTGCCTCAAAAAAGCCTGTGGCTGTTGAGCATTGACCTTTGATGTTTGACTGATCTGGTATTGTATTTGGTATTTATTATTTAGCATTTATTGACCAGAAGAGTCGATGGAAAATAAAAGCCTGGCTGCTGCCTCAAATTAGTGGACATTGTGGACTTCAGAAGGTACAAAATGTTGTGAACCCGATCAGGCACTGGGCAATATTAGTAGGTTTTCAAGTCAAACATTTTTTGGAAAAGAAACAGATTAATATGGAGCATGCATTATGTAGTTTAAAAATAAATTTCCTGTTATTAGAGTAGGTCCCTGTTACAGGATGTTTGTTATGTAGCATAAACCTTTGGGGACAGCAGTCATATTGGACAGAGAGCAGATTGTGACAGCAATAAAAAAACGCACAGCCCAACCGTGTGGGAAAGGCAGAAGAAGGAAAAGAGTACAGCACCCCATGTTTTTAACAAAGGGTCACATTGAGATATCGAGCTTAAATAACTGCAAGAACTGAAGGCATTTTCTCTTTGTTTCCATGTATTTCCCTTGCCTGCTAAGAAAACACACTTCTGTGGATCCCTTTCGTGCTACTTTATTTATTCTCTGATTTGTGCGAGGCTCAGAATCCACGTGCCGCAGTGACAAACACTGCATGTTGTGCTGTTGATCAGTGCCAGCATATAAAACCACCAAGACAACAAGCTAAATGCCAAGCCTGACAAAACCTGAGAGGAAAGCTGAACTGGGTGCCAGACCCTGGAAACACTCTGTTTGTGCCAGCTGAAAACAGAAGATGAGGCCGTGAGAGCTCCACCCTGTTTGGCTGCCCTCAGCAGCAGAATATGAGCACAGACATCTCAGCTAACTTTTAATATCACCATCAGGCTGAGGCCATCAAAAGCATGGCAGGACTCCTGCCACGCGAACGGGAAACCAGTACAGCTGTTTGTATCTGCTGGTTTACTTCCTCTCGTTTTATCTAGGAGTTTATTCCACATTCATTACCCTGGTATCAGGGTACTTGTACTCACAGCATCTCAAGCAATCATAGAATCAGAATCATTAGGGATTGGAAGGGACCTTGAAAGATCATCCAGTCCAATCCCCCTGCCACAGCAGGATCACCCAGACCAAGTCATAAAGTCAGTCAGGGTTAGAAGGGACCACAGGATCATCCAGTTCCCACTCCCCTGCCATGGGCAGGGACACCCCACCCTAGCTAACTCACGTTTCCAAGGTGCTCTCAGAGGTATCTTAGAGAAAGCACCATAGAGTAATCAGGTCTGGAATCTTGCAAAATCAAGACAAGTATTGCCCAGTGTCACAGTTTGTATGTGACAGTTGTAAATTAGAAGAAGCCATCTGCAGTGTCAAAGCCACCTTTGACAGGCAATCTCTTTGACCTGATGTGGAACAACCGACACTCTTCTGTCATTTGGTGACACTCATGAAGTTCAATCACCTACCACCTGCAGGTATGGTGTTGATACCTTGAATACGTCATGGCAGTGACTTAGGCCTTTTCTAAATGAGAAGTGCAACGCAGAGTGCTCTGTCTGGATGAAAGTTTTGGGGTTCAGTAATAAAAATTAATCTGGAAGGATTGTTTGTCTTCTCTGTCGTGAGTTTTTGTCACCTCAGGCAATGCCTTCAGCAAATGGAAAAGACAGACATTGTTGATTACATAGGTTATTTAAAACAATTTGGCAGCTCTGTGTTTCCTGAACGAAGACAAGACAAGTAAATAGTTCTCTTATCTCCCTGGGCATCTTCCTTTAACAAGAGCAATGTCTGAGCAATTTGAACTGCTTTGTGGCCAGTCTACAGATGCTTAAAGTGAGCGAAGTTCTTTTGGACAAAACCTCAGCTCTTAGGGTTTGGCCAGATGGATAGATCTTCCCAGTGAGGGTGACGGAGCACTGCAACGGGCTGCCCAGGGTGGTTGTGGAGTCTCCCTCACTGGAGATATTCAAGACCTGACTGGATAGATTACTGTTTGACTTGGTTTAGGTCATCCTGCTGTTGCAGGTGGATTGGACTAGGAGGTCCCTTCCAATCCGTAGTGATTCTATGATTCTATGATAGATGCAACTCAGTCCAGGGATGAGATGGAGAAATTGTGTTCCTCATGTGTTCCAGTGTCATTATTTCAGAGACTCCGCGCTGAGCAAGACAGCTCTAATGACTCAGCCTGTCCAGACATCTATCCCAAACCAAGGAAAAAAGCTCTACGCACACTTACTCTGCCAGTCTTGGGGTGTCTCATGCTATTGCAGAACAGCTCGTTGCTTTCTCTTGACACAGGTTTCAATGCTTGCAAGACGCCTGCTAGGGAGTCATAATCTCCATTTTCCCAGAAGAGTTCTCACAGCAGAAGGGTGAAACTGTTGTTGAAAGTTTACTCTTTGCAATAGTTTTGCATGCATGTCCTGGTTTACTTCTCCCAAATTGTGCTAGCATTGTGAACTATTGTCTAGCCAATTTTGGCACAGAAATGGAATCAATCAGATAGCTCAACCTCATACTTCAATTGATTTTTGCGTAGCAGGTAGAGAACCCAGATTTGGGATAACAAAACCAGGGTCATTGGTTTCATATTAGGTCAGAAATCTGTCTTTGAGAGGTGAATTCCTTGCCGGTGGTGACACACCGAAGTGCTGGTGCAAGGATGTGAGTCAGTGGGTTGGATTCTTCAGTTCATCTGCAGTAGTCTCTGTGTTTCTGTCTCTGCATAAAGGCTTTAACTCACTGCTTGGTTTTAGTACCCTTAGTAGGGTACAAATGCCAAGGCAGTGGTTGTCTCTGGGGCATTACCAGGAGTGGGAGGAGCGGTCACGAGCTCCAAGCCCACCGGTGACCTAAGCCAGCTGTGCTAGTGATTTCTCATCACTGTAAAACAGCCTGAAGCTTGCTGTGTGTTATGCCAAGCACTGGCCTAAGTGGTGCCCAGCACAGGCAGAAGAAACTGCAGACCTCGGCCATTCTGTTCTCAAAACTTGCAAATGAGTGCAGCTTGGCTGGTGCAGGAGCCTGGCCAGCATGTGACAAAAGAGAATGAGGAGTTAAGTGTTCCCTTCCTTTCTCAAATATCTGAAATTCATTTGGCCACTCCATGGCTGGAAGCCACTGCACCTGTGAGTACATCCCAGGGGGTCACTGTGGCCTGTCTGCCTCAAAATGTCAAAAAGCCCCTCAGCAGAATCTACAGTGGGAAAGTGAAGAATAACAGAGTCTGCTCCACTGGATAGTAAAACACTATTTATTTTCCTTCAATTATAGAGCAATCATGATCCTCTGAAACAGGGCTTGCAGATTTCACTAGAACGTCTCTCTTAATTGGATGTTTGTGAACGTAAAGGCTTCTACTATGACTTGTGGAATGAAACAAAAACATAGTTTCTACATTAATTTAATTCTCTTATTTCCACCCATTCTCTCACAATCAGGTTTCCCTGATAGGCTTAATCTTTTCCAATGGTTTCCATAGCAACCCCTCTTCATTGTGGTGCCACCAAGGACTCCTGTAATCAGGACGCCCAACTTTGCCAAGGAATCAGTTTTTGCCTTTTCCCCCCCGGGCTCTGCTGCAACAGAACCCAGTGGCACCGCTGGTTCCTGCTGCCCACCAGCCTTCCCCACAGTCACACCCAAAGGTGATGGCGGGGAGCACGTGATGGGACGTTGTTATGGCTTTCTGTTTCTTGTCACAGCCAAAGCTGCCTTTTCGAGTCCTGTTATAGCATTGCTTGCCCCTGCTCTAGTCACAGCGAATTCCCATCAGAAAGGTGAGGTAAAACCATAGCTGCTCATCCTCCGAAATTCAAAACCTTATCCCTGCAGTAGTGGCCAGACTTACTAAACCACTTGTCTACTAAGCAGAGCATCATCCGTGTGCGTTCAAAAGCCTCGTCCGTACAAGACCCCAGCGGTAGCGTGCAGCGTGCGACTGAGGCCGGGCTGTGCTGCACGCGTGCGGAGCAGTGATGTGCAGACACACAGCTTAGCTCCTGCTGTACACCAGGAAACCCTAGCTGCAGTGTACAGCTGTGCAAAAATAGCCAAAGCCAAGCAGGGCTGGCTCCAACAGTGTTTGGATTATGCATTGCAAGGACTGTACTTTGTTGGTCTAATTTCCTTCCTACAATTTACCTCCCTCTCCTCCAGACCAACCAGCTCAGTGGAATGGACTATGTGACTGGCGAATCAAGCATTATTATTAATCACTGTAATTACTTTTCTTGGCCCAGTTGCGGAGCCTGGGAAGCTAACCACAGTCTCTAGAGTACAACCTTAACTACAACAAGCTTCAGAGCCACCATTACCTCATTGCTGGTCATGTTTAACCAGAGAGAATTTCGCAACGTTTTTCCCTGAAACCTCTCAAACCATGGATGCTGCACAGATCAGCCTGAGAATCTCCGCGTGTGAGTCTCCGTGCTTCCAGTTAACCGCTGACTTTGCCAAAACCTCAAGTGTATAATTCAGGCTGAGGGATAGGCAAGTATTTTTTTCCTCCCCTAGTTACAAGGGGTGTGAACGGTTTAGCCACAACAACAACATCGTTTTCTGCTGCAAGATGCATCATTCATACTTTTTTTCCCCAAAAAACCCCCAATACTGCATTCAGCCTACTGGTTTTGTTCAAGTGAAGAAGATGGGTTTTTAAACTAATTACACTGGCTCTGAGTGCCCAAATAAGAATAAATAGTCTCTTCTGCAAAAGAGCTCTTCTGAAATGTACCAGCTACACAATAACTAATTGATGATTGGAAGATCACTGAGTACAGAAGACGTGTCTCAGCAGAATGTTTGTTTCTCAAGTCTAATCACCAGCTCCTCACGCCCAACATGAGAGGCCAGGTTACAGTCTCAGTACTTTTCCTTTGCCTCAGTTATTCCTGCCCACCCCGTTCCATGGACTGGTCTGCACATGTGTGTAGCTAGCCCATGGGCAGGGTTATTTGTGTCTTTGCTCACACCTTTCCAGCACAGAGATGTTAGTGTCAACATGAGGCAAGGAGCAAGACTAAGTGTCTGGGAGGGAATGAGATGGATGAGACCTTTCATTTCAGGCCTTATTTTATGCCATGTTTTTCTTACTGCATATACTATACTCTGTTCTACTTGGAAGTCAAGAGAGAGTATAAAGTAAAACTTCTATGATGGATCCTTATAGAATATCAGAGTCTTTTCTTAGATCAGTCTCATGTCCTTTCTAAGAACTCAAAGCACTCACAAGTGCACAAATGCATTTGCATTCTCCTGCTGCATTGTGTGACCTGAGGAAACACTCCAAACTGCTTCCAGAAGCTATATTTGTATCTGGGGCTGCCCACATGATAACAGAAAAATTACAGATATGTGACAACACCGTAGCCTTTCACAGCCACCCAGTGACTGTGGCTGCCATATGGTTATGAAAGTGACTGGCATTTTCAACCTCTGCTCTTCAGCTAACTGCTATTTTACAGGCTGAGTGGAAGGAGGTGATGATTACAGAGACAGCTGGGTGAGGGAGACAGAGGGAACAGCTTGGACACTTTTCAGCCAGCCTTTCTTTGCAGTCAAAGTCAAGCAGAAGGAGGGCTCCTTCTCATTGTCTTTGTCAGGCAGGGGCAGGCAGTTCACTGTTAATTGCCAGCTACCTGCAAACTCTTGAATGAAAGCTCAGCAGCCACTTAGAGCTTTTCCAGGGCTTGAATAGTCATTTGTGAACTTGAGAAGGGGTAGGTGAGGGCTGCAGAGAACTGCTCACTATCCATGGGTGAAAAATGACTAATAGGGGGGTGGACAAAAGTCACAGACAAAGCAGCAAGCCAAGGCTGGACAGCAAGAGAAGCTTAGTCCTTCCTGTGGTGCAGTCTTGCACCTATGGCCAACTGCCCTGAGGAAGCAGCTTGGGCATTTCTAATTGTTTAAGTGGCAGAAGAGGCTCATCTTCAGCTTTAGGGTGTAACATAGAGGAGAATGTAGTCCACATTACAGAAGAGTTACCAGGAGAGAAAAAGCACATGTTCTGCTGTCAGTGTGGTGAGCTTATTTACATCACTGGCTGAGGGGGACAGCATTGGTCAGGAAGTCGGAAATCAGTGCAAGAAGTTCCTGCAGAGTCTCCAGTTACAGAGATCTCTCCTGAGCCACCGGCAATTCAAAGCGAATGCTGTTTCCACGCTGGTGTGTTTGCCATCACATCCAAACAGTGCCATGGAGGCGTGGGGTGCATGCAAAGGAGGCAGAGAGTCAGCTCTCAGTGAGAAATATTTACATGTAGGAGAGACAGCGCAATCATTGTTCCTGTTTAGAAGTGAGGCACTGGAGAGGCTTGAATGAATCATTGTCAAAGAAGAGGTCGAGGCAATCCTAGGCACAAGGCTGGGCAGTGACTGGCTGCAGAGTAGAAAAATCTGACCCTAGAAGTATTAGCAATGAGTGCTTCAGTTAACATGTCCCAAACATTCCCAAACTGTTGCGGCGTTGGCCTGCCTTCCCTGGTTTAACACTTGTGTTTTGGATGAGGCACCTGCAGAAGAGCATTGTTCTCCAATGCGGAACTTCGGCTGTCGCACAGCAGACGGCCGCTCAGGCTGCAGATGCAAGAGTCATCCTGCACAGAGTCTTAGCTGCTGGTTGGGTTTGGTTTTGTGTCACAGCTGTAATGGGATCTTGCCTTTATCCTTACACCATTTTTGTGACTCCCCAGCTAGAAAGATTCCCAGCCAAGACCTTGACCATGGCTGGGGAAGCATTTTGTGTTTAGACCGATCTGATTTGAAGAGTCGTGTTGTATATTCACAACATCTAATTCTGGAGGTAATATTTACACTTCTCAAGTCCTGACACACCCTTGGGGAAAGGATGCTGCAGACAGGTACCTCAGAGGAGCTTTATCTCCACTTTCCCTTTCCATTGTTCCTGAATTTTCTAATAGGGTCAGTCAATGGGAAGACTAAAAGCACCAGGTGTCAGACTCTGATTAACAACAGGTGAGATGGCTCAAACCATTGTAAGAGAAATGAAGGTAACTTGTGACCAGGGGAACAGGGAAGGCCCCGCACCTGCAGTGCAGTGAGAGCAGAACCAGGCAGTGAGAACCTCGGGACACCACGATTTATGCACAGGAGTACGCTTGTGAGCAGACATACGATGGGCTTCTATCTCGCAAGTACTTAGTTGCCAGTGTTTTGTCCATGTCCCCAAGAACAAGATCTTCTATGTCATTGGGGATGAAGACATCACCTCTGGCAGTAGGGGATAAAAGAGGGATTTGAACAGTGTGTGCCCCCCGAGCTTGTGGCCGTGCCAAGAGACTGACAAAAGGACTGCTGGAGACACTGCAAATCTACCAAGCCAAGGAAGCGAAGGGGACCTGAACAGTTCAATACTTCGATCTTGGAAGGGTGATCTGGGACTTTGTTCCACTTTCATTCCCTTTTCTCCTTTTCCTTCATCCCCTTTTCCCTCTCCTCCTCTCTGTTCTTTTATTTTTGTGCGGATCTGTGGTGGAAGTCTCCCTTAATTTGACCCGAGCAAATCCAGGAACCTGAGTCACCGGCGGGGACGTGACAGCAGGTAAGACTGCTTTTCTTTGGTTCTCGCCTCAGACAGTGCTGCTGCCCCACTAGCTGTCCTCTGTGTCTCCAGCAAAGCAACAGCAGAAGCTGCAGGCACTTAATGCTGCAAACTTCCCTTTCCTGAAAACACTTCCAGCAGCCCTCTGCGGGGAAGAGATCCAGCCCAGGAACGGATCTATCCACATTTACAATACAAATATGAGCTCATTAAATAACAACGCCTCTTTACCGTTTACGGCGTATTTCTAGCAAAACTCTGCTGGATAAAATACCTCGAAGAGGCGAAGGGGTTTAGCTTCCCAAGCACCCATTCCATTTGGTGCTATCTGTGTTTGTTTTTGTTTCTCCACCTACAGATACACAAAGCAATGAAAACAAGCTGTGAATCTGAAAACTTGCCTTTGGAGTCTTTGATCTTTAAGACAAACGTACAGTTATTAAAGCAGTTACCAGACACTTACAATCCAAGTGTTGCTAATGGATTTTTTTTAATCCTTCTCCTTTCCCCTCTTCGTAATGCAGACAGCATTTGCTCACAGAATTGCCGCTCTGGCTGATGCAGCAATATCAAGTAACTATCTTACCTGCAGCAAAATAGAAGTGGCTCTTTGGGGAGATCCTGCCACGAAAGGAGCCAAGATTTAGGAAAGCAGAAGTTTAGAAAGCTGGACTGAAACGAATCCAAGCAAAACATGCATACACCAGCTACTTCGTTCCAAAGGAGGCAGGTGGCAGGCTTACGTCCTCCTGTTCTTCAGCTACCCATTTCCTTTTGTGGTCATTTTTCATATGAGTTGCTTCCTTTTCTTGCAAGCCAAATCGGAATATATTCTTTCTGTATTGTGCTTGCAGTTTCCAACTCAGCTTACACACAAAATCATTCAACCGCAGCTTCCTACGTTCCAAGTTTATCTTGCTTCTGCAATCGCTTTCCTCTCCTCACGTTTGGACACTTCAGCATCAGGGGGATGTGGGCAAATCGGAGGGAACTCAGAGAAAATGGTCTGAAGGAATGAAGAGTCTTCTTGAATTTACATTAAAATCTGGGTAAATTGCTGCACAGGGGATGCAGTATCTGTTCAATATTCATTTATTTGGCATAATTGAAACGTCCCATTTTGGACTCGTAGTGTCTTAGCATGCCGTTAGCAGTAACATCGAATCACACACCTACTCAAACAGAGAGTTTGGGAGGGCTCAGTCAGTGAAGCCCAATGATAACATTTTATTCTGTTTTTCCAGTGTCTAGGAAACACACATTTTCCTGTTTGAAAAATCCTATCAAAGAGCTCTTCTTCAATGTGCCCACAGGTGGCCAAACTCGGCTACTTGAGCCCATAGGAAAGTGAAGCAGCATTTACACGTTGCAAACACTCACAAGGGAGAACAAATACTGAAAGATTTAACACATCAGAAAACTGGATCTTAATAAGGGGATAATCATCAAGCAGAAGTAGAGCTTGTGATCCAAATCTTAGAAACTAGAAAATTTTAAACTGGAAAGATTTGTATAAATCCAAGGCAGGATTTGCCATTACTTTACAGTTATAACTAGTACTTTTAACTCTACAAAGAGAGGACAGGGTATAAGAATATTATGACTGTCCCGTATGCAACAGAGAGCAAGGCCCATGATTTACCAAAGGACAAGTTTGATGCCTTAGGAATTGTTCTTATTTCTTCTTTATTGATTTTATTATTAATGTGCATAATATCTGGGGCAAGGAAGCTGCGACTTGCATCTTCAGAGACGGTATATTTTTATGTACACATGTGTTTAGCTCCTAAGACAAGGAATCTGTGATGATGTTGTGGTTATGGTTGTGTAAAACTTGTTCAGCTTCCTGGTTCACAGTATACACGTACCTAGTTGGATAATAAATACATGTGGTGTGAAAAGCACCTTTTACTTTAGCCTAGAGAAAGAGCCACAGAGATACACTTTCAGCTGTTCTTGAAAGTATTCATGCTGCACCTAAGCTATGTAGCTCCTGCTGCCTTAGATATTAAGGCACTGTCACTTCAGCACAGACACCTCAAGAAGAAAAGAGTTGGAGCGAAAACACTCCGTACCGAACCAAACTGTTCCGTGTGTTGCACACCTAGTGAAGTTATATTGGCTTTGGATTTGTGTCTTGTGTTCTCCATCATCGTCAGGAACTCTGCTTTTCTTTCTAGTCTCCCACTTGCACACCTTCCCCAAGTGTGCAAGCTAAACCCCTAGTGTAGTATCTCCCAATACTTCTACACCATGTTCCCCTAAGACCTGCAGCTGCCTTCTATGGCCACACACCTGCTGAGCTCCTTTGTGCCTCCAGAGGCTTTTCTAGTGCTGTGTCCCCTCTATGATGCTGCTGTATCTCTCCATCCTTGCCTCACAGAGTGGGGCTTGCCTTTGTCACCTCCACTACAGCAGCTGGAGGTACTTCCTCTTATCACTCGGGGACCTTTGCCACACCTTAGGCAGGGGCTGGAGGGACTGATAGTGCAGGACTTCACGCTGATTCCCTGTGACTGCTTCTGCAGCCATGAGCCCGGACAGGCAGGATGGCTTTCTCACTGCCATAGTGATAAGGTGGCTGAGCAGGCCAGTGAGGACTGTTAAAGTGCCATCACAGACAGATGGACACGGATGAGTGGCACTCGTGTGTATATCTCATTTCCTTAGACAACCAGGGTAAGAAACTAGGGAGCTGGAACAGCAGTATCTCTTCTACCTCACAGATTTAGCTCCTGAAACAACATAGAAAGTTGCTGTACAGATTCCTGGCTTCCTCAATCTATTTCTCAGAAAAAACTTATCTTCCTAATTAGTCCTCTGCTCACTAGACCAAAGCATGAAATCATATGTCTCTGATCCTACTTACCCAGACACAACTCTTTCCTGATTTTCTCTCTCTCTACTGCAGGAACTGTACAGATGCACGTTGATAAAATGCCTGTATCTCACCTGCCTGGTCAGTAAGTTAGCATAGTTATTTATGAACTAATTAAAGGTAACTTTTTCCCCAGGAAAGTAAAGCTATTTCCACCAGTAAAAAAATTTAAAATAATCCTGTTTGGCAATTTAAAGTTATTACTAGATTCATTAGAGCTTCAATATCCTCCCTACTGCTGAGCTGCTGACAAGATTTAGCTGAAATCAGGGGATCCAATTAAAGCCAGGGGTGCACACATCGAGCACTTCCAGAGTACAAATTATTGGTGACATTTCCAAACAGTGACTGACAGCTGAAGCCAGCACACATTTCCTACACTGCTTGGCGATGTCATTAGGAGTAAGAGTGGACTTTTTAACCTTTCTATGTTAGTCGTCATAAAAAAAATTCAACTGCCAGTTTTTTGCTCTCCATCATTTTTCAGTACAGAATTTTTTCTCCAGAACCACCAGACCTTCCCAGTGTAACCCAGGATTCTAACTTTTATTCAGATTTGTCAGTGCTGCAATCACAAAGGGCCACCACCCTCAGGAGTGGGGAATGTTAGATTTACCTTTAAGCAGTAGAAGGAAACTACTTCACAGGTACTAATAGCTACTTAGGCTCCGTTATCACCCAAATATTGTGGGAAAGAACGGCTGAGACGGTGTGTGTTTATTCAGTCTCCTCTCTTATACAATGGCTTCTGGGGAATGTTTTTCTAATCTAATTAAAATTCATTTTGGTACGTCATTGATTAGCCCAACCGAATCCCAATCGTATCGCCCTACAAGCCTTGCCTCTGCTAGAGTATTAGAAACACATGCCAATTACAAATAATTAATAAGACAAGCATGCCTTCCTTATCACCCCTTCCATGTTATCAACGGGCTCACAGCTCAAGTTTGGTGCTGCAGTCAACTTGCTTCCAGTATCCACTCAAGTATCAGTTCTTCTTGTTGATACTGCAAGGGAACAACCGTTCCTACCGTGGCTGTTGTACATGGCAAGATAAAGAGGCGTGTGAGCGCGAGAAGGCGAAGTCGCGTATCGCAGGCTGGGTTTGCTACTACTGGTGTAACAAATTGGTGAACATTTAGGCCCTGATCATGTAATTATTTTGTGTGCAAAACTCACATGGACACCAAAGTGAATTAGTCCAGCACAGAGAGGGACGGCAAGATCAGGCATCAAGCAAAATGTTTAATGTTTCAAGAGTGTCATCCTTCACTGTGTTACACCGGCAAGTAAATGAAGTAGATTAATGTATATTGAGGGGGCAAAAAATCAACCAATTCCATTTCCATCTTCCCCAAAAAAAAAAATGCTGAAGATTCCATTACACGGAAGAACAACCTGAAAAAAATGCATATTGGTCAAATTTTTCATAGGGTGTTATAACAGACACCCCAAAATACAAGTCCACTACATTCTTCATTATACTTGCAACTGGCTGAATTATTCATTAGAGATAATGCACCCAGTAAAGACATTATAATATTAATTAGACACCAGTCACCTCAGGCTGGTGACATTAGTTCTCCACTCTATGTGCTCTACTATATGTTCTCAACTATTGTTCTCCACTATGTGACCTAAATTTACATAGCAGAAACATTTCCTATTTGCAAGCCAAATAATAATATTAACAACAAAAAGAATTATAATTGTTGACCAGTTGTTGTTCAATTACTATATTAATGAAGAATAAGACAGAGATATTTTCCAAATTACAGCTGAAAGGGTGTGTGTGTGTAACTGTGTTCATTTTCACTGATGTTTGCATTACTTTCTGGTCAAATCTGCAAATAAGATCTTATTCAGTCTGATTCCAGGAAAATTCATTCTTTGTGAGTATAAGCAAAGGAAAAAGTCACATCAGCTGCCACAGAACCTCAAGGTAAGGTACCACTATTGAAGACATAATTGAAAAACACAGAGAGGGGCTCTATAAACCTAAACATCTGAACCTGATACCCTTTTATGAGGGCGTGACCAGGTGGATGGATGATGGCAGAGCCGTGGATGTCATCTATCTGGACTTAAGTAGGCTTTTGACACAGTCTCTCACAGCATCCTTGCAGCCAGTGTGGCCTAGATTTTTGGGTAGTGAGGTGGATGGTGAACTGGCTACAGGGTAGAAGTCAGAGAGTGGTGGTCAATGGGACGGAATCTAGTTGGAGGCCTGTATCTAGTGGAGTGCCCCAGGGATCGGTGCTGGGACCAGTCACGTTTCAATCTATTCATTGATGATTTGGATGAGGAATTAGGGTGCACTGTCAGCAAGTTTGCTGATGGACACAGAGCTGGGTGGTATCACCAACATCCCAGCAGACTGTGCTGCCATTCAGTGAGATCTGGACAGGCTGGAGAGCTGGCCAGAGAGAAATGTAGTGAGGTATAAAAAGGGTAAGTGTAGAGTCTTGCATCTGGGCAAGAACAACCCTAGGCACCAGTAATAGGCTGGGAACTGACTTGTTGGAGAGCAGTGAAGGAGCGAGGAACTTGGGGGTCCTGGTGGCCAGCAGGATGACTATGAGCCAGCAATATGCTTTTGTGGCCAAGAGGGCCAAGAGCATCCTAGGGTGGATCAGAATGGGGTTGGTTAGCAGATCAAGAGAGGTTCTTCTCTCCCTCTACTCTGCCCTAGTTTGAGACCACATCTGGAGTATTGTGTGCAGTTCTGGGCCCCTCAGTTCAAAAGGGATGTGGAGCTTCTGGAGAGAGTTCAGTGTAGGGCAACGAAGATGATGAAGGAGGTGGAGCCACCTCCCGTATGAGGAGAGGCTGAGGGAGATGGGTCTCTAGCTTGGAGAGGAGGAGACTGAGGCCTGACCTCACTGATGTCTATAAATATGTGAAGGGTGGGTGTCAGGAGGATGGAGCCAGGCTCTTCTCAGTGTCATCTAGTGATAGGATGAGGGGCAATGGGTGTAAACTGGAACACAGGAGGTTCCACATCAATATGAGAAGGAACTTCTTCCCAGTGAGGGTGACGGAGCACTGGAACAGGCTGCCCAGGGGGGTTGTGAAGTCTCCTTCACTGGAGATATTTAAGACCCGCCTGTATATGTTCCTGTGTGACTTGGTCTGGGTGATCCTGCTGCTGTGGGGGGATTGGACTAGATGATCTTTCTACATCCCTTCCAATCCCTAATGACTCTATGAAATTCTATGACATTTTATTAAATTCTGCTGTGAACAGTCTGGCCCAAGGGAAGTTATGTCCTTCACATCATCAAAGCTGAGGTATCTCTGTCTGCCATTGTCTTTTCTGTCACGTCCGTGACATTGTAAAGAATGGTTTTGGAAAACTGAGTTGGTTTACTGATAAAACACATTGCTGTAATAGTCCTAAAGTTTCCTCAGCATAGTCTTTGTGAGTAAGTGTTGTGGTTTGAAAATTGCTAGCGTTTTCAAACGTACAGCAGTTCTGCTTTCATGAAGAAGAAAAGAAAAGGAGTTGTTTTGTTTTGGAGGACCCCTCCCCCGCAGGGGACTTGTCCTGGGGGAAGGTGTCCCTGGTCCTGGACCTGCCCCGGATGTCCGTGTTGGGTGAGCCTATGAAAAAGCAGAGCGGGCGGTTTGTTTAGAAAAAAGGCAGGAAGTAGAAGAAGGAGGAGAAGGAGGAAGTATGTAGCCCGCTCGTGTGTGCCGCAGGCCCTCTTGGGCTGCGGCTTCTCAGCCGAGCGCCCCCCGCTCCCCCGCCCCGTCCGTTCTCGGGACGGTGGCGGGGAGGGGGGAAGGGCACGGGATGCGGCTCGGCCGCGGCTTTTCAGCGATTGCAGCCGCTACTGCGGGAAGAGCAGATGCCCCGTGTTCGCGTAGCCCCATGTCCTCGGCCGGACTGCCAGCTGTGATTCACCTCGGGCTCCAGTAGCGCCGATGTGCCGCGGTCTGGAGACGCACTTGTAAGCTCTCCCCGCCCCGGCGCTAGCTGTGAAGTTTGCCGCAGGTTCTCCAGTGGCTCCGCTGCTTTTGGAATGGAGGACGCGCCGGTTTGCACCGCTCCCCGTCCAGTAATGGACAGCCTTCGCGTCTGCCGCGGTTCTTCAGTGGTCGTGGGAAGACCCTGATTTGTGCCGCTGTGCCCCCTGCTCCGCGCAGCCCTTTTGCCTCGGGCCTGAACCTGACACCATGATCCGGGCGATCTGGGAAAAGCAAGACTGAGTGCAGCCACCTCCCACAGCGCAGCTTCAGCATTTTGGTAACGTTGTGGTATGCTGGGGTGCCCCCTCTTCCCCCCTGGAGCTGAGACAGGAGGAGAGAAGAGAGGAGAGGGCCTTGAGAATCCTCTCGGCCTACTGTGGAGTGTGGGCGTTGCCCTGTTGATCCAGCGATGAACGTGCCTCCATTTTGGATCCCCCACGTGACTGGGACTGAGCGATGGACCGCTGCCATTTTGGAGAGACTGGTCAACGGGAAGAGAAGCTGTGTGTCATTTCCTGCCGCTGAGGAAGACTGGGGGTGCTTTTAAGTTTGGGGGAGGTCCCTTCGTGCATAGTTGGAAAGCCGAAGGATTTGAGACTCCTTAAATCTTGGATCGGGAGGACAGAGACAGGGGCTTGTAGTTGAGTTGAGTTGAGTTGAGTTGTAGTTGCCCAGATCTCTTAGGTCGGAAGGACAGAGACAGGGGCTTGTAGTTGAGTTGAGTTGAGTTGAGTTGTAGTTGCCCAGATCTCTGTCGTGACCCAAGGCCCAAACAATAGTGACTTCCCATGGTATTTTCCTCAGATAGTGTAATGGCATGTTTGACGCAGTTTCTAGGTTTGTGTGCACCAACTTGCTGGTTTTTATTTGTTTTATTCTTTTTGTTTCCTTTTTTCTTTGTCTGTATACAGTTAGGTTAATAAACTTTTATCCAGTATCCTAAGCCATTCATTGTCTGGCAAATTTGTCCGAGATGTCATCGAGACCTTACTTGCTAAAATTAGTGGAGAATCCCCAACCCGCTACAGTAAGCAATACTGATCAGGGCTCTAAGATGAGGAAGGAAATGACCTTCGTAGTTAGCTAAAGCCCATGTGCACCAAATCCTTCCCTGCTTTTGAAGCTCAGTGGTTTGGTCCATCTGGCTGAGTGGGTCTCATTAAATTATATGTTCTTCCCTCCATACTGCCTTCTCCATTACATGCTTCAGATACAGCAGAGAACACCCTTGCTTTTGCCTTCAAGCTTTTTGTAAACTTGTATGATTTCCAGCCTTCTCTTTCACCATGGCATTTTTCCCTCCTTACTCCCTTACAGACCCTCATGACCACACATTCCTGGCTTACAGATTCTGGCTACAAGAACTCTCACATGATATTTGACTGTAATCTGCTGTATACAAATATCCTGTGAAGGAACAGAGGGAGGCCACCAGATCTGCTTGCTCAGTATCCACCATTTCATCTGGCATGCATAAAATTCCCAAACAGCATGTTTTGTTGCCTAAAGATGCTTTAAATCTTCCTATCTGTAGCTGCACCACTGAACAAACAATCACTTCATTGCCAAAAATCTCAGCCAAAAGTAACTGTCCAGTAGAGTCTTGGTTAAGCTTGGACCCAGAAGTGGCCTGAGAATCCTGATGCTGCACTCTTCAACACTTGTCCTCTTCTGCAACTTTCAGAGGATGCTTGTTCGATCTAACCCTTCTCAAATCCCTCTAAGAGATGGATGCCTAAAACACATATGTTGTTACCAAAGTCATGCCTTTAGGTAGACTCTACCAGCTATATGGATATATAATTACTGCCCTCCAGAAGAAACACCTGCTGAGATGTCCATAGGAAAGGGACACTTTTCCATATCAGCTTTTTTCTCATACTGGTGCATCAGAGGAGCGGCACAACACAGTCTCAGTGCAGAGTTGTGCTGCAGACATCAGCTTGGTTCCTGAACTGACTGCAAAACTTGCTTTCAGCAAACACCTGAAGCCTCTGCTCTTCCTTCTTCTGGGAATTATCGACGTTCAGGTAGGCAGGGAGTGATCTTCCTTGTTTGCTCAGGCCTGGAAAGGATTGAAGAGAGAAAGAAATTTTTTCTTCCTCATTTACTTCCCAAAACACTAACCTTAAACCTAAATTTAACCCTAACCCCAACCTAAGCCTAACTCTAAACCATAAATCTAACCCTAACCACTAACCCTAACCATAAAAGTAACCCTAACCCTAAAACTAAGCCTAAACTTAAACTTAATCCTAACGCTAACCATAAACCTAACTTACTCTTAACCCCAACCCTAACGCTAAACCTAAAACTAAACCTAACCCTAACCATAACCTTAACCCTAACCGAAACCCTAAAATAACCCTAACCATAAACTTAACCCTAACTCTAACACTAACCCTAACCCTAACCATAAACTAACCATAACCCTGAGCCTAACCCTAACACTAACACCAAAGATAACCATAAACCCTAACCCTAAACCTAACTCTAACCCAAAAACCTAACTCGAACCCTAATCCTAACCTTAAACCCTAAACCTAAACAATAACCCTAATCCAAACCATAAACTTAACCCTAACCCTAAACTTAACCCTAACCCTAAACCTAACTCTAACCCTAGCCTAACCCTAAATCTAAACCTAAACCTACCCTAACCCTAATCATAACCCTAACTCTAACCCTAACCGTAACCTTAAACCTAACAAAAGTCTAACCATAAACCCTAACCCTAAAAGTAACCGTAACCATAACCATAACCCTAACCCTAAATCTAACCCCAATCCTAAACCTAACCCTAACCCAAACCTTAACCTAACCCTAAACCTAAACCCTAACCCTAACTCTAACCCTAACCCTAACCCTGACCAGAACACTAACCCTAAACCTAAACCGTAAACTAACCATAAAGCCTAACTCTAAAACTAACCCTAACACTAAACCCTAACCTAACCCTAACCCTAACTTTAAATCCTAACCCTAACCCTTACACCAAGCCTAACACTAAACCTAACATTAATCCTAACACCTAATCCTAATGGCAAAAATTGAAGAGACAAAGCAGTCTTTTTTGCCTCATTTCCTTCCTCAAAACCCTAACACCCTAACCCTAAATCCTACCCCTACCCCTAACCCTAAATCCTAACCTAACCCTAACCCTAATTTGTGTTTATTATGGCGGACCCGCATCCTTTAAGAGCACATCCCTGCTGCTGATCCAAGTGATGGAAATTAGAGCTGTCTTATTCCTCTGCAGCCACCTGCACCCAGAGGTACAGAAAATAATGACACTTGAGGATAGGAGTCAAGTCCAGAGGACCACAAAGATACTGTCTTCCTTCAGCTTTTCCAAGCTCTCAGACTACTGGGCCAACACTTGTCTCCTAGCCACTCTTTCTCCTCTAAACTCAAGTGTTCGTCTTTCTAGTACAAGGAGGCACCTTCAAGTGCAAGTCTCTGCTCACACCATAGAGACACTGTTGTTGCTCCCATGGTCCTGTTCTGCAGTCTTCTGAGAGCAGATGTGAGCTCACGCTGTCTGGACTCCAAGACAGCTGCTGTTGCTACTGTCATTTTTATAGCAGAATTTATTTTCTTGCCTGGCTTCAGAACAGGACCAGCCACATCCTCAAAGCTTAAAATTGTGTTGGAGCAAAACCAGGGTTTGTTTCTACAGACCTGCAAAAGAGATGCTCTGGAACTACCCTTCTGAGCTGCTCATTCTCCCGTGGTCTGTTTTCCTGTCTGTTTTTCTCTTGACAGTTTCATAACTCTTGAGTGGGAAACCTCCAAAATCCTAAGACACTGAGTTCAGCTCCAGTATTTTTTGCCATATATTGTACAAATCAATGTCAACGTAAAAGACTTTTCTGCCCTTCCTTGCTCTCAGCAACATTTAACAAGTAAAATCCACTTCTCCCTGGAATTGCATCATTTTTTTGATGTTTGGAGCATTTCAAAGACCAAAGGTTCCGTGTTCTTGCACTTTCTTCTTTCCTATTACAGGACAGCAGGCAATTGACCATAAGAAACTGTAGGTCCCATTTAGAAGACTCCCACATCCACAAAGACTATCTGGCACAGGAGTTGGAGATTCCTGTAACTCTGACTATGCCTTGTGCCTTCACCTTTTCAAATGCATTTCCTTTAGTTATTAACACAACAGAATCATACTCCTGGTGTGCTTGGTCTCCTCACACCTGTATCCCTTGGGCTGCTTTCTGGACCTGTACTGGACATCATTTCCATGGGCCAGAGGGTGAAATGCCTTTTTCTTGATTTAGGAAGCAGGAAGGTCCTGAAAACTGGAAATTAAGCCATTCATAGAATCATAGAGTCATAAGGGATTGGAAGGGACCTCGAAAGATCATCTAGTCCAATGCCCCCACAACAGCAGGATCACCTAGACCAAGTCACACAGGAACATATACAGGCGGGTCTTAAACTTCTCTAGTGAAGGAGACTCCACAACCTCCCTGGGCAGCCTGTTCCAGGGCTCTGTCACTCCCACCGGGAAGAAGTTTCTTCTCATATTTATATGGAACCTCCTATGTTCCAGCTTACAACCATTGCCCCTCATCCTATCACTAGATGACACTGAGAAGAGCCTGGCTCCATCCTCCTGACACCCACCCTTCACATATTTATAGACATCAGTGAGGTCAGGCCTCAGTCTCCTCCTCTCCAAGCTAGAGACCCATCTCCCTCAGCCTCTCCTCATAAGGGAGGTGCTCCACCTCCTTCATTATCCTTGTTCCCCTACGCTGGACTCCCCTCACCAGCTCCACATCCCTCTTGAACTAGAACTGGACACAACACTCCAGATGTGGTCTCAAACCACATTCCTTCTTGTAGTCTGCTTATGAGCACAGTCACTTTTCCTGTGAACATTATTTCTAATGTACTCTCCCTCTTAGAAGGCACCACTCACATGGACAATCATTTATCCAGCAATCCTCCTTTTTGGGTGTATGGTGAAAGAGGATCTCTAGCCGTTACATAAACATGCAAGTTCACTGGTCAGACTAGCACATTAATTGAACCTTTACATTGTGGAGCTCACTACTTCCTACAAGGAGAGACCAATGTCTTCTCACTCTTGCACCAGCATTAAATGGACTCTTGTGATCACAAAAATAACTCAGTAGCTAAGCAGAAAATTAACTTGGCCAAATTAAAACCAGTATTTTTGTGGGAGCATTTTGAGTTATTCATACAATCAGGGAACGATTTGAACTGGAAGGGGCCTTCAAAGGTTCTCTAGTCCAATCGCCCCTCAAATAAGCTGAGCCATCTCCCAGCGTTCCACCTGACTGGGCTTTGAATATTTCCAGGCATGAGCCTCCCACCACCTGTCTGCACAACCTCTTTCAGTGTTTCATCATTATAAAAAACTTCTTTCTTATACACAGTCAGAATCTCCCTCTATTATTTTAAACCTATTACCCCTTGTCCTGTTGCAACAGGACTTGCTAAAAAGACTGACCCTGTCTTTCTTATAAGCCCCCTTTAACTACTGGAAGACCACAACATGTCTCTAGGGCCTTCTCTTTTCCAGGCTGAACAACCCCAGCTTTCTCAGCCCATTCTCATAGCAGAGGTGTTGCAACCCTCTGATGATTTTTGTAGTCTCTTCTGGACCCTCGAACAGGTTCATGCTCTTCCCACGCTGAGGACTCCAGAGCTGGAAGCAGCACTTCAGGTGAGGTCTCATGAGAGCAGAATAAAGCACCAGAATCATTTCCCTCAACTTGCTGACCACACTTCTTTTGATGCAGTCCAGGATATAGTTGGCTTTCTGGGCTGTGAGAGCACATTGTGGCTCATATCCAGCCCTTTGTCCGCCAGCACCCCTAAGTCCTTACCCACAGGGCTGTTGTCAATCACACCATCCTGTACTGACATTGAGGATTGCCCCAGCCCAAGGTAGGAACATTAAGAGGTTTACACAGATCCACTCCTCCAGCCTGTCCAGGTCCACCTGGACAGAATCTGCTCCTACAGGCATGTCAGCTGCAGCCCTCAGCTTGGTGTCATCAGCAAACTTCTTGAGTGTACATTTGATCCCACCCAGAGGGTGCTAGAGTGAGTGGAAGATGAAGAGGAAGAATGTAAGAATCCGTAGGGCGTAGATGAGGCTCAGGAGCTGGAAACAGATAGAAAAGGGGAGAGGGCAGGGAAATAAATCTCCCCTTTGCAGCATCAGGAAGCAAGTAAACCAGCTCAGTTTTCCTCTTCCCCTCTAGATGCATTTTTATCCTGTCCAGCACAAGGCCTCACCAGCTGAGGCAGTGGGAAGGTGTAGCACACAGTCCACATTAGTCAAGGTAAAGAGTGTCCTTACAACCCAGCCCTGAAGTGGTCATTCCGGTGCCGGACGCGTGCCACTTCAGATGTTTGTGTTGGTGGCAATTTCACCGCTCATTAAAGCACTTAAAGAAAAGGTCACATTGTGAAGTTGTGAGTGAGGTTTCCTTCTCTTGACAGGGGGTCTGAATTCCCATAGTTTAGACGTGTTGAGGTGGGTGGATTGGAAAGGCATTTACAGCCCTGTTCAGTGCGTTGTAGCTAGGCAGCAATTACGCCATGAACTACGGAAGCGACTGGTCCTGGGCCACAACCAGCCAGCAGGCAGCTTGCACAGCAGAATGTCTTGTTTTACTGGAAAAGACCTCCGAGTAACAAATACCTACGAGGAATTCAGGATCAGATCCTAACTTGCAAACAAGGTAAGAAAAGCTACGTTTGATGGGTAGTTTACTTCCAAGAAATATTTCAGCCTGTTCAAACAGAAAGTCCCACATTCTAAAACAGAATTGGCTTTGCACAAACCCTTCCCAGTGCACGGTGTGTTCACTGGCAGAAGTAATCTCTGCTGAGTTACGGAGAGTAGCCTAAGTTTCACTAAGCTAGTTCGGATGTCCTGCAAAATGTTAGCTGCTAGATCTCTCCTGTTCTTGAGCACAGGCTGGTACATAAAATAATGAGGACTTCAAGTAATTCCTTCTCTCAAAGCCATAATTTATGTCAATAGATAGGAAGGAACTAGTGCAAAGCATGAATTATCCTTTCACTGCATTACTGCTTTCCAAAACATCTATTTCCATCATCTTAGTACAGACCTCAGCAACATGAAAGTCTTTCAAAACCGTATTGATCAACAAGTGCTAAAAAAAATTCTTCAATTTAACAGCATAGGACTGAGCTGTCGAAAATACCCAGGGGAGAGCACAAGATTTCTGAGTACGTTCTCGCTCTCTCCTGCATACAGTTTTTCTTTACCCTCACACAAATTCAAATTAATTATAAAAATGAAGACATTCCTAATAGGTTTTTTACTAAATATTACAAGGTTTAATTTGTGTGAAGCTACTGACAAGTTTCGTAGGCACGTGGAATTTGCCTCATGTAACACTCAAGACTTAGCTACAGCTTTGGTAGGAATGTTATTTGGTAATTATCTGCTCTTCCCTCGGGGACAAAGTAATTAATTCTGTTCTCAGGTCACAGCGTATTCTGCTTTCACACTCACATGAAGCACGAATTTTGGAAGATCATCATAGGGGATTGGAAGGGACCTCGAAAGATCAATCCCTCCACAACAGCAGGATCACCTAGACTAAGTCACACAGGAACACATCCAGGCGGGTTTTAAACGTCTTCAGAGAAGGAGACTCCACAACCTCCCTGGGCAGCCTGTTCCAGAGCTCTGTCACCCTCACTGGGAAGAAGATCCTTCTGATATTTATATGGAACCTCCTGTGTTCCAGCTTGCACCCATTGCCTTACAATCAAAAAAAATCACATTCCTAGCAGCTCTATCACGACTTTTAAAGCCAACTCGAACACAGAAGTCAAACTTCACTTTTTAACCTTTTTGATGGTATTTTGGTTTGGGGGGGGGGTGGGGCTGGGATGAATAGATCTAAAGAAAACAAATACTTAAAATTACCTTCCATCAGATAATTAGATGTTCTTTTCTACATAAACAAACAAAATAACCCTCAAAAAATTGTATTTTGACAGAACTCCTACTAGATTAAAACTCGTACACTTTCCCCTAGTATTTTGAATCCTTTATTCCCTTCCTCTAGTGAATAATTCAGAGTTCTGGTTTAATGAAAGTTTGCGCAGTAAATCTGAGGTGTAGGTGAGGAGCTGACCCTCTCCTAAGGTGGAGTTTAAGGCGTGTGACTTCTTTGTCCATTACAGAGCAACCACCTTTTTCTGGACTTCAGGTTTTCACCAGAGCCCACCTTCAATGACAGTGCAGGGTTTTCTGCTTTCAGAGTACATGCACAGAAGAAGAACATGCCGGAGGATACCAAACCTAAATACAGACGTCCTGGAGATTCTGTCTGTGTGAAGAGAAAGATGAAAGTGTTCCTGCTAGTATTTTTGAAAAAAATTTTATTCAGTGAAAGTTGCTGCTTTCAGTTGTTTTTGATGATGTTTTTGTCTGTCACAAGGGAAGTCCCCATCCAGTGGGGCTATTGGGGAAAGAGCTCACCTCCAGGGATTCTCACATTAGAGCTACCTTGTTCTCCATCCCAGATTCCATGGCCTGGGCAGGCCATTTGAGCCAGAGAATTAGAAGTACAGTTTCCTCAAGGATTTGTTATGTACAAAGTCTCATGGTATAGAGTCAAAAATGCAGCATGGACTTCTCTTTCATCGGTTTTGCCTGTCTCTTGTCAGATCCAGTAAAAGGTTTATCACAAAAGGCACTCCAGAATAATCAACTGTCCTCTCCAGGGAGGATTTCGTCTTCTCCTCCTCCATGTGATGCACATTATAAACGTTCTACAGTTTCTTGGGGTTGTGGTTTCCCACTTGAAAAACAATGGTAACAGCATTTCCTACCCAACAAAAACGTGATGTCAGTAGATGCGCCAAAGACGTCAGAGGATAAAGCTATAGAGACATAAGGACCCACACTGCTGGTAGGAGGTTAATGTTCTTAAGTTTTTGCTCTCCAGAAACATAGTCAGCTCTGAAACAACTGAAATTCTCATTTATTCCATCAGTGACTAAGGGACTTGGCACCACCCACTTAATTGGTGCTGGCCTTAGCCAGTTTAGAAGAAAAATCTCTTGGACATAATCTGCCAATAAGCCAAGAATCAGGCGTTTTACGGGAAGCTATTCCATTGACAAAAATTAAGTTTAAGAAGGAGTTGGAGGACTGGTACTGGCTGCACTTCACAACGTTATTGGTAATAAATCTTGACAATAAAAGGGAATTAAATACTTACGCCAGAAAAGTGAAATCACTAAAAATAAAACTAGAGGCAAATTACATTCAGCTCCCAGGTCTCATTCAAATGTCTGACTGGAAAAATTTCCTGCCACAATAGCTGCAGCATCCCAAGAGATCAACATCCGCCTTCACCCATGCAACTCCGTTGTCTTCAACCACAAAGACTAATAGAGTCATCTGCTTCTGTTCATGGCCAAGATAATTCTCAAAGTGGCTGTGAAAACAGTAGTACAACAAGTACAACAAAGATGCCCCCTTAGGGTTCCCCACAGACTCGGAACAACACTTGGCAAAACAACCAGACCAAAATGAAGCACCAACAAGTGTATGGAAGCTCACACCATAGAGAGCCTTTGTTTTTCCGCACAGGCCTGGCTCCGGCAGTGCAAACGTCCAATCTTGCCTCAGACAGGCAAGGAATTAGGATGTGAGCAGCCCTTGCACTTACCACACGAGTCACTAGCACCTTCTGGAAAAACAAGCCTGGTCCTTTCATCACAGCTGGGAAATAAACTTTGTGCCAAAGCAACAGGAGAAAGTGCAGCCTCGCTGTGGGCTAGACCTTGCTGTACTGGAGACACCTTCGTTAACGCCCTGGGATCTGACGCTTCTCCATGGAGCAGTCCAACACCAAGCAGGTGCCTTGCTTGGTTCACAGAACTGGTGTCACAGGACTAGCACAACACTTTGCTCAGCCTCATTAACATGCCCTCCCTCACCACTGAGAAACAGAGCTAATTACTGTGGATGCAATACCGGCTGATAAAGTCGTAGTGTCTTGCTGTTCTGCTGCTGTTTCATTGATACCAGTCTCAGATTATCCACATCACACTATATAGAATACAGTGAATGAAATGAGAAATAATGAGGTGAAAAAACTTAATTTGCCTCTTTCTTTTCATACTTCAGCAAAGGTTTGGGTCATATTTTATTTTAATACAGGGTGAAGACTGAAAGTCAAGTTTCACTGGGGACAGCTCAGCTCTTCCTATTCTAATTGTTCAAGCCGTACTCCTCATGATTAATGCTCTCATCAGCACTTCAAGGTCTTCAGGGATTTTGGAAAGATGACGGTGATACCAGCTGATCTAATGTGGCTTAGGGTGCTCACATTTATCACGATGTCCTTTCCCTCCCTATTGAAGGTTTTTATAAACTTTTCCAAGCATGAGGTAAATTGTTCCAGTGTGACAATATCTCCTTGCCTGGTTCTATTCTTCCACTTGATCTCTTCACTTTTCTTGTCAATGCTTAAATGTCACCACAACACATTGTTCACATGCTCTGGGATTCTGAGAGATCTTTTTTCTTCTCCAGTGTTTCTCATATTGACTGTGTCTGTATTTTTTCGTGTGCACACGGTTTCCATTACACACTTCATTAGGGGCGTACACCTGCTCCTATTGAAGCCAATGGCAAGGTTCCCGTTTACTTCAGTAAAGGCAGGTTTGGACCCAGTGGTATGCCAACTGATAAATTAACTTTCAGGCAAAACCCAAAGAGGTAGGAAATTTTCCAGGAATATGATTTGCCATTTGAACAAAGGAAGAATGTTCTAATTGAAGTTGTCAGAAAGTTTTCTGTGTATAATCAATAGCTCCTTTGTTTATCCACTGCTGAAGATCTAAATAGAAAATAGACTCCATAAAACTGTTAATAAATAAAACAAATCACAGTCCAGGAGCTTTTTCATAAAGTGAACTATATGAATGTTGACACCATTAACACTGTAGACGACAATTGCTTATGACGTAAAGAGATGTCTGCTCTTCGAAATGAATGGAAGCACATTCCTAAATGGCCTGTACTGGACACTCTCCAAGCAACGTCTCTGCAGCAAATTGCAATTCGTGAGTGCAGAAGCACCAGGTTTTCAGTTAATCATCTAATGTGAGAGAAAACAGAATAAAATAATCAGTGAAAGTGTATGTCAAACATAAAAGATTATTTTGCACTCTGTGGCGTTTTTCAAACAGACTCTGTACTGCTTCTTCTAGCAGTCTGGAGTCGCAGTATAAAAAATACGGGTTGATAGGTCTTGAACATTATTCTACCATGATGACTATTCTGACCTTGGGGAGATGATGCTTCTACAAGAGTTACAATGAGATCTTAGCATGCGGTGGTTTAAAATAGAAGATAAGCTTAATCTTCCTCTACAATCAACATTAGTCTCTCATTTCTGTAACCTGCGGTGTCTTCCCCCAAGCATTCAAATGAACCAGGAATATTCAAAGTTGGCTAGTAAAATAAAACGTGTGACAATCCATCCTCTTTCCAAAAGGGAAAATTTTTTCCACAAATTGCTGTGGAACTGTGACACAGATGAATGTCCACTGAGCTAGTGTGTTAGATAAAATTAGTCTTTCTTATGATGTAAAGCAAATTTAAGTCCTAGTCTCCAGAAAGACAATGAAAGTCTTCCCTGTGTCTTCATCAGAAGTTACAAACCCAACCTGATAATCCTTAAGCACATTATTATGGAGGTCATTAAAGAAATTGTGAGTTTATCTGAGTAAAATACAGGATCAACTATATTCTCACTGCTATTGTATTGGGTTTTATACATAAGCTCGTAGCAACTCTGTGGACATGATACACGTGCGTGTGGAAGTGTTGTTTGGAGAGTACCACTCAAGCAAAAATGACCACAGAGGGAAAACTGAGAGAAATTCTGCTTGCTTTTCAGCAAATAGCAGATAAAGCGACATCATGTCACTCCTCAGCGCTGCACAACTCCAAGGTTACCCTCCACCAAGGAATCTTTCTCTCTAGCCCTATAGCACTGAGCTGAGTCTAGTGGGAGGTCAGTTGCCATGACTGCACATCACATCCCTTTTCTCCTTGTTATCATGCTTCACAGCATTTATTAAGGAATAAGTCAGATATCAGTTGCACAGGGTAAGAAAGCCTGAATCCTACCCTTAGTAATTTGAAAGGTAATTGCCATGGAGGGTGTGAAGCACATCGTCACACCCTGTGCTAGTCATACTTGCATTAATGATTTGATCAGCACTCCAGCAGAGTGCAGGCCAGATGTCAGAAGACATCAGCCCATATTCCTTGGTTTGGTTTTCATGACAAAAGCCACTGAAGTCTCCTTCCCTTTACTAACAAATACCTGTGGGACATGACAAACATTAGCATAACAGTACCATGAGCTGCCTCTATAATGGTCTTCCCTATAAGAGCAAGTGCCATATGAGGGTGTTGCCCTTTGACTATCAGCTGAACTGATCTTCCTGAGGAACAAAGTCAATTTCACTGTGCACTTCACACACAACACGCCGATTCCTTGGCTCCTCAGAACAGACTAATTGAGAGGGTGTGCTGCATTACAGAACATGATTTGACTAAAAGATTACCATCTAGCTCATTAATTTTACATTACCATGCCATGCTTCTATTGACGTTATCACAATGCTTTCTACAGCTACTTACTACAATCACAAAAATACACAGAGGTTGTATAGCCATTAAGGTGGTGAAAATGTTTTAAGAGACGCTATTATTTATTTATGTTGCAGCAATATCTTCTGGTCTTGGTCAGTGTGGGGAACCGCTGTGCCAGCCCAGAAAATGTGTTCTTTTTCCTGAAACACTTGGAGTTTAATTACTCTGAGAAGCAACACATGTATGATACAAATAAATAAGAAGAAAGAAAAAGAAGTTGTTATGACTGGTGTGTAAGTAAACCAAATATTTACACAACTGGAGACCTTATGTGCATTTCATAAATGTATGTTGTAGGATATCTACAAGGGAAGTTGATAGACAATAGGATATAACAGCAGCAGGGTGGAGGTGATTGGTAAGGGCAAAACTAAGAGAAGACTGCACTGATGAGAGTTTTCATCCTGAAAGGAGAACACAACATGGTATTTGAATTCAAATGGATCAAATAAAAGCCAATCTCATCAGTGAAGCCAATGTTGCAGGGTTAGCAGGACTAGATATAATATTCCTGAATGGAAATGGCTAAATTACCATAATCTGTGAAATTACCTGCATGAGAAACAAGATTAACTGAATGTGAGGGAATGTCTGTGAGCACCAGTATTCTGAGCCAAGAAGAGATTGAAGATCTTGGGAAGAGCCAAGATGGAGATTCAATCAGCAAAATTTTGAGGGAGTTAGAAGGGATCCAGATCCCTTCTGTTCAAAAGTCAGCGCTAACCTGGCCAAAAAGGAACTTTTTCTGTTTTGCAGAGACATCTGAAATGCTGAGGAAATGTCATTGTGGAAAATTGGGGTGAAATGCTTCAGCACAGCTCGATGTGCCCAGTGCAGTCTGTGGCACCCATGACACCAGTTAGAGGAAGCACAAGCTGAGAGGTAGCTGGTAATAGCTCCTTTGACTGCAGAAAGTTAGAAGGGCTGGCTAGGGTGAACTTGGGAATTTGCTCTTTGCCCTCCCACAGCAATGAGTCTGAAGCCATGAGACTGTGGCTCGGAGAAGGACCTCCAAGCCTGCCAGACGCATCTTACAGAGCCAGGAGCTGAATAACAGCGCTGAAGTTTTCAGTTTCCAGGCACCTTCCTGCAGAGACTGAAGACTAAACCAGTGAGATTTGCCTTTCCCCAGCTCATCACAATAATTCTGCGCCTGAACATCCCTGTTACTGGCAATTTAGTCCTTTTCCTTCAGTCGCATTAATATCAAAAGATCTGCTAGGCAACAAAATGGCTCTGAGTTAGGTTGTTGACTGTCACGAGCATGAAAGAGAACTACTGATGAGGACTTCATGCTCCTGGGATCCTTGGTCCCTGTTAGGAGCCAGAGCAGACTGAAGGATCTTGGCTCAAAAGGAAGGTGAGTTTCAAGAATCCAAATCTCACCTGCAAAACTCATCCAAGGCTCCTGTTTGTGCATGTGTGGCAGGGAGCCTGCAGACTCATCGGAAATCCAGCCCCAGGGCACTGGTGTGGCAGAGTTCCTCAGAATGGCAGATTCTGCATAACACAGTTGCTCTGCAGCCCTAGCAGCCTGTAAAATCAGCTGGCAGGAACTCAGGCGTGTTGCTATCAGAAACCCACCTGCGTTTCTCTTGTAGCTCACAAAACCAATGTATTTCCAGAAGATAACCTGGGTTTGGTAACAGAAACACTGTTGGAAATACTCAGCACACTCAGACAGGAAGGCAAATCACTGAAGATAGGAGATAAGGAAACATTAGACCTCTTGCCCAGCTTCTCCCTGTGGCTAGACATACAGCAGTGAAGTAGCCTGTAAAGAAGCACTGGCAAAAACGCGTACATTTAAAATTACTATTCATCCTTATAGCAGCATCCACTTACCACGGAACAAAAATAACTTCACAGTTTTACCACAGAGTTTTACTGCAGTAAAATCTGGGGCATTACATAGAATTCCCTTACCTACAGTGTGTGGCATCAGGCTATTTTCCTCTTGCTAGTTGTGTCTTTGCACAGAAAAGATGCAGCTGTGGTGATGCTCCTAAAGATATTTGTCCCTGTGTCTCACAGTCATGTTTTCAATTAAGTTTAATTGCAGCCCCTGTAGTTTCAGACTGAAGTTTGATTCACACCATGTGCAGCTTCTATCACAGGAGAGCTCAAATCTGAAAGATCTGCAGCAAGAATAGACAAAATTCTGCCACCCCAATAGTATTATTTGCAGCATGGATGGATCAGATATTAAATGGGGATTCTATTTCTATTTTTGCAGATTATTCAGGGCTCCACTGCTGCAACCTGTAAGCAAAAAATAAGATGGAGTGTGCCAAAGATGAAAGCAGCTCTCCTGAGGCAGGTTTTTGTCATGAATCTCAAGGTCTCTGACGCTTTCTTAGAAACCCCAGCTCCTGCTGTCACTTGATTATAAAGACCAAATTCCTTTATTCTTAAAACCCCAAAAGTTATTAGCACTGACAATTACAGAGGACAGTCAGGAAAACATGACTGAATTGTTCCTTCAGGGCTCCAAGACAGAGGCAAGGCAGAAGAGTCAAGCAGTTATTTTCTGGCAACCTTATTCCAAGAAAAAGTCAAGGTTTTGAAGGACTCTGGGCTGTAAACAAGCATCTACAAAGAATGAAGCAAAGGATAAAACTCATGCCAGTAGGGAGAGTTTGTCTCTTGGTCCTGAATGCAGATGTTCTGGTACAGATGCTAGTACAACCATGGTTGGTTCATACGTGTCTTAGCCTGCTCTAAGCTTAACTTCTGCTCAACAACCAGCTTGAGGCAGTGCGAGCACTACCCAGCTTCAATCTCACCCCAGATCTTTGTTGTTCAGAACCCAGTTTCTGCTGAGATGGATGATGGGGATGTTTCACTCTAACTCGCTCCTCAGTCACAGAAAATGGCATGCAAAAATCTGTGAGGGAAATGCAAATCCACCTCCTGAATAGACTAGAAACATGGCACTGAATTGGGAGCTCTGTTTCTTAGGCTTCAGACAAGTCACTTTTGAATTTGTCGATGCCATGCACAGGATCCATATAAAGCCAGACACAGAATCCAAGAACAAGCTGAAAAGCAAAAACAAGCAGCATTTGCTCCTAGCAGCATTTGCAGCCACATGGCAATCTTGGCTGCCATGCGGAAAACACTCATTAGCCTATTTAACCAAAATTAATTACGAAAACATAATCTGACTTTTCTTCCCTCACATTGGTGTCTTTTAATGTAAGTGTTTTCTAACCAATTTAAATCAATTTTTCATGTAAATAGTATCATTATTATCATTATGCTGGGAAAGGTAAGGTCATGATTTTTATCAGAGTTCTCAGAATCACATTTTACTTGCTAAAATGTCAGGAAAAACACTCACATCTTGGATTCACCAAGTGCAGTAAATTAATGTCAAGAAATAAAGCCGAGAGCATCCTATCTGACAAAAACAGAACTGACAAACTGTAGCTACATGCCCCCAAATATGCCTTTCTGAAGAGATACTGGACAGAAAAAAGGTGTAAATTGCAATGTTGCGTTTAAGCCACTGAATCAAAGCACAAAGAATTGGACTCAGTAATCTTCAAGGTCTTTTCCAACCTAAATGATTCCATGATTCCACCCCTATGTCAGACTTTGCGCACTTCTTCGCCATCTCTACAGTCCAATGACTCAATTCAATTCTCCTTGGAAGACTTGGATTCTATATGTAAACCTGTATTACCTCCACGTGTACGTTTCAGTTGCAAATATATATATATATTTGCATCAGGTCTTTTTGGAAAAAGAGCCTTTGAATGGTGTTTGTTTCATACTTCTGCTCAAGACAGTGGAGATTTTGAACAGGTTTATGCTAACCCCTCCCTTGTCATAAAGCAAGCACAAAGTGATACCTGCCCAAAACACAATCCAGAGATGTCAACCTCACGGATGTGCTTCCTTAACTAAGAGTGGTGACTATGAACTGCCTAGCCCTCACACACACATTTCTGTAGTTGCTTTCTGAATTCCCTAACTCCATAAACTGCTTACGTACATGCCATTGGAGACCACCTCAACTTTTATGTTGAACTAAACAATGACTTCCTTACAGGTGTAGCTGATCTCCTAGCTCTAGTGCTGCAGGAGATTCATATTCACCTTCGGTGTGCCTGTCATGATGCCCTACACATTTGTCGTAGTCTGTCTCCGGTGGCTTTATCCCAGCCCAAAGAGTTATTCAGGCTGGATGCTTACTTAGCCTTCCACGGGGGAGCTAGGATTGCACATGTTAACCAAGATGCAGCTAATGAAATATTTTCTCCTTTGTTTTCGATCTTTTTGCAGCATTTCTTACTACTTGGTTTGTTTTTTAACTACTAATGAACGCTAAGCCAATGTTGTCACAGAACTGCCTGCTCTAAACACTCAATTTCATTCCTAAATTCTCCTCAGCTCAGAGCTCATAATTTTGTAGGTGAAGTTAATTTTCTTTTTCCTGAGCACATTGCTTTACATTAAATATATTGAATTCATGTGCCCATTTATTGTCTAATCATTTAATATCATAAGGTCCTTCTACAACAATTTATCTGTGTTGGCTGTCATTCCTACTACCCTGAGTAACAGTCCCATCAGAAAGCTTTATCACCCTCCTCTTTACTCCTTCAATAACTGCTTATTATTTAATCTCTACCGCTTGCAGTTTTGAGTGCTAAGTGGCATGAGTTGTGCATGCCTATAACACAGCACATCAGGAAGGAGAGGCTTAGAAAATCGCTGCACAATTTTTCCATTCCTTTTATCACCTTTCCCTCTTCCCCATCTGTCCTACATTCTCTCTGTTTATAATACTCTGCAGAGGAGAAACGCATGCCATTCAAGAAAGCTGCACCGACGGCTGTCCTCCGAAAAGACTCTTTGGCTGATTGAAAGGTGACTTCTCTTTGTTCCGGAGCTTGTTCTAACTGAGCTAGAACCAAGGGGAGTTCTGAAAAAGAAGTTTGAATGTACATGCAAGGAGAATCCTAATTTTCTTCATTTACTGTGATGTCCTGACAGAATCAACTGAAGATTTCTTCTTACTGTCTGGTGGGCTGACAAGACATCTCTCCAAGGCCAGAACAAAGAATGCTCCAGGGATCTGACAGCACACAGGATTTATGTAGCAGCGGACCATCATCCCATTCAGAAGCATTTAGACAAAGTAGTTTGCCTTGCCTCTACATCCAATTTCCATCAGTCTGAAATGTCAAGGGACCGGAAAGATTTAAGAGCAGAGGGTAACCTTTGTTTGGGGGATGGTTTATTCATCCACAACATGCAAGATGTATGATTATGTACTTAAAAAGGCAGGAAAAGTATACAAAGAAGATTTCAAATCTGACTGGCAATGAATTCTTGAAACAAGTCTCCAACAACCTTAGTAAATACTGTCCTCAGGACTCCTGTTTTCCCTAGGTCCAACGGCAGCAGGATGTCCCTCTTACATTCCCCAAAGTCCCCTCTCTGTGTATTAGCTTTTGACTGAACTTTCCTGAATCAGAGAAGCTGTAACCCCCAGAGTTCAGACAGTTAGTGGTTTGGGACACATTCGTTCACCGCAGTTTAAATTGAATGGTATTTGACCTTATTTAACGTGCAAAGCCTTACATTCACAGAGCTGCTGGAGGGAGTCCAGCATAGAGCAACGGGGATGATGAAGGAAGTAGGACACCTCCCTTATGAGGAGAGGCTGAGGGAGTTGGGTCCCTTTGGCTTGGAGAAGAGGAGAGTGAGGGGTGACCTTATTAATGTCTATAAATATGTGAGGGGTGGGTGTCAGGAGGACGGAGCCAGGCTCTTCTCAGTGTCATCTAGTGATAGGATGAGGGGCAGTGGGTGTGAGCTGGAACACAGGCGGTTCCACCTAAATATGAGAAAGAACTTCTTTACAGTGAGGGTGATGGAGCACTGGAACAGGCTGCCCAGAGGGGTTGTGGAGTCTCCTCCACTGGAGATGTTTAAAACCCACCTGGACATGTTCCTGTGTGACTTGGTCTAGGTGATCCTGCTGTGTCAGGGCGATTGGACTAGCTGATCTTTTGAGGTCCCTTCCAATCCCTAATGATACCATGATTTCTCTTTTTTAAGCAAAGTTTTTGCTACTTCTCTTTAGGTTCTTTTCCTTACAGTGAATCATACATAAATAATGACTCCAGAGTTTTCTGAAGAGGCACCAATCATCCGTGTTTATCCTACACGAATGGAGCCAGGATAAGGTAATTCCTTTATTGCATAAGTTTCATGTAAATCAGGTGGTACCTATACATGTTACAGAGACAGCTTACGTTTGGAAAAGTTTTATACAACCACCATCTCACTGTGGTTTGTGACCTATTTATATCACTTCCACTTTCTAAGAACAAGCACCTTCCCCTCAGTCAGACACACCAACTCACCTAACTGGATGACAATTTCCTGTTGTCAGAATTGAAAGAGACATCACATGAATTTCAGTTGGCTGTGCAGTTTTGTCAGCAGCTGTTCACAGGTATTGTGAAACTTGTGCTTTCAATGAGCATCTTTGTAAGTATTTACTTTATCCTAGACATTTTCTCTGGAAACAAAGGTTTTATCAGAGTTGAAAGCCTGAATTTCTTATTCATAAGAAGTTTCTGCAGTCAATGTTGAGCCTGAAAATGATGCTGAGTTTGCCTTCAGAGTGAAAAATAGCAATTTAAGCAAAATCACTGACTGTCATGCACAAAAAACCCAAGTTAGAAATCTATTTGCATAAAGAGTCAATGAACTGAAATGAAAATTCTCCTTTTGATGTATTGGGCTTCTCAAAGATTGTCTAATGAGGAGTAGAGAGGTTCCCTTTTCATATTAAGAGCTGTGTTCCAAAAAATCATTTTGCTGTGTGTCTTCACAAGTGTTATTTGTTGACCACAGGGTTCAGTAGCTACTTCTTTAGCATTTCAGCAGGTAACACTTTTTAATTCTCTTTTCCTCCCAAGAAATGTCACTTCCAGGATAACTTTGTTGAAGATAATGCTAAATGCAGGCGGGGATGTCTCAAAGCATGCATACGGGACCCTGTAGAATAAATGCTCCAGCTCACCTTTTTGTTATGAAGTCTCATTGTTTGCTGCAGGTAGGCAGGCTAGACTTTTCTCTCTCTCCTTTAGGGACAAAAAAATTCCAATGGCAGCTGTGCCTAGCACAAGGCAGTGCCATCTGTATGCATCTGAGCAAGCCAATTTATTTCTTAGAATAATAAGACTTTCCAGGCCTCCAAAGCTACGGGCAAAAAGAATATATTCTACTTTGTTTTCTCAGATCCCAAAGCTGATTTTCTTCGCCCTGAAATGATTTCCTTAGTGGTAGATATCAGTATCGGTCTGTTTCTTTTCTAAGCACATGTTTTGAAGCAACATTGGAATAAAAAAGTTCTAAAAAGGAAATTATGAAAGACATTAAGGTCATCTGTCACTTTTTGAGCCTGAGGAAAACATACCATTCTTCGAAAATCAGTTTCTGTGTTAAAAATGTGCACAAGAAAACAGATGACAGAGGGAGAGAGAGAAATCACGAGAAGAGCCACTTTGTGCTTCACTGTGATGGGAAAGAATCTGTCCTGACCAAATGAGGTTTTTACAGTAACATAATTCAGATGAGTCACGATGTGGATTCGTACACCAAACACACCAGAGTCTCTGTGAGATAACAAGTTCAGACCTATAGTTGAGAGAAATATTTATCAGTCTGAGTTGAATAAGACATCATTCATTTAACAGCAATTAGAAGTAGCTGCCTTGGCAGAGTTTGCCTGTGGAATTACAAGAGGATGGGCAAGAATTCTTACAAAGCCAAAGAAGTCTGTTTACTGACTTGAGCAGACTTTGAAGAGAGTCTCTTTGCATTCTGCCTGCAGAGCTCTGTGCACAGTTACCCTTATCTTTAAATGAACAAATGCTGAAAGTCTTCTGCCACACCAGTCTGTCTCAGCAGTGCAGGATAAATGTGCTCAGCTGCATGAACAGTTAACTCTCCTCACGTGCAGACAGTTATTTCTATATTTATGATTAATTACTCCTTTCAGTTCAAAATTCCAGTTACCCTATAGGGGACTTAAGGCTTTTTATACCGACTCGGGCTTCATTTAATCAAATCTGTTACGCGTAGTGTTCCTCAGGGGTCGATTTTGGGAGCAGTACCCTTTAGCATCCTTGTTGGTAACAGGGGCAGTGGCACTGAATTCACCCTCAGCAAGTTTGCCAGTGACACCAAGCTGTGTGGTGTAGTTGACAAGCTGGAGGCCCCGAGGTCAAAAGGGACCTTGACAGGTTTGAGAACTAGAACTCTGCATGAAGTCCAAGTGTCCAAGTGTAAGGTTCTACATCTTGACCGGAGAATCCCAAACACAAACACGTACTGGGATGTGAATGGGTTGAGAGCAGTCCTGAGGAGTAGGGCTTGGGGTTGTTGGTAGATGAGAAGCTCAACATAGCCGATAACTGTGTGTGCAGCCCAGAAGGCCAGACATGTCCTATGATGTACCGAAACAAGCATCACCAACAGGTCAAGGGAGATGATTGTCCCCTCTATTCTGCTCTTGTGAAATGTCACCTGGAGTACTGTGTTCAGTTCTGGAGTTCTCAATACAAGAAGGACATGGAACTGTTGGAGTGAGTCCAGAGGAGGGCCACAAGGATGATCAGAGGGCTGGAGCACTTTCTTCCATGAAGACAGTCTGAGGGAATTGGGGCTGTTCAGCCTGGAGAAGAGACGGCTTCATGGGGGTTTTCCAGTAGCTGAAGAGGGCCTACAGAAAAGCTGGAGAGGGACTTTTTTGAGGGACTGTAGTGATAGGACAAGGGGGATGGTTTCACTCTAAAAGAGGGCAGATTTAGACTTGATCTTAGGAAGAAATTCCTCACTGTGAGGGTGGTGAGACACTGGAACAGGTTCTCCAGAGTAGTTGTGGATAACTCTCCCTGGAAGTGTTCAAGACCGGATTGAATGGGGCTGTGGGCAACCTGTTCCAGGGCAAGTTGTCTCTGCCCATGGCCTAGTGGCTGGATCTAGTTTAGCTACTCATTAAAAGCTAAATGTTCTTTATCTTGTCCAGGGTAAAAATCCCCATTTTAAACAGCTGTAGTCATAAAGTACTTTTTAAAAATGTGACTCTTACTACTTTTATTTCCCGTTAAAATGTTACTCAGGAAAGTGTTATAAACCCTAGGCAGAGAGCTGCACGGTGTCGTTTTAGAGTTTGCACCGCAGCGAACGTTACACTCAAAGTTTCATTCAGACCTCTGACATAATTCATTGTTTGCCCTCGTTCATAATGTTTTGGAAAAAGTCCACGTGGTCTTGACAACCTCAGTGATGAAAGCTTTTTAAGTAAACATCCTTTGTTCCATTTTGAATTACACATCATCAGTTTTAAAACAGTTTAAGCTACTATTGGATAAGCAATTAAAAAAAAAGCAGCTAATCAAAACACTTTTAAATTTGATATATTGCCAATCAGGCAAAGAGTGACTCTTCAAATCAGAATTGCAGAAAAATATTTGAAAATAACTCTATGAACTTAAAAAAACAGATCTGATGTGAATAATGCTAGATCAGCATATCAGTCTCATGTGTAACATTAATTCCAGCACTTGGAACCTATTAGAACACTGTCTCTTTTCTAGCAAGATTTGAGGTCAAGTCAAAAGCCTAAGAAAAGACTGTCATGTGGATGCTTCACATCCACTAGAGATGGCAGCTTATCTTTTATTGTCACTGTTGTTATTAATCACTACCTTTGTCAAACTTTCCTGTATTTCAGATCACTAACATCCCACAACCTGAAAAAAAACCCACAGAATCACAGAACACTAGGGATTGGAAGGGACCTCAGAAGATCATCCAGTCCAATCCTCCTGCCACAGCAGGATCATCTAGACCAAGTCACACAGGAACATATCCAGTTGGGTCTTAAACATCTCCAGTGAAGTAGACACTCCTGGGCAGCCTGTTCCAGTGCTCCATCACCCTCACTGTGAAGAAGTTCCTTCTCATATTGATGTGGAACCTCCTATGTTCCAGCTTACAACCATTGCCCCTCGTCCTATCACTACATGACACTGAGAAGAGCCTGGCTCTCCATCCTCCTGACACCCACCCTTCACATATTTATAGACATTAATGAGGTCACCCTTCAATCTCCTCCAAGCTAAAGAGACCCAGCTCCCTCAGCCTCTCCTCATAAGGGAGGTGCTCCACCTCCTNGACCGGTCCCAGCACCGACCCCTGCGGCACTCCACTAGATATAGGCCTCCAACTAGACTCTGTCCCATTGACCACTACTCTCTGGCTTCTATCCTGCAGCCAGTTAACCATCCACCTCTCTACCTGATCATCCAGTCCACACTGCCTCAGTTTGGCTGTGAAGATGCTGTGGGAGACTGTGTCAAATGCCCTGCTCAAGTCAAGACAGACCACATCCACCGCTCTTCCATCATCCATCCACCTGGTTATGCCCTCATAAAAGGCTATCAGGTTGGTCAGGCATGACTTCCCTAATGACCTTCCTGTCCTTTATGTGCCTGGAGACAGTGTCCAGGACCAATTGTTCCATCACCTTTCCTGGAGTGGAGGTGAGGCTGACCGGTCTATAGTTACTTGGATCCTCCTTCTTACCCTTTTTGAAGATTGGAGTAACATTTGCTATCCTCCAGTCCCTAGGCACCTCTTTTGATCCCCATGACTTAGTAAAGGTGACGGAGAGTGGCCTAGCAATGACTTCCCCTGTCTACAGTCTATAGACTTTCTTCTTACTCTTGAGTTTGCCCAGCAGCTCCCTGTTTCACCATGCAGGTCTTCTGACTCTCTTCTTTGACTTTCTTCCTCTTGGGATGGTCTTGTCTTGGGCTTCAAAGAAGTGGTCTTTGAATGTTAACCAGCTAACTTGTGCCCCTTTACCTGCCCATGGGATGTCCCCTAGCAATTGCTTGAAAAGGTCAAAGTTGGCTTTCCTGAAGTCCAGGGCTGTGATTCTGCTAGCTGTTCTGTCCCTGCCACATGAGACCCTGAACTCCACCATCTCATGGTCACTACACCAAGGCTGCCCTCAACCTTCACTGCTTCAGCCAGATCCCCCTTGCTGGTAAGGACAAGATCCAGCAGCACATAACTTTATCTTCAATATTTCTTTTCTTCATTGACTTTCTTCTGTAGTGGTTCCCTCTGAAAGTTAAGAAGTTGTGACTAACCCACAGAGAGACATAACCCCAGCTGCTGCATCAGGCTAAACGTCTCCCAGCAACCTCTGTCAGCCTTTGGCCCCTCAGCATGGTTGGCAAAGACAGAAGTGCTGCACACTCGTTGGACAAGAAGAGGACAGCAGACACAAAGAGGAGGGGGTCAGCAAAGAAAGGCATACACAGATAGAGTAGTAAAGTGGGAGAATAGGACCAAAAATTGTGGTGGTAATTGCTCAAAACACAGCAATAGCTCTCCTGTAATGGAAGGCGAAAACAGGAGATGCTGGGTTAACAGGAACAGGCAGGAGTTTCATCCTAATACCTACTGAACAGCTGCTCTGACCTCCACACACTTCAGGGAAATAGTGTCTCCTCCCTTTAAGGGTGCTGGAGCTCTGCACTAAGCTCTGATTTAGGTTTTTTAGAAGTAATGCAGAGGGAAGAGCAGTACGTGAGGTCTGGGAGCAGAAGACAGCATCTTGCTGTGTCAGTCCCATCCATGCTTCTCTAATAGAATCATAGAATCATTAGAATCGGAAGGGACCTCGAAAGATCATCTAGTCCAATCCGCCTTTTCCACTAGGACATGAGCCCAGCCTGCAGACTGCCACCACTCATCCAAGTGAGGCTGCTATTTTATCAGTGAAGTCAGTAATGGAGCAGCAAGCCAAATCCCAAAGTGTGAGTCTAAAAATCCTGTTCTCTCTCATTCACTCAGCATTCACTTCTCTGGCTGTGACAAGGCCATAGTGTCCCCAACGTAGACCCTGGGCAGCCAAGCCAGCGTAAGGATTAGGTTTTAGGCACAAAACATAACTGGGGGGGGGGACACACAACAAATTTGGGTGAACACAGGATGTGGCCTTTGGATTTTTTTGAACATCAGCCATTACCTTGTACCCACCAGCCACCTCTTCACTGGTTAAGCAGATCTGATCTTAACAGCTCATCCTGATGTTACATGTAGTTCATTTAGTGTAGTTCATTACCAGTCATGGATAACTACATATGATACTCTGTGTGCAGTAACTTTCTCGCCGGTTAATTCTGGCTACAATTACAAGAACCAGTGGAACACATGATCCTGAAATAATAAAATTGCTTTAATATCCTTAAGCCAATTGAATTCTTCCCTTCTTGCAAGCGAGATGTCATCATGTGTGATTCACCTGAAAGTGACATTTTCCTATTATTTTTGCTGAGTGGAGCACCAAAAGTCCTTCCTTCTATCTCAGCATCTTTCAGAGCAGCCTAAGAAAGCAGACAGCGCAGACCTCTATTTCTCATGGCTAAAGGTTGTTGCAAGACTGCATGTACTGCTAAGTTTTTCCAGGGACAGAACACTGATGTTTAGATTGCCCAGGAGAATATGTGGGGACTTGGAACAAGTGAAGGAACTCCCTCATCAACAGCAACTTCATTTTTACAGGATCATCAAAAGAACACTGTCAGGCTGTTAGATATTAAAATTTCCATAAATTGGCAGTTGTTCCATTTGAAAGTTCCTGTCTTAAAAAGACACTGTCAACTTTTAAACTTTACCTGAGTTAAGTATGGGTTTAATTACTGAGTTTAATGAGCTTAGAGATAATGCTCTTTCTTCCTCACTTTTTGGGAGGAGCTGGGGAGGAATTGTGGGCCTTGTTGTCCTGGCTTTTACGAGATATCATCCTATAAGGTTTTCAAATCTCTAACTGACAGAGCATAATCCTTCCTGAAACAACTTCAGACAAGTTTTCCAGGTAATTCTTCACTTACAGATGCAGATTTTAGTGGCAGTGGAAAGGATGCTTTTCAAAATAGCAGGAGGTGCTTATCTAAATTTTAGATTCCTAAATGCTTCTGAGAATTGGGTCACTGGGTGCTTAAAAACCTGTGCCACTGACAGGCAGTGGGATTCATACTCCTGAGTCCTTTGAGTGCTTTTAAAGTTTTATTCTCCTGATTTTTTTCCCTGGCTGCAACCGTGACTTGGACAAGTGCTGGAGCTGCTTCTCTGAGCATCCTGAACGTAGGCAGTGAGTTAGAGTATCTCTCCAAATATTTCATCTGTGCTGGACTTTTTTTCCAGACCTAGTACCTAGATATTCAATTCAACAAAGAACACACGCTGGCCGCTGTTAGAATCAACGCTACCACACTCGTGCTAAAGTGAAACACTACTCATCTCCCCAAATCTGTTTGCCATGAAAAGTTTAGCAAATTGGGTACAATTTTAAAGGTAAAGTTCACACTACTCTGGGAGAAATGGTCTCTTCAAATAATTACTTGCTTTTCTATTACACCTTATTGTGTAGGTTCACACAGAAGAATTTTGGTCTGTGCCGAAGCCCTTTCAAAGGAAGCTGATGCACACAGATGACCATTAATGCCAGGCTTCTTTTCCAGGCTTCTTTTATGTAGTCAACAATATGACTGGATCTGTGAGAATTTTTGACATCTATTAAAAATCATAAGATTCAAGTGGATAATTTAGGACTTGAATAAATCCAGCAGTTTCTTTCCTGTTAAGAATGGATAAAGTTACCTTTACCAAGTGATGGTATGGTTCTGGGAGAGATTCTGTGAAAGGCTTAAATTACTCAAATTCAGCAAAGAGGGAATTACTGCAGAGATGAAATTCACACAATGTGAACTCTAGCTTTATGCTAATTTCTTATGTCAGCTCTTCCAGCAACAACTTGCTGATTCCCTTTTACCCACCTTCAGCATCTTCTGTTCCTCTATGGAGACTTGCACTGCTTTCAGACAAAGTAATTCCACCATATTTAGTGCTTTTTAATAGCCACTAGTGTGGTCAGCAAAGTCACCAGGCTCACCTAGGCCTAGGGTAATGTGCAAACAGCTGTACTTTGTGATAGAACAAAGCTCCTCTTTGATGTGAATCCTCCACTCAGAGTGACCACAATCACCTCTTCTGGAAAACTCTCGCTTACTTTGGAAAGAATCTGAGGTTCATACGGCTACCAGCTCAGGACCTCCTGTGCAATTCCTAGTACTACTGCTGAATTTAACTAGTTGGGTTGTTGTGGATTGTCCCGTACCCGTCTCTCAAGGTTTAGCATGACAACTACCAACACTCAAGAAAAACCATATAGACACGAATCAAAAATCATGGACTGTCACTTCTCACTCTGCAAGCTGGCCAGTTCTTCTCGTTGTACCTCATCAAATTACTGCTCTTTCTGACACTGCACTTTGTCTTTGGCTGAGCAGAACCACACACCTGGTATTTACCTGCCCACTGGGGGAGAAATTAACCTGTATTTTAATTATAACCCACTTCCAGGACAAGACCTTCTCAGACAGTCCTCAGTCCAGTGCCAATACAGCAGGCTCATAAGCTAGGCAGTAGTTCTGTCTCATGCTCATACTTTAAAGTATGTTTTTCATACCAAAAGCACTCACACTGCCCTTACTCCTAGTGACATAGTAGCTCTGCTCTCCCAGGCAGGGGGGCCTTCAGCATCATCTCGTATTTTCTAATAGTCATAAATGTTTCATTTGCCATGTTGGAACAGAATTACCTCAATCTACTTTATCAGATCTCTTTGGAGAATCTGATTTTAACCTGACATGCTGGGTCCATTAAAGGCTGCAATTATTTAGGGTTAATTGTGCAGGTGTGGAAATAGGAAGGATATGCTGAGTCGTGACAGATAGTACCAGGGTCAGACTTGAGGTTAAGAGAAGGAGGGTGTGAGGCATTTCTGTCCCCCTGTAATAGAACAATTAACACTTAGCCCAATCAATCTTGCATTTTTGAATGTCTTGCTGATAGGTCATGCCCCATTACATCAGCATGTGAGAGTTAGCCAATGCAAATAGGTCACTGGATGTCATCTCAACGGCATCTTGCTTTAAGTCTTAACACGGTGTAAATGTAACAGAAGAGCACAGAGACTTAAAACAGAGGAAGAATCAGAGATTCAGAAAACTTTGTTAGCTAAAAAGACTGGTTTCTTAAGCAGGATAAGCAACATTGGCCCTACTTTCCACTGGTGTTTGGGAATTGATATGGCTGCAGATCTCTAATCTTCTAGTAACTGTAGAAATATCTTTAAATGCTGTTGCAGGGGGATTGGACTAGATGATCTTTCGAGGTTCCTTCCAATCCCTAATGATTCTATGATTCTATGAAATACTACATCTCATTTTACAGTTTGCTGCTCACAGGTTAATGAAGGTTCCCCCACACACACACTCTCCTTTATTAAAGAACAAAGAGGTAGCAAAACCAGGTTTATTTGTCTCAACATTGCTGGGCAGAGCATTTAAATAAGACCCTTTTTTGTACAGGCACAGGCTCCTTGCAGACAGAATAGTATGAGAAAAACTCACTCTGATGCTTAAGTCATGAGTGCAAAGAGATCTGTTCCCAGTCAGAGCACAGGTCTTCCAGTCCCTGGCTGTCTGAGGAAGGGTGGGGTCTGCACTGGATTGGAGACCTAATGGAAACCCTCCGAGCACACACGCTTCTTTCACAGCATCCTGCTGTGAACATGGAACAGCTTTGCATGTCTCTGCTGCATTCCAGGTCACTGTGGGCTGCAGTCCTTTGGGAGTGTCCCTGACCCTGATTTTAGTGCCAAGTGCCCCTGTCAGCTGGAAAACAGAAAGATCACACTTTACCCCCTCAGCTGTTATTTGTTTAAGTTCACAGCTCCTCAACTAATACCAAGAAGTACACCCTTATAATGGGTACAGAAAAATAACAAGATTTCTAATGGCTGATAAGCAGCCTAATTAACTTAATTTGAAGCATGCATTATTCAGAACTCTAAAGTTCAGCTTCATAAAGAGATCGTGCAGAACTGCCTCTCGTGTTGTAATTTTAGTTTGTTTAGTTGCCATCACGTAGAGGAGCGCGTGTGTCAGCTACACCACTGGCATGGGCGTCATGAAAAATTGAATAGCTGGAATGTTCAGAGTTTAAATTCCCATTCCTTATGATCTTATTTCTTGTTAAACTAAAACCCCAATCCCTGCATTGCATCCACATTGAATTTAAATCTTTCAATATTTAAATGTTGAAATAACAATATTTAAAGAATTTCAGAGAAAATAAAACCTTGTCTTGCTCTCCTGACATGGCAGCTCTTGACTCCCAGGTCTCTTCAGCCTGTTCAGAAATCACACAGGAACATCAAACGCTCAGACTACCCGGCTTTGAGGTTGCTTGGAGACTCCCAGCTTAGACCACCTATTCAGACACATCTGTTAGGTCTTGAGAGCTTTATGCTTCTCCTTATCTTCTGGAAGATCAGCATGTCTGACTCACGAGCAGGCTGTAGTGCAGGACCCAGACCTCTGGATTGCGCTTAGGAAGTCAAGGGTTCAGAAATCTGCCAGAGATCTGACAGAGGCCTCCTTGCCATCCTGCAGTCAGTATGTTTTCACAAAATATTTTGGTGTTCAAGGTCACTCTTGCCTTTAAGAGTTGAGGAGTCCCTAGGGAAGTATGTCTTTCCCACTTGCCTGTGAGAAAAAGAGCAAACTGCACCCGCAGCTTCCCTTCCCTCAGTTTGTCAATCTTCAGCTCCGTTCAGGAGCTGAATTGGTTCCTCTTTTTTCATTTAGTATCATCTTCTGAAGAACACTTTTAATAACAACAGGCTATCTGCAGTGTCTCTGATTTAAGTAGCAACTATTGATTGACTAGTTAGAACTTCCGTGCTTTATGAATTGTTCTCCAGAGGTAACAAAATGGGGAAATCAATGCTTCAATTTGCTTTTATATTCCAGCCCCCAGTGCAAGTCAAACTTTTTCTAAGCAAGCTTCAGAAGGTGAGGAAATGTTTCAAAGTACTGGCAGATTCTGTGGGTGCAGACATATAACCAGATATTCAGTCGATTGAACACGGTCATCCCGACTAAAAATAATGCCTTAAGCCAGCAATAGCAACTTAGTCCAACTAAAGTTCTTTACTGAAGTAGAATAATTTGTATCTCAAATTATTCTAAAAACATTTTAGAAGGGCTCAAAACCAAATAATTTGAATGAATGGAAAAATTCTCTTATTATAGTGGCTGCCCTAAGGCACCAAGGCACAACCCTCACTCCCTGATGCTGTGATTGCCATGGCAGTAGTGGTTCAGTCTCTCAGCCTCAGTTCAGGCCAGGAGAATAAAGTACAGATTTACACACATTTGCAGTAAAAATACAGTGAAGATTCGTGATGTAGATGCATAGAAGCTGCTATTACTTGAGTCACCATCGCATTTGCTGGGAGCTAGAGTGGTACTACGTGGTAATTCAGCTACGTTGTCACAACAGAAAACCTCCTTACTCTGGGAACGAGCTAAGGGGTAGATTAATCTTCACAGTCTATACTGACAGGTTGAGTGCATATGTTTTGTCCATGCATCAATTCCAAGTTCAAATTAATCATAGAATCATTAGGGATTGGAAGGGACCTCGGAAGACCATCCAGTCCAATCCCCCTGACACAGCAGGATCATCCAGACCGAGTCATAGATTCAGTCAGGGTTAGAAGGGACCACAGGATCATCCAGTTCCAACTCCCCTGCCATGGGCAGGAACACCCCACCCTACATCAGGCTGGCCAGAGCCCCATCCAGCCCAGTCTTAAACACCTCCAAGGATGGGAGCCTCCACCACCTCCCTGGGCAACCCATTCCAGGCTCTCAGCACTCTCACAGTGAAGAATTTCCTCCTCACATCCACTCTAAATCTACCCATCTCCAGCTTTGCTCCATTCCCCCTAGTCCTGTCACTACTTGACATCCTAAGTAGTCCCTCCCCAGCCTTTTTGTAGGCCCCCTTCAGATACTGGAAGGCCACAATAAGGGCACCTCGGAGCCTCCTTCTCCAGACTGAACAGCCCCAACTCTCTCAGGATTGCCTCACAGGAGAGGTGCTCCAGCCCTCTGATCATCCTCGTGGCCCTTCTCTGCATTCGCTCCAGCACGTCCACATCCCTCCTGTAATAAGGGCTCCAGAACTGGACACAGTCGTCCAGGTGGGACCTCACCAGAGCAGAGTAGAGGGGGAGAATCACCTCCCTAGACCTGCTGGCCACACGTCTGATGCAGCACAGGATCCGGTTTGCCTTCTGGGCCACAAGTGCACACTGGTGGCTCATGCTGAGCTTTTGGTCCACAAGCACCCCCGAGCCCCAAACTAACAGCTATACCCTACTAATGTTGTCCATTTTGCTACAGAGTAGGTACTACATAAGTTCAATACATTAAGCAAACACGTATCACACACAGTTTTCTGTCAGAAACGAAAACGATGCTTTTTGAGATTCCTACATATTGCCAAGAACACTTGGAGGCAATGGATCTTCAATCTGATGAAACACAGCCTTTGCTAAAACAAGAGGCATGCATGAGTGATAACCACATTAAGGACAATTTCCTTATCTCTGGTGAAAACATGTTTGCGCACACGGCCATTATTTCAGCCGATGAGCCATATTATATTCGTGGGTAAGATCTTGCTTGCACTAATGTAGAAGCAATGTCTCCATCAGCTTTAAACACTTAGTTTCACATCTTTTTAAGGTACTGTTTATCCTGAAAGGTCAGTCATTTAATCAACAGTTTGTTATTGTTATGTTTGTTCTGAGAAAAATTAGCAAGTCCTGCTGAAACGAAGACTGTGCTTATTACTGGGAGTGTAAGAGCTGGGTATTCTAATGACGTAGCAGGACTCTAGAACTCGTCATCATTAATCAAGAATTTAATAAGCTACCAAAACAAGATGGAAAATAAAATGTAAGTGATGCTAGCAGACAGGGGATTTAAAAAAGCAAATAGAAGTATTCACCACAAGTTACCTGGAAAGAAGCCTAGGACAACAAATATTGTGGGTAATAAAAGCATTTCTTTCTATCCTGACACTGTTTCACTGGATAAGGAACTGGCTGGGTGTTCACATCCAGAGGGTAGTGGTCAATGAGTCTAAGTCCAGATGGAAAATGGTGACAAGTGGTGTCCTTCAGGGACTCCATGCTGGGACCAGTGTTATTTAATATTTTCATTAACAATATTGACAGCGGCGCTGAGAGCACCATCAGCAAGTCTGCTGATGACACCAAGCTGGGTGGTGCAGTCGATATACCAGACAGACCAGATGCCTTCCAGCGAGATCTGGACAGACTATGAGCTGGTTCTGGAAAAGAAGGTGGTCCTGGTTTGTAAAGCCTGTTCACAACACGGAATATTGGTTTTTATCCAGAGATACGTGCAAAAGCATGTTTGAATCATAGAATCATTTAGGTTGGAAAAGACCCCTTGGGATCATCAAGTCCAACCATCAATCCTACTTTACAAGTTCACCTCTAAACTTGATCCCCTAACTCTATATCTAAGCGACTTAAACTCATCCAGGGATGGGGACTAGGACGGACGGACTCAACGCTCGCTGTGGAGCCTAAATAGCTTTCCTCCCTTGTGTAAGAGTCTTCCATCAGTGTGACAACAAGAAGAGTGTGTTACTTACCTTCTTACTCTAGCTTTTCCTCTGGTCCAATTGATCTTGCAGCACAGATGTCAAGAAGTAACCTCCCAATCAATCAGAGAGAGAAAAGGGAGTGGCCCGGATTCCGTGGGGAAACAGACCCTTCATAGCCTTGCCTTAAGTTTGGTGGTCCATTCCCTTGGGATGGAGTCAGACGTCCTCAGAATGGCTAAGGATTATTGCCCAAGTCTCCTCGCTCCAGGGCATGAGCCCTCTGACACTGAGCTAGCAGAATATGCCCTAGTTTGGTTAAGATACTAAGGAAAAGCTTTTGGCTCATGGAAACCGTGGAAACAAGTGACCCTCCTGCTCAGGAGAGCCAGCTCCTCAAGACATTCCAGGTAATTATTTATTTCAGAAGAGTTTAACCTGAGAGCAGTGTGACTTTTTTGAGGTCTCTCTCATCATTCAAACCCTCTGCACACTGCAGGGTTGCTTAGGCACAGTGCTCTTGCCAAGGCTTCTGATCAGGTGCAGAAGCTCTGCTACAGTGCCTGAGGAATGTATTTCTCACTCTGTATGCAGTGACCCCAGGCACTTTCAGACTTCCTGCACTGTTAGAGAGCAGCCTGAATTTTGCCCCGTGATTTCGGTCGAGCTGCTTTCGCAGGGCTGTCTAGCACCTTTTGTGGGTACCACTCTGGTCACCAGATGCTGCTCTACAGTGATAACAGCTCTCTCACAGGTGCCACATCTCTAGCAGTGCCTTATGTATCTCACAACACGCGCTGGATGCCACTGGGGTGTGCTTAAATACCCGTATGCTTGGAATTCAGGCACGTAGATGACAACACTCATTCCCAGACTGCAAGGAGGATTTGAGAATAAGCTCACTAGGGTTCAGTACATATTCCAAAACTGAAGTGAAAGAGTCACAGAAAAGAGTTCTCCATTACCTTCACACTTTACTTAATGAATGTTTGTATTATCCTGGTCAGGCCAGGAAATGCATTAATCCTGCATTTTTATCCTCTTATGGCTACTAAGGCAGAAAGAATTAGTCAAATATATATACATCAGCTAATAAAAATACTACCCAGTTACTTATCCTTACAAACATACATTTTCCTGCATCCAGAGGTAACATTTCAGGTATCTTTGGTAGAAAAAGTTGGAGTAAGAAACCAGTTCATACTCACATGGCTGGCTTAAATGCTGGATGCTCAGGGCATAGACTAACAACTCACATAGGCTGGGCTAGCTACCGACCTACTACTTGTCATCCTGATGCGAAGACTAAACAGATAAGAGGGTCTTGTATCAGCTCCTGAAGTTGAAAGAGTAGGAAAGTAAAAAAAAAGACAAAACAAAAATGGGGGGAAAAATAAATACTGAAGTTACAAAAACTTTTACCCTGTGATGTCGAAACACGTTTTTTCCAATGTGTTGGGTTGGCATTGATCCAATGTGCTTATTACCTATGTCTTGATCCCAGTGCTGTGTTATTACTGAGCCTGGGGAAAAAGGGAATTTGAAAGGCTGCAGTAAACTATCTCCATTAGAGCTAAACGTGTTCTAGGGAGCTTGTTTCTATTACAGAAACAGAAATGGGGAATATTTTTTCACATGGGAGATATTGAAATGCAGGTCTGGTCAGACATGCCAAGTTGTATTTATGCCTACAACTTGCCTGATGCTCTGCTGAGGAAAGCACGGAGAGCAGCAGTGGAGGTGGTAGAGCTGGGCTGTCTGTGCAGCTGAGGGAGGCTCCTCTGCCCATCTCCTCTTTTGCTCTGTTTTGAGTACACAGTTAATTTTTTTAACCTCTCATGGAAGTGCCAAGTCAATATCACCTGGAATCAAAGGGCTGCTTTGCTAAGGTGCTTTTTATTTTCCCACTCAGAGAAAAATGTTGATGAAACAAAACCAGCTTTCAGACAGAGGTGGCGTAGGGGCACACACAAGCCCCAGGCAGCGCGGCCAGGCACCTCACAGGCCTGCTGGGTTCCACAAGGATCATCCTCTCACCTTGCCCAGATACACATCTCTCAGGGCTGAGGGACTCACACATTGAACAGATGGAGAATCAAGCATCTCTCCAAGCAAAGTCAGCTGCAGAGGGGTTTATGTCTCAGTTCTAGTGTTCCTTTCTTCTTCCACGACCACCATTGCCATCAGCAGTATGTGGCTGTGCTCTCTAACAGCAAGAGATTAATTGCCGGCTCAGATAGCTGAACCAGGAGTAACGGCCTTCAGGACAAGAATAACACAAGTAGTGAAAAGCAGCTCCTCCCCAGCTCTCTCCTTCCCACTTTCTGCCCTCCACCCACCCTCTGTCACAGTAAGATTTCTCGCTGGCAGCTAATCCGCACAGCTACCCCTGCTTTCAGGTGCTGAGGGTGGTGCAGCCAAAGGAGGGCATGGTATCTTTGGTGTGTGCCTCTGGTCCAGCGGCGATAATCGTTTCAAACTACCTGGGAAAAAATAAGTGGTATAACAACGTTAGTCAGGTAGCTCTTTCTACCTTATCAACACCTGCAGACACCAACCTGTGCTGACAAATGCTGCACCAAGGGGTAGGATAAGTGAATTAGAAAATATTACCTCCAGGACCTACTGGGCTCCCGAACGCGATACGCAGCAGTAATGGAGATAGCACGGCAAAACAGACACGAGGTACAGCTTTGAATTCAAACATGACCTTCAAAGGGCTTTTTCTTAGAAACACAGAGTAAAAACCCTAAACCTTTGAAAGAGCATGACCAAACAATAAGCCCCCAATCTCACCTGCACCTCTGAGACTTCGTTTTCCATAATGGGCTCTCCGAAGTCTTTTATCAGTGTTTTAAAGACTTTATTTATCAAATTTGAGAGCTATCTTCCCTTTGCCCCATTTTTATCACAGTCCCAAGGTATCTTATCAATATTCACTCAGCAAGCACAAGCATATTTCTAAATGACAGCGCGGAACAGTGTGTGATAAACGGAAACAGTTTTTGCGGCTCAGACCAGCGGGCGAGATAAAAGCGCGCAGGCTTCTGCAAAAGCAGCAGGGCTTTGGCTGAAATGTCAGCAGCAACTGTTTCGTGAGCAGTGATTCACTGAGCTGACACTTCAAAAACTGGAGGAGCTGCTCTAGTGTTCCAAGCTAGGTTTGAAAAACCCAGACTCCCTTGAACTAGAGGTTCAAAACTGGCAGAGTGCAGTAGCCCTACTCTTACTCTTCCAAGTGAGACAAATTGTGCTGCGTGAGGCTTAGAAAACACTGTTGCACAGGCACAACCTTCCATAAAGTGCCCCTATGTTTGCAATTCACAGGCAGTGGAGAGCCAAGACACCTTTTACTAGAGAAAGGGATGCTTCCAGATGTTTTTGTCAAAGCAGAGTAATTACTATTCATTTTCAACACTGAAATTCAGAAGTGGGTGAAGAAAATTCCCACATGACTATAATTTGAGGATTCCCCAGCTTGAAATGTCCTTACAGAAACAAAAATAAATTGTGATGTGATCATTAAATGCTTCATGATGATAATTCACATAAATATATGATGATTTTACAATGAAATAAACTGCTAATAAGATTTTGCACCTATGACTTCAACGTGGATCCTGTGGTCACTTCTGATCCTCTGGTCCCTTCTGATCCTGTGGTCCCTTCTGATCCTCTGGTCCCTTTTGGATCCTCTGCTCCCTTCTGATCCTCTGGTCCCTTTTTGATCCTGTTGTTCCTTCTGATCCTGTGGTCCCTTCTGATCCTGTGGTCCCTTCTCATCCAGTGGTCCCTCCTGATCCTGTGGTCCCTTCTTGATCCTGTGGTCCCTTCTAACCCTGATTGACTGTATGACTTGGTCTAGGTGATCCTGCTGTAGCAGGGGGATTGGACTTCTTTCCTTTCCTTCTTTCGAGGTCCCTCCCAATTCCCAATGATTCTATGATTCTATGAAGTTGGACAGCTGATTCAGAAGTGATGACATTTGCAGTGAATCTTCACTGCAATGAGCACGCACTGTGCGACTGCATATGAGCCACAAGAAACACTTGCAGCCTGTGTATGAGACAAATGAAAACGCTTGGAAGACGACTAAAGCAGCCAACCTCTCAATAAGCAATCAAAACCCACGCTGAAAGGATGAATTAAATGGTTCAAGGCTTTGCTAATGACCAAATCCAAAATCAACGTGACAGTGAAACCTGCAGCAGATAAGGAACAGAGAGATAATGCTCTGCTCCCTCCAGCTTGCTTAGCAGTCATATTCTACACAAGCTCGGGGAGCCATCGGTGGAAGAAACGCAGTGACAGCACTCTGCACAGTGGACAAAGTTTTACATTGCACTAGAGCAGCAGACAATACTTGGATTTTAGCATTCCCTTGCTTCATCCGTTGGGCAGTCGAAGCAAGCTACTGCCAAGTTGATCTAAGGCACACGATGATTCAGTAAAATTGTTATTTAGGAGATATTTTCTTATTGCTCCTGATAAATCACTGGATGCTTTGAATCACAGAAATCATATGTTTACTGACCAAAAGAAAAGAAGGATTATCCAAAGGGATGTTACAGAACCAAAACTTGACACTGAAATGCATCCAGTCCATGGAAATCAGTCTTTAGACACTGTGGTTGGGTCTTTTGTCTGTCATTACCGCGGTGGAAACAGTGGTGCTGTAACTTTTCATGGCCTCATAAAAGTGAAGGACTAGTCCTAGATCAGACTACACAGTGCTAAAAACCTCTCCTGCTGTGACGATGCACAGTATTTTCCCCGGGAATGAGTCTTTTCTGAAGACACACAGTGTCAGTGGATAATAGAACTTGTGGTGCTTCCTTATTCTGAGCAAAAACATCAGCAATTAACTGTGAGCAGAAGGGCTCATTTGCTACAAGCCCGTTAAATGGTAGACTCATAGAATCATTAATGTCGGAAGAGAACTCCGAGATCAAGTCCAGCCACCAATCCAACAATGGCATGCCCATTAAATCATGTTTCCACGTGTCTTTTGGACACTTCAGGGACGCCACCACCTCCCTGGGCAGCCTGTGCCAATAAGTGACCACTCTTTCAGTGAAGACATTTTTCCCAATCTCCAGTCTAAACCTCCTCTGGTTTCCCTGGCCATTTCCTCCCATCCTGTCACTTGTGACTTAGGAGAAGACGTCAAACCCCACCTCTCTACAATTTCGTTTCAGGTGGTTATAAAAATCCTACTCAGCCGCTCCTTTTGTAAGGACTTGTCCTCCGGGCCCTTCACTAGTCTTGTTGCCCTTCTTTGGACATGCTCCAGCACCTCAATGCCCTTTCTCTATTGAGGTGCCCAAAACTGAACACACTAGTCAAGATGAGGCCTTAACGGTGTTAAGTACAGGAGGACAATCCCTTCCATAGTCCTGCTGGCCACAATATTTCTGATGTAGATAAGGACACCATTGGCCTTCTCGGGCACCTGGGCACACTGCTGGCTCGTGTTCAGCTGACTGTCAGTCAACACCCCCAGGTCCTTTCCCATGGAGCACATCTCCAGCCACGCTTCCCCAAACCCATAGCATAGCAGGGGGTTGCTGTGGCCAAAGTGCAGGACTGGGCACTCGGCCTTGATAAATATCATGCAACTGGCCTCGGCCCATCAATCCAGCTTGTTCAGGTCCATCTATAGAGCCTTCCTACCTTCAAGCAGATGGACACATCCACCTAATATGGTGTCATCTGCAAACTTGCTGAGGGTGCACTCAGTCTCCTAATCCAGATTATTGATAAAGATGTTAGACAAGACTGGTCCCAACACTGAGCCCTGAGTAACACTGCTTATGACCAGCTGCCAACTCAGCTTAACTCCATCCAACACAACTCTCATCTTGGCCATGCAGTCAGTTTTTTACCCACTAAAGAATCCACCCGTCTAAGCCATGAGTCACCAATTTAAGAGAATGCTGTGGGAGACTGTGTCTAACACTTTACTAAAGTCTAGGTAAACAACATCTTTAGCCCCTCTTCCACTGGGTGGGTCACCTGGTCACAGAAGGAGATCAGGCTGGTCAAGCAATATCTGCCTTTCACAAACCACACTGGCTGGACCTGATCCCCTGGCTGTCCTGAACTTGCTGTGTGAGAATGCTCAGGATGCTCCACAAACTTCCCCGTATGAGGCCAGCCTCCCAGGCCTATAGTTACTTGGATCATCCTTTCACTCCTTCTTGTGGATGGGTGTCACTTTAGCAAGTCTCCAGTCATCTGGGACTTCCCGTTAGCCACAAATGTTGATAAAGGATGGAGAGTGGCTCAGCAAGCTGCTCTGCCAGCTACCTCAGCTGTATCCTGCTCCCCATCCCTGTCTTCCAGTGCAGGAGGCTGAACACCCTGAGGATAACTGGACTGGTCATTAAAGACTGAGACAAAGAAGGTGTTAAGTACCTCAGCCTTGAGCTCATCCTTGGTGATGATGTTGTCTTCCATATCCAATAAGGAGAGGAGATTCTTCCTGACTCTCTGTTTGATGTTGATGCATTTGTAAAACACTTCCTATTGTCCTTCACCACAGTGGCCAGACTGAATTCTAACTGGGCTTTAGCCTTTCTGATTTCCTCTCTACATGCCCTAGTCAGATCTCTGTACTCTTGTGAAGCCCAGCAGAAGCTCCTTGTTCAGCCAGACTGGTCTTCTTCCTCACCAGCTCATGTTGTGGCACATGAGGACAGCCTGCTCTTGTGCATGGGTTAACACCAGTGCTTGGGAAAACTGGAGGTGGCTCAAGGGCAGTGGCAGGGCTGACCAACTCCTAAAAATCAATTCATGTGATCAGCTTTAGAAAGATAACCAAGTGTTACATCCGCATTCCCTTAAGAAGTTCTAATCTACTGAAGATTTAACTACAGTCGATTTAATGAGGCTACTCTGAGAACTGGAAAGAAGTTTGGGGATTTTGCTTAAGACACAGTAGATGCAAGAGCAGACACTTGGGTTTTGATAACTGAGGATGAGGAGCCCTTATTAATCATGTATTTCTAGACATCAATGCTTGACATCTCAGTTTTTCCTGAAGGAATTCTTTCTTCACTGTGCCTACAAACACAAAAAGTCCCTGAGTATTGCCACGTGACTTCCAGGTTAAATGTTTTAGTCTCTATGACAACAATTCAGTGGATCTTTTATTCTTCCAAATTATGCCAAATTAATTATTAGAGCTAAATGAAAATGAGCATTTACTGCAGAACAAATCTGTTAGAAATGTCCAGGATCTGTTTTGGCTCTCAAAATAGTTCTACCCTCCCAGTGAAAAAATCCTTCTGTCCTCATAAGCTACAACTTCAGAAAGGGGCTGGGGAGCACGAAAGCACAGCCCAGAAAATTTTAGTTCGGGTTATACGCTGACTTATGGGTCCTGCAAAACAGTGCCTCTATCATAGGATCCTAGGATCATAGGATCATAGGATGTTAGGGGTTGGAAGGGACCCAAGAGAACATCGAGTCCAACCCCCCTGCCGGAGCAGGACAAAACTATCTAACACAGATCACAGAGGAACACATCCAGGCGGGCCTTGAAAGTCCCCAGAGAAGGAGACTCCACGACCTCCCTGGGGAGTCTGTTCCAGTGCTCTGTGACCCTCACAGTAAAGAAGTTCCCCCTTGTGTTGAGGCGGAACCTCCTCTGCTGCAACTTACACCCATTGCTCCTTGTCCTATCACAGGGAGCAAGTGAAAAGAGCCTGTCCCCCCCCTCCTGGCCAGCCTTCAGATACTTATAAACATTGATCAAACCTCCCCTAAGTCTTCTCTTCTCCAGACTAAAAAGCCCCAAGTCCCTCAGCCTCTCCTCATAAGCCATGCCCTCCTGTCCCCTAATCATCCTCGTAGCCCTCCGCTGGACCCTCTCCAGCAGATCCCTGTCCCTCTTAAACCGGGGGGCCCAAAACTGAACACAGTACTCAAGATGAGGCCTCACCAGGGCAGAGTAGAGGGGGAGAAGAACTTCCCTCAATCTGCTGGACACACTCCTCCTAGTACCCCCCAGGATCCCATTGGCCTTCTTGGCCACCAGGGCACATTGCTGTGAGCAAAACCCAAATACACCAGGCACAGCAGAATCATGTGTGACGTGAGCTAAGTGAGGAGGAGCTGAGCCAGTCGCAGTTCCTGTAGGACCATTTGGTACGTGAATTCCAACCCTCTTAACTTGTTAAACGTGTTGACTTTGGGGCAAGCGAAAAAGGTGACTGTACCATCCAACCACTGCCTGTAGACACATGTGACATCACTTCACAGTGCTCACCAGAACACAGAGACATAGATTAAGGACTTTTGTTTTCCTTATTGTCCTCTTAAAATATGTCAGTTGCAGAAGGAAGCAATAGGGAACGGCTGAATTGCCAGTTTACCCAATGATCTTCTCTTGAAGCTGTCCTGGGTCCTCACTGTAATAGAGGAACCTCCAGCTCACTTCTCAGCTGCTATAAAGGGAACACTATAAGTACAGCACAAATAATAATAATAAAAAATAATAAAACAAATAAGACATCAGCTCCCCACGGACAGCAATAAGGAAATATCTTCCCGCACTCTTTCCGATTCTTTCATAATACCAGTCCATGATATTCAAGGCTACTTTTAAAAAGCTGCTGGTAATAAAGACAACATCAAGTTGAGTTCCTTTTGTGATGAATTCTGCTCTAAGCTATATATAGTTTTCTTTTGATTATCAGAGCAGGAAATAAAAATGCAATTTAAAATAAAAGACCAAAAGCAAGTACACTCATTTTATTTACCATTTCTTCTCTCACGTGCCATTCCTTTTCCCTTCTGGAGGCCACCAAGGCATTGTACATGTTTGGATCTCATACTCACAGTCCTCCAATGGCAGTAACCATCAAGGATTCATCTACTTCTGTTCTCATATTCAGTATGGTAATGTGCACACAGATCTCTGGTGCTGTGAAACAGGCCTTTTATTTCAGCTAAGTTTGCTTGCAGACACACTCCTGAAAACTAGTTAGCAAAGTTCATGCCCATCATGGCTAAATAGGACACATGTTCTGATCCTGCTACGTGGAGAAACCGGAACACACTGAATTGGATTCTTAGCACACCTTTCAGTTCCCAAACTCTTCCTGTTGTTATTGTGTACCCCCCTCTTGCTCACACGGAAAGGATTGATGTCTCTCCACAATATGAATGGTTAATTTCCCAACAGGACAGTCAATGCATTCACATCAGCACATCATAGTGGGAAACGTGCGGCAAACAACCACACGGGGTTAACGCACGCTAGCTTTGACGATCCCAAAGCTGGATATTCAGCTGGTGTTCATTGGAAAGCATCTCCATGTCATTTTGTGAAGCAGTGCCAATCTCTACCAGTTGAGAATTCGGCCTTTCATCTCCTTTCTTGTACAAAGCTAAAGCAGAAATAACTAGAATCAGTTCTCGGTAAACTTTTAATCTCACTGATATTAAATCTGATCCCTCATAAACTGATCCTTCATGAATTCCAGAGACTTAATATTTGCTAAGTAGTTTTTCATGAGAAGATTCTAATGTCTTTGTGACACCAAAAAGGGAAATTAAAAGAATATGTTCTTGCAAGGAAATAGATGTGTTAGAAACATCAAATAAGTGAATTTGGGCTTTTACAAGGATTCCTAACATTTGAATTTTAACAATCCAGAAAGATGTATTCCTGGAGGGAATGAATTGCCTTCTACTATACCTGTGAGCTGTTCAATGTGACAGCCAGAGAAGTGTTTTAATTAAAGGCATTCTTTGCCAGGAATGACATGTTGGGCTCAATAATCACCCAGAGCAGACCTCAAGTTATTGCTGAAATATTCTGAAGTTTCTTTCCCACCAGCATAGGGAATTTGACGTGTCTGAAGCAAGGGTGATGATTAGCCTTGGCTGAGGTCCTACTTGATTCTATGGATCTCAAGGATGCTACTGGAGGCAGCTTTTGCAGGCTCCAGCACACAAGTACTCGCAGTCAAGAGAAATGGAAATGTGGCACCCCGAAATTGAAAAGACTAAGCCAATGGGTTATTGTGGTGATTTTGGCAAAGACTTAGCCATTTCAAAGAGGATGTCCTGGTTGTTGCTGCAACTCCAAACCTTCCCCATGGGAAACAACAAAAGAAGAAAGCAGGCCGTAACTCCTGGCTCACATGAGGGCACCACAGAAATGCAGGTCATGCGAGACGGCAAGAAACTGGGCAAGTCAATAATTGTGCCACAAAGCTTAGGAATGACAAACTGAAAACAACTCCTCAAAGCAGGACTTCGGATCACCTTGAGTGGTTGTCGAGAGAAAGGTGAGTACAAACTTGGTCTGATTTCCTACAAGGAAAATTAACCAATCACCTCATAAACTCTGTGTTAACCTGAACTCATGGAAACAACTTCAGTTCAGTCAATTTACGAGCTAGTGACCATTAGTTTGCTATTCGATTGTGAGCTCGAAAGAAAACACTTGCTTTTAACATGCTGCTATTGTAAGCAGGCTACAAACAGTGAGGAAAAGCAAAGAGAGATCAGGACTTTCAAGAGAATTTCACTCCAGATTAAAGGGTTTCAGAAGCACAAGGAGATGCTCTGTGCGTAAGTGCAAAACAGATAAAATGCTTGCAGCCACACTATGGAAGAACTGGGTAACACACAATTCCACCCCTCAGCCCAGAAAATATCATCTCTGATGTGCTCACTCTGCCTGCTCACAGACTTACTCATGAACCAGAGTATGTCACTTACTCCTGGTGATAAACTGACTCATCAGCTACAAATCTGCCCTTTGGCTGTGTTTAGTCATCATTGGCTAAAGGTACAGAGATGGCAGGTGTCATGGAATTCAGGCAAGTACATTCAATTAAAAAGAAAGTGAACTAGTGCTGAGTTTTGCTACTGACTGGTGCTATAGAACAAACACCCCCAATGATTCACAGGATAAAAGAAAGCAGAGAAGACAGGTAGGTGGGTGGATAAACACACGACACCAATAATCCCATCCCGCTAAAGCAGAAAGATCATCTAAGAGATGTAGACAGTGACTCAGCTTCATCTTCAACAGGATAAAGACTGTGGAGACCTTACATTTAGCTCCTTCATGGTATAAACAAGCCAAGCATTTAACTGCTAAAAAGATAGTGCTTCTTTCTGAAAGTTTCCAGTTTTGGAGTGAATGTCATCCTTGTTGACGCTTCTACTTGGAGAGGAAATCAGGGAACAATACCAGATATTTTCAGCCAGAAAGGTAAGCACAGAAAAACAGTTGTTATTTACGTGTGATCAGTTCCCTCTGGTGTTACTTAGATTCTGATGACCTGCTTAATGTGTTAATGTAGGCAGCTTTTCTGATTACCTTTGTGACTAACGATGGTGGTCTCAAATTGCTGGAGACAGTACTATCCACACACAGGCCCCATTATGGAATGGATCACTTTCCAAATGATTTTTTCCTTTAAAAAAAATGGTGATTTCCTTTTACAAAGTGTTCAGATTGCTGATGAAGCTCTTTCAAAATAAAGTCACAAAGACATAAGGAAAGATGCACTGAAAGCAGAGCAAAGCATGCAACGATGGGCGACGCTTATCCAGATCGGCTTTAACGGGTCTCAATAAAGCTTGGGCTGCTGCAAAGGATTAAGCCAAAGTCATGCCAACATGCTAACAGTTCTGCATGTTAGCAGAGTTGACTACTCACAAGATCGAGGAGGGATTCTTACCTGACATTTTTGTGTCTTCCCTGAACTCTAGAGTGCGACAGTTTGAATTAAAACAAAGTTATCTCCATCAGGAGGGGACGAAATAGAAGCGACAAAATGATTAATCAAGCCAGGACTCGGGATGCTGAACTGGAGTGGAAGGTGATTACAGTCACTAGTGATGGAACCTTATCCACCAACATGTTCTATTGGTGAGAAATACTGAGCTATTAGTTTGGAATTCGGGAAGTGACTGATCCGAGAGTCTTACATTATGATGACAGCGGAGACAGTAGCTGAATTTGTATTCCAAAAAGGTCGAATATCTCTGCTTGGACTCTGAAAAGCTTCACAACAAGAGATAAAAAGCTTAATTAGGTGACGCGTAGAGGGGACATGAGAAAGTAGACTGCTACGTTCAGGTTCAAGCTGGATCAGGACCAACACACAGATTGCAAAATCTGTGCAAGCTCTTTTAAACTGCCTCTGCAAAAGTCCTATCAGGTGAACTGATGATTGTGAGCTCGCTGCATCTCCTAATTACTAGCAATCACATGAAATCAAGGAGTTCTGTGGGGTTTCCTACATTTTATAGAGTCTCAGGAGAATGTTTACTCCATTATACCCGAGTTAAAAAGTAGGTTCCTCCTGCCTCCGAAACCAGTTCTGAAGATCTACAAAATCTGTTTTGTACTGAAGTGTTGGATATTTAAAAAAAGCAAATTAGAACTTGTAAGGACATCTTCCCCACTTCCACTTCCAATCTCCCTTTAGTTTTTTACCAGTAATCTGCAGTATAAAAAATATTTGAGGCATCCTTCCCACGTATTAAAATTTTATGTTTATGTAGTTGGGTGATGAAAAAATAACAAGCTCTCATGTCTCTGACTAGGTAATGGCCACTGAGACTGGCACCAACAGGACTTGTTTTGCATAATTTTTTCCCCTTCATGGAATCATAGAATCACTACGGACTGGAAGGGACCTCGAAAGATCATCTAGTCCAATCCCCCTGCCACAGCAGGACCACCTAGACCAAGTCACACAGGAACACATCCAGGGGGGTCTTACATGCCTATCAGGATTTTCTTGCCTCTGACTTCTGACTTTAATCCTGCCCAAAACAATGCAGCCCCTGCGGCTCCTAGGAGCCCTGAGCGGCGCACTCCGTAACAAACGTCACTCTTCAGCACAGAGCTGTACGAAGGGGACAACCTCTTGCAGGTAGCTGGAGCGCTGCTGCCCAGATGGCTCACAGTCAACACAACGTTGACACAGACACGCGATGCAGTGGAAAAGGTTTTGTTCAGCCATTGTTTGTTTACCCAGGAACTTGGTGTCACATTAGCAGTTTTGTCCTGGCCTGGGATTCACTGATTCTTCCCAGAAAGCCTGACCGCTGTCAGCGCAGCAGCATTAGAAAAGCTTACAGAGACACAAGCATTGCTGAGCCCCATAGATGATGTTGGACAGCTCTGCCACGCTGTGCGCTTCAAATCTAAGCGAAGACGTCCAGGAGTTCAAAACACATGAGCCATGCGAGTCTATTCCCTTGCTCACCAGTCAACACCTTCATCTCAACTTGCCTCCTGGGCCACTTGCCAATCGGAATTTGGCGCAAGCACAGAGGCAATAAAGTCGGGATTCTCCGAGTGAAAATGTGTGCCAGTCTTTGAAAGACTACGTGTTTTAAGCAGCCAGTTTGTGTTTCTGGTGAGGTGTAGGTGTTCCTCGTGTTCTCTCTGCTTGGTAACAAGCCACAAAGCAGATGAAGGAATGTAGTGAACTGAAGAGGGAGTCTGGGAGGATATCGTAAATACTGATCCTCCCACTTGAGGGTGCTTCCATGTGTCACTAGGGGAAGAAACATTTCACTGGCTTTCTGCTGGCTTTGCAGGAACTCTCTGAATGCTGCTGTTACAAAAGCTACATCACAAACACCAAGTGAGACGGGGAAAGGGTCTGGTTCTAAGTGGTAAAGGATAAAACAACACCAGGAAATAAAGCAACCCCGGTCTGAGTAAAGCCTGTTGAAGGGAACAGAAATACCTTATCTTTTGTCAAACGGTGCTGGATCTGTCCCTTTGTGATTCTGTGCTGCTACTTGGGCTATTTTGTGGTCTGATTATTACTTCTTATTATTATTTTCTGGAACACAGCCCCAGCATCATCTGTACTCCTCTGTACCACCAACTACTTGGGTTCAAGCCAAAGGGACACGATGTCTCACCTTGCCTGAGACAACACCGCAAGAGTGGTCAAGACAAACAGCAGCAAGTGCCTCGCTTCAATCTTACTGCCTAGCAAAGCGCGGCAACTCTTTTCTATTCAGGAATGTGACGTTTCAACAAGAAAAACACAGACCCAGCCTCTCTCGGGTGTATGAAACTAACCTGTGGAACTACCACATGACCGCTTGTGCGCTTGTGCTAGTAAAATTAATGCTGCACCACATTGCTCTTCCCCCTTCTGCTTGGCTGAGCTGTGTTTTCACAGCAAACACCAACCAAGCAGGAAAGACCAAGCTAACAAACTGCATCCAGCACCCTCTGTGACTCTCTGCAGCATTCAGTACTTTCCCTGTAGCAGTCTGCCACTTTCTGAGGAACATAGTGCATCTCAAGCTCTCTCAAAACACGAAAGCTTCCCACAGCCACCATTTCCTGCAGCATTATTGTTTGTAGGTCTACCACATCTGAGGGAAAGCCCTCATATTTCACCCTGTGTGGGCAAAACTCCAAGCTGTGACACTTGCATTTTCTCAGCTGGTCTAAGGCAGCAATGCCCCTGATTTTCCTTTCCTCATGTTTCCAACATTTTCTTGATGCCTGCTTTCTCTTGAGGCTGGGAATACCATCCTCAGCCAAGGCTTTTTGTGTTGCAAAATCTGCAAGTTAACACAAAACTGTCTTGTGCCAGCTGCATACTCATTCGAGGTAAATAACTCAGAAATGTCTGGTTTCTAGCTTTTAAACATTTCCTTCTAAGTCAATAGAATTACTGAAAAACCATCAGGCAAAGTTAAAGAAGTAGTGTGACCAAACTCACTGCCATCAATGAATGGAAGCAAGTCACTGAATAAGTGAATGGAGTAAAACAGAATGAGGATGCAACAGGTAGGAAAGATGCACAGATGATGAGCTGGTTTCTTTCAGCATTTCTATTAAGATTAAATACCAGTTTCCTAAAGATCTTGAGGGCAAACTCTGTTTTACCTGTACACTCAAATTTGAGTTTTAATACTACTAAGTATCGTACCTGTCACTTAAAATTTAAGAGATAATTACAAATACAGGCAAATGCACCTTCACTCTGGTGTAATTTAACTGGATCTGGGTGTGCCAGAAGCAGCCATAGAATGGAAACTGTTTGCATTAGCCTAATGCTCCTGTGAACTCACAAGCTCATGCTAAAGTGATTTGTTTAATGTTAGAGATAAGCCCAGCCACGAGCTGCTCCCATCTAACCGAACTGAATTAAGGCAAATTAGTCTAACTTGTGCCTAGTCACAGGCTCTGAGTACAAAGACAACTGCGTACGCAGTGGGGCAACAACCAGTCCAATGACCATCAGTGCCTTGATCTGCACTTCGTATTTGGAACTTTGGGCTGTACCACCCTAGTGCTACATGAACTGTTGATTGTCTCCAGTGAAGACTGGAAACGCCTGCAGAAAATGCTGGTTAGCTTCCTTGACAGCCAGCTCATCCTTTTTGGAGTTTTGGGTGGTTTTTTATGATGCACTGCTAAAAATATACAGACCGTAAAAACAGATGGCCTTTTTGGTTCGTTTTTAACAGCAAGACCAAGCCTGCACGATGAAGAATCAAATGTTTCTCTGCCTTCAGTGATTGCCATGGGCCAACGTGTAACTGCAAAGGCAATCGATTTCAGCACCCCTCAAGCAGTGCTCCTGAAGGAAGAAAGCCCTTGCCAAAGCATCTGGATCAGGTCTACAGCTATAAAGAGCCACACACCTCGCTGCTACAGATAAGATTTCTATTGGCACACATTCCTTTATTAAATGCAACTAGGTTTTCCATCTACAGGGCACAGCAGAGGACTTCCAGACACTAGGTTTCCTTGTTACTGTGAGGTTAGAGCAGATGATGGACATTGTAACGCAACTTTTTGGAACAAAAGCTGGGTTTTTTTATGAATAAAGCCACCTACCTGGTGAAATTATGCCATTTCTGCGATGGGGGCTGCGTGGTTTGAAAGGTTAATTACCTTTCCAACGCTCCAGACCTGCAAAGTACGCAAGGATCAGGAACAGGTTCACCAAAACACAAAGTCAGTTTTGGGTTTTGTTCTATTTACCACTAGCCAGGGTAGCATTAGCAGTCGGCCAGATCTGGGGGTCTCAGGGGGGTCTCAGGGACTTAGCGTGCTTTTTCTTCTGAAGTTATGAGAAAGAAAGTCTCTCAAAAAGAGGTGCCAAGGACACGTTCATATCACACTGAAATACACAGGGAGCTTGTTCCTATTTCAGTGGGACCACATTTTACTTCCGTAGGGTGGAATTCATCGCACCTAAACCGGGTACTCTAAAAACCAGCTGCCAATTATCTGGCTCGGCAGCCAGTTACGAACCCTTCTTGTAGGATAGGCAGGAGTTCCTAGTGCAGGTGGCTCTCCGCCAGCTGGCTCAGAAATAGGCTTATATGAGCAACTTCTCCTAGACACTAACTTTTTGACAGCTGAGGTTAGAGAATGTAAATCCCACCATGAGTGGAGTGTGCACGATAAAGGCACACACAGTGGCAAGCAGCACGATTGGGATATGAATTCTTATTCCTCAGTCTTACATTCAGTAAAATGTATTACGAAGCACAACGTTTTTATTCTAAATATGCTACAGAAACCGAATTATTTTATTCCTTTCTATTAAAAAAAAATCAAACATCCAAAATGTTAAAAAAATCTATAGAATAAGGTGGATGGTGTATTGGTGGTAGCAGCCACAGCTTTGGGAGACTCTGTCCTACCCACCCATCACTGCTCCACTTTTTTACCCCATTTAAGTCCAGCTGAGCCCTGTAAGCAGCCAGTGATGAGGGGCAGAAGTCTTTGGCAAGAATCTGAAGGAAGAGTAGGAAAGAACGAGCTCCTCCAGCTCCTTGGTCCTGGAGCTCCTGTCTCATAAAGCTACATCCAAGCGCTGCTGGTGGTTCCTCAGCCACCAGCTGCTTTTACCTCATAAAGGGCCTCGATCGCTGAGCTTGGTCAGTACTTGGGAAACACGATTTCCAACAAGCATTGTTATTCTCTGTGGAGCCAGAACATCCCTGCTGGCAGCTGCTGACACCTTTCAGCCCAGCGGTGTCCAGCTGACATGTAGTTTTAAGTGCAGTCTGTGCACATGCAGTTGAGCACAGCCCCTCCTCAGAATGCCTGAACCTCCCTACCACACAGCAGTAAAGGCCGTGTGCAGCTCCCAGCCCGATCCGTGAGGCTGGTCAGGAGTACAGGGCAATGCGAGCATCCGCACGGCTCCTCCCGTCCCACGAGCACTTCACAGATCCCAAAGGTCACAAAAACATTAGAACTGACTGCAGAGGACAAACTTCACAGCAGGTGAGTTCAAACCACTGAAGAGTGCAGCACAGGAGAGGGATTTCTTCACATGTCAAAACTTTTGCACTCCAGTCTCGGGGCCAAACACAAACCAGCTGGGGAGACAAAGAGGCTGAACAGCCAGCCAGCCACAACGGCGCTTCCTGCAGTACCTTTTGCATCAAGGCAAGAGGAGATACTGCCTGAGGCACCTGCAGCTAGCCAGCAGCTTGGTGCTTTGGGCATCTCCCTGCCTGACATCAGCGACTTGCACGACCACACTCTTGCGAGCTATCGATTCTTCCGCAAGCTTTGTCCTCAATACAAAGTTCTCCTTCTGACAGACTAGTTTTTTTCCTCTAAGATGAAAACCCCTCTGTCAAAAACTTCCCAACCGTCTCTTTCACTGAGACAATCAGCAACTCAAATCAAAAGAACTGCAATAACCCCAAACCTTAGGACTGAATTGTCTTAATTACATATTACACTTGATGGAGCAATCAGAATTGCTTTGATTTGGGTTATGAATAGATAAGATCTGTGTGAAAGATGTAAAAAGTCACTCTGTGCCTGTTTTTTCTCTCTCTTTTTTTTTTTAAATTGACATCACCTTGACATGTTCAAGTAAAGGATCACATTCTCCCCCTGGCACGACTGAACTCTGTGTTGCTCACAGTTTTATCACTGCAGTGGCAGATATCCCTCTGCATTTAGGTGAAAAAGACGGAGAAAAAAAGTTGTCAGCCAAGAAAAGGAAAAAGTGGATTTGGAGTTCTGCGTTTGGTCTCGGCTTTCTCAACAGACTTTCTTGTCTCTGAAGGAGTATCTAGGACTCCTTTTTGTCCTAGATACAAAACCAAAAATCTATTAGAATACAAAATAATTACCTTATCTTTTAAAATCAACTTTACATTTTCAGCTTTCAAATACATTAGTTTCTTTGAAAGCAGCTATGATTTGACTACAAAAGGATGTGAGGATGCCTCTGTTCAACAGGGAGAACAAGATGAAAGCCCTTTAAGCAAGGATGGTAGGTTCAAGGTGACATCGCATCGTGGTTTCATAGCAAACAGAAGTAGAACTAAGAATCACCTCTAGGTCACAGCACTGGCTAATAGCTTGCAAAGCATCTCTGTAAAAAAAAAAACACCAACAAGTTTTAATTACAGAAACGTCAAAAACAGTCAAAAGGAGATACTGAAGCGCTGAGGGAAGGTGGACCTGACAGCACACACTGTTTTGGAAATGCATTTCTCGCTCTGAGTTGCAGTATTTACTGGCCAGTTTTTAAGAATGGGTCCGTCCTGTTGACCAGGTCCAGTCTGCAGGCCAGCACACCGTATCCTGCTCTGCTTCCTCTCTCCCTGCCTCCTTTTCTGTGGTCTCAGTGCTTCTGGTTTCCGTGGTCCGAACAGCCTCTAGACTACTACCGTCTCCCATTTACCACCCAAGTCGTGCTGAGGCACGGTGCGCTCCGTCCGTCAAATGATGTCCAGGCAACGTTTCCTTGAACTGAGCAAACAGAAAGGCAAGATTATCAGAGATTAACCTAGAAGACTTCGGGCTGACGATAACATCAATTTTTATCAGTGCAAGCAGTTAAAAGCTGAGGGCACTGCCAAAGGATGTGGTGACTCCTCCATCCCTTATCATCTTAAATACACACTGGATGTCTTTCTCAAAGACATTCCTGGTTTCAGCCACAAGTTACCGGCTTGCTGTAGAAGTATTGAGTGGAATTGTAGAGCTGGTGTTGAAAAAGGAAGGTAGGTAATAGACTAGATTATTATAGCGGGCTCTTCTGACCTCAGAATCTGCCCAGAATCCATCTACAGAACATACAGCACTGATTTATTAAAAGCCTGGCTGGCTGTTGCGGGCAGTGAGGTACTGCAACACTTCAAGGGTTCTGTGAAAAAGGACTGTTGCCAACACTGCTAACTGCAGTCAGCATTTTCTGAAGATCATAGGAAGTGAAAATACAAAATAAGCATCCTTCTGGTTCGTGTGCAATTCTCCCCAAATGCTTGCTTCCAAGTATTTTCCATTACCCAGCAACTCCACACCTTAAAATTTGAAATAAAATATTAAAAATTAATATCTTCCACTAGGTTGTGATATTTCTTCTCTCTCACATAAAGTAGATGTATAGGAACTATTACTTCTGCACGTGAAGTAAAGCTGCATCTCTGGCTGTGAAGATTCTGTCTCTAAACGTGCACTCGCCCCCTACTCTGACAATGCACAAAGAATCAGCCACTCAGAAAGCTCTCTGTTTTCTTCAGGTCAAAGATAAAAAACAGCAGCTGAAGTCTCCAGGGCCTGACACCAAGACACAGTTTGCCAAGTCCCTTCAGACAGATCTAGGCCTGGTGCTAACACAGGACAACCAGGCAGTGGCTGCTTGCTAGTGAGCTTGGTCCCTTGCTCGCAGGCTGCCTTCTGTGCTCTTCACACGTTGCTAGTGTATTGGACAAGCGACATCTCCCAGTCTGGGAGCCTCAGGAGCTGCCTACAGAGGAACTGGTTTTCATCTGGTTTTGGCAAAATGGCCGGGTAGAGAACCAGCTTCACAGTTTGCTGAAAGGAGAGGAGAGGAAAGAAAAACAACTCCCAGATTTCCTTTCTTCAGTTGGTCTCCCTGGGAGTGCAGAAAAGCTGCTGTTGCAATAGCTCAGCGCACTACTTACTGGTTGGTCTACAAGACGGGGATCTGGAGTGACTGTGGAGGAGGTCTACACTACAACTTTCTGACCCAACCTTTAGAAGATGACTCAGAGAAACTCTGCCTCATTTCAGCCAAAGCAGACCGTGGTCACATGGGGCTTACCCGAGCATCCAACCTGGAATCCCATTTGCTACCAAGGTTATCTTGGAGATGTTTTGCCTCACCCATCCACAGCAAGGAGTGTTGTGTTGGGCTGTGCTGTTTTTTTGACTGAGCTAAAAGGGAGCAATGGAATGGAAACAGATTGGAAAATAATCATTCCCTCATTCTCTAGGAAATTTAGAGTTGGCTCTGAGTGACAGAGTTTAGGTTGAGACTTTGCAGCAAGAGAATATGCCCCTTTGGCACCTCGTGTGACCTCCTCTGAACTTTTGCCGCCCGGGAGTAATCTGGATTGAATTAGTGAGGGGGGGAAAAAGAGAGAGTGAAGTTGGTTTTTTTATTGGTGGCTACATGGGAGTGTATTTAATGAAAAGCAAGCAGTCCTTTCCATATGTTGTGTGGCATTCAGGATCCCAAGGAGCATTTGTTGCTACCTTAGACATTCATCAGAAATACGCTGGCAAATAAAAGCAGGAAAATTGCAGGAAAAGCTGGGCAGGGATCTTTATTGCTCAGTATGCTTTAGCTGGCCTTTGCTGCAGCTCTTTTGATTAAAGGGTATGATTTTGGCATTGGGGGGCTCCAGTTTTACCAGAAATCATGACTAAATCCACCATATACATCATAAAGGCAGACTCAGAAATACATTAGCTCAGTAGTTGCATCCTGAAATGCCTACGTGCTACGATGTCAGAAAATCTAGGTTAAAAGGGTCCCAGAACTGAAGGCCAGTCAAAGGGAAACAGCAAGAGCTGTATTGTACTGCCTGCTCTGGCAGGTCACTGGATTTTGATTATGCAGTGGGATATGGCATTCATCCCCTTGATAATGAAAGGTGGGTGGCTGGCTGGAGAGAAAAGGCAAGCCAGACAGCTTTCGGTCATTGTCTGAGCTATTTCTAGTAATCCTCCTGGCTCCCTAGCTCCTGGATTTGGGCCCGTGGGGTAAATGGAATTGAAATCTCTCAAGAGGAAAAAATGATAAGGAAGCAATGTGTATTTGCCAGCTCTTTTAGGAGAAGATGTTTAACAAAAGAAGGAGCCTGTATTCTGCATCGACTGCTGCACTGCTGCCCGTGTTGCTGTCATGGCTGCCTCACAACACCAGCTCAAGACAATGGGAAGGCTGTTGCTGCTCTCCCAGCTCCTTGTTGAAACTTTACCAGCTGGCTCTGAACAGCACCGATCAAATGCATAACAATGAAAATCACCCACCCTTTAACAAATGTATTTACAGGGAGACAAACCCTTAACCACGTTTCATTTACTCTCTAGCACGGACTAGGAACACAAGTACGGCATAGCTAGGGGAGGGCTCCGCCGCTCTGTAGCACACCTTTTACCTTTCCTCTTCTCTTCAGATCTGCAGAGCTCCAAGATTCCCAGATGCTTCCTCCCAGCCTGATCCCACATCTCAAACCTCCTGCAGCAGAGGACACTGCTGTGAAATTCACGGTGTACCAGCCACTTCAAGAGAAATCCAACAGTTATTCATTTAACGCTGTTGCAACAGCTTCTTCGTCCGTAACGAAAGCCTGTCGCGCAGACAAGGCAAGGCAGCTCCCTGCTCTGACCTCCTTGCACCCTCTGTCTGGAGGAAAGATATCCTGGCCCTCACAGGCAGTAGGTTACCAGCTTTGAGTCAGAGCTTCTGAGAAGCAACTCTGGTGGCACTGCTGGCACAGCGGGGCAGAAAGTCACATCAACCCTCACCTCACCCCACCTCACCTCACCTGTCTGTCTATGGACAAACACAGCTAAGCTGTGCCAGGCTGCAAAGGCAAGGAAGACGCGGCCAGCTAACGGTGCTAATGGTTTCCTTGCACCCAGAAGGAACAAAGGTGCTTGCCATGGCCCTGTGATCTCCACCTTCTAGCACCACAGTTGTGAAGGAGCCGCAGCAAGTTCACAGGGCTTTACTTGTTCGGCAAGGACGCGCCTCCACCGCGGCAGCGTGTGGAACTCTGTTTGCCATTTGTGTTTATCTGCCCAAATCTTCCCCATCAGTTTTACAGTTGTTTAGCTCCAATCACTGTCGGCTGTGACATTTAATATCAAATACTCTTCCAACATCCTCACATTAAAAAACACAAACAGCAAATCCTCTCTTTGTTGTAACGAGGGTTTCTGGCACCGTTTGAAAGTGGATATTCCGATGCCAGCGTTCGGAACTGGTGCAGCTTCACGCAGTGCTGGAATATGTATCGGAGAACTAATTTGCTTGAGTTGTAATGTTAGGATTATCCTTCTGTCTTTCATGACTGATGCTTCATCTGGAGAATGCTTAATGTTTTCTCGTCAATGAGTGTTAACTCGAATGAATTATTCCAATCTGTTTACTTTGTCCCTTTCTAACAAACACAAATTATAATTAAAAAGGAAAAAAAAAGCAAGCAGCAGTGAAAACCTACGATGACAACACTGCAGATATTTCTACTCTTAAGTCCACATCAATAAGCAATTCAACAATAGCAGGAGTCTCTATGGGAGACCAACAGATGAAATTAGACTAAAGCAGAGCCTTGGACAGCATTTTCTTTCTTTGCCCATGTAATTGCATGCAGCCATCCTTGTGTGAAATCCCCCATCAGATTGCAGGGTTTGCTGTATGTAAATTGAAGACTAAATGCTTGGGAGCACCTTTCAGCTCTGCAATGATGGAAATGAGTTTTTTAATAGGAAATTAGATTGGTAATATTTTAGTCAACAAAAATGCAGAAGATTTCTGCATAAGAATGAGAAAAGTGCTCATGCAAATGGACTTGAGAAACAAAAAGGAAATATTGTAAAAGTCTACATACTACTGTCCATAGAGTCTTCTGTGCACAATTTTATAAATAAAGACTGGGGTATTCAAACACAAATGATTTCTACTTGGCTGGCTATCACACCGAGCTTCTGGGTAGCAACAGGTTGCACAATGCAGTGACTTCTATTTTTGAGACGGCGTTACAACACGCTCAGAGTGAGGACCAGTATGTGGAAAATTATGACACCCTTGGTCCAGATTATAAAGTAGACTTCTGCAAATCATCACCAAGACACTAAGGCAAGACACTGCCATTTCCAGTTCTTGGTATTAGATTAACTTCCAGTCAGTTTCAGGAACTAAAGTGAGAAAAGACTTCTTAAACTTCCTCTGCAAAAGCAAAACTAGAATCATTTTGGTAGCCCACATCCCAGAAAACATCTGATCAGGTATTGATAAATTTTCGTTAGTAGTTTTAAACACTTTTATTAGTAGTAGTTATAAACACTGATTTACCAAAATGTTTCTTGCAGTTTGGGCTGGACCAGAGCAGAGCCTGAACGTACCATATGCTGAGAAAACTGAGGAAGATGTGTGTCGTGGACAGGAAACAACAGATGGTTGGAAGAATGAAACAAAGTGTACATCATCATTACACACAAAATTTTAGGCAACGACATTCCTGTTCCTAAGAGCCTGCTGGCTCTTAACAGCCTGGCTACAGCTGAAGCATTACGAAGCCTTGCACTTGCCCCTAAGGATGTAACATGGGACCAGTACACAGAAAGGGCTCTCAGACTTCAGCAGGGTCTAAGTGGGGATAAGAATTATACTGGTGGAACAGTGGAAGCTAATGTCTTCTCCAGCTTGCTGGGCAGGAAGTTGATAACTGTTCTGAGCCCCTGGCTGCTGCTCTTCCATATCTCTTAAAATTCCTCTACACAGTTCTTCAGCTTCAAACAGTGACCATGGGAATGCACTTCCCATTTCCACAAGGAAGAGACAGCTCTCTCTCCTTCTCCCCCTCTATGAAAACTTAAAGTACTCCCTTAGTTAAACAAAGAGATCTGAAGCACTCAGCTGACACATGCAGCAAGTCCCCAGCTGTCACTGGTTCCAACAATATCCTCTGTACTTATACATTATAATGCTGCTAGGACTAGGATTACGTCTAAAATGGGACAGTCATGTGCCTGTTGAGAAATGTCATCTAAACCAACTTCAAATATTTACCAGCTTCTGCTGCCAGCAATACCATTCTTTTCTATCTGAGATAAAAACTAAACACAGACACTAGTCTCAAGGACTGACAACCTAAACACACCCCAGGGAAACCCACTGGGGAAATAAGAGAGGGTCAGTGAAGCCATTTGACTTGTTGCTTTGTTCACTCACATCTCACGGACTACAAAACAGAGCACATCTCTAGGAGGGACACGGGACTGTGCCGAGGTTACTGCCAGACTGTGTCTGCCTTTGGGACATAAAAGGCAACTACCAGTGGCTCTAGTTGTGACAACAGTAGAAAGGAAGAACCTTTCTGCTCACGTTTTACTCCTCTCCCTAGGTCTTAATTTCTTTCCTTATTTTCCTAAGACAAAGATTGCTCCAACAAGCAAGCTGATTAAAATCACATAACTGAAGTTATTATCACCTGCAGCTGCCATCCCTCCCTCTCTAACAGATGTCACTTGGTTGCTGTAAGATGTGCATCTGAAAACAGCATTTTGGGAGCCAATTTGCAAGGAAAGTGGGTCCTGGCATCCTTTGGAAGGGCAGAAGCAGTTTCCTCTTAATCCACCTGCCTTTCAACCACAGCCATGTACGTCTGTGCTGTGAAAGCACTAGCCATTGCCAGAGAGCTCTATTTCTAAGCAATTACTACTTTTTTCACTGCAGATAGCACGCAGTGAGCATAAATATTTTTAAAACTTCACTTCTTTTGTTTTTTTCCTCCAAAGCCCCAGGTCTTGCTATTTTCTTTTATCTCATTCAGACAGCCCCTACATCTCTGTGCAGCCCCTACAACTGCCTGGGAAGTGTGTGCTGCACAGAGAACAGAATCAAAGCCATACCCTTTAGTCCACTTCTGTGTACGTTTAACTCGAGCTTCCAGTCTCAACTTTTAAAATGTGATTAAAGTGTAAGTTACAAAAGACACCACCACTCCCAAGGACGGGAAAACACTAACGTCAGCTCGCAAAGCTCAGAGAAGTGTCAGTCACTGGGAAGCAGCAGCCTTGGATGTGAATGAATGACACGCCACTTCGAAGCGGAACGTTTCTCTAGAAACAACTGAATGCAGCAGAATTAATCAGCAGATGTATAAGAGAGAGTGTGATGGTCACACAAAGTAGAAGAGATCTACAAGAGGGCATGAAACAATAACCATGTGCATCAAATCAACAGTTGGTTTCTGCACAGATGGGAAAAGCTCTGAAGAAATGGTACAACATTTTTTAAAGACAGTTTCAAGCTGGACGTGAGTTAAAGGCAAATTAATCCAATCTGTGCCTCTCTCCCTGCCTCCCCCCCACTCTCTCTCATACGTACACACACACATCTACACCCTGGATTCCTGTCCCTTGCTGTTCCTCTGCCAAGTTCGGGCTGAACTGTAAATTGAGTCTGGCTGACCAGGGTGTGGTGGCACACAGCAGCATGAATTACAGATGAGAGTTTCTTCTTCCTCTGCATTCCTGACACATTCCTCACTGCTGCTGTGAACTGAACCAGGGCCCGGGATGGAGAGCTGCAGACACAGTCCACAGAATTAGGAAATATTGCAAAAATAGACATTGCAAGCTAAGGCACACAATATCCAAACTCACTTCAAGTCTCAATAAAAGTTCAAAGGTTTGAATTACTCAAGAATATCCCGTGTTCAGCCAACACTGCTAATCTGGCACACCTCCTCCTTGCCTGGCCGAAGTTTCTTCCCTTCCCTTCCCTTCCCTTCCCTTCCCTTCTCATCATACCCAGCACAGACAAATGCAGTGTCACAGACACCCACAAACAGAGCAAGCATGAGCAACACATCTGAACAGCTTTGCAAGGCAGGCCATCATGAGGGGCTCAATTCTGCTCCGTTGTTCTTCCCGCTGTTTGCCAGCAGCAAATGGCAGTTGCACTTTCCAGCCACGTTCGGCTGGGCTCCGCGCCATTTTCTGCTGGTTTTGATGGCAGAGTTCTTGAAGATGTATAATAAACTCTCTGGCCTGAGCAATAACTCACTAGGGCTGCACTTCTGTTTCCAAGGAGGCTGCATAAGAAGAGAGGAAGGAGTTTTTTTATTTCAGAAAGGCAGCAGCCTCCTGCATTAGCAATATTAAACTTTCCCAGGGAATTTCAATGGCATTAATAAATTATTTGACGAAAAACCAGCAGACTTTGCAGATGGTTTATTTAGGGTTTCAAGAAAGAAAAATGTGCAAGCTGTGCACCCACTCCTCGATGCTGAAAAGCTCCCTCACAGTCTGTCCTGTGACCCACTCTTAACTACACTGATGTTAATCTCATAATGGTAATGCATCCACAAACAAATTACCGCAGTAACGTCGTTAGCTCAATTAACTTTAAAATCTATTCACTCTGCAGAACTAAAGGTCACTCTCTATTAAAATATCTCCCTCCCACTTCCTTATCACCCTTTGCAACTTACGGGAGTTAATATTAGAAATCCTGTCTGCCCGATGTCAGGAAGAAGGCAGGATGACGAAGCCAGAAAAAGACCTTATTCTTTACTAACACAACACAGACGCGGCCCAGAGAAAACATCTGCCTTCTTTCATGAACACATCTAATTATGGCAAATTGTTAACACCTTGAGGAGGAGCTTCAGAGAAGGGTAAACTTTAACATATGCCACCCTCGCACATAAAACATCCCGTACTTCATGCTCTTCCAAACATATGCTCTTTTTTCCTACAACAGTTTATCAAAGACCTTCTTTCTGAGAAGGACTTCAGCCTGTTCTCCGTTCCTGCGAGTGTGTTTTTAGTGCTGGCAGTTACTCGCCTGTTCAAGCCCTTGCACAGAAACACCAGCCCAGGTGATCTGGGAGTGCAGTCAGAAGATGAGCCAGCAGGGCCGGCACAACCGCAAACGCGATCGTTTCCCCGCACACGACTGCAAGGCCCTACAGTTTACATCTGCTGCACAGCCCGCCTTTAGCTTACTCGGGACCGTCCACCTCGCAGCTCCGCCTGCTCTTCCCCTTGAGATGCCACCCTAAAGTCAGAGTGAATAATTTGGCACTGTTATTGCCATGGCAACAGCCTGATGTACTGCGTATACAGAATTATGACTGACGTTCCTGAAGCACCCAGCAAACGGAGGGAAGAGGGAGGAAACCAGACACAGCTCCAGTACTAATGGGGGAAACAGAGTACTGCTGGCACTATAAATACTGCTTTATTCATAAATCTGCCTTCTCCCATTTTTCACCACGTCAGCACTCCTGTGAACGGCTCCCATCCGAGCTCAAAACGCACTCCTTGCAGGGGGGGTTTCCTCAGATGTGCCTGTTGTGCCCGGAGCCCAGCAGGTGCCCTTCTGACAGCCCTCTCCCCGGGGAGATGACTCCAAGCGACAGCAGGAAAGACTTGTGCCACGGAGGTGAGTCTTGAGAACACACCGTTTAAATGTCACAGCTATGGCCTAAAATAACACAAGACATTAAACCAAGTCCCTCTGAGGACAGTCTTCAGGTGTTCGGCCGGGCTGTAAATCTTTTCCTTTCCTTTCGCCCGTGTTTGTAAGCACTCACACGCAAACCATCACGAACAGGATGAAATAACATCTGTTGAATAGTCTTCAACTCCGTGTCTGCGGCAGTTCTCATAAGGCTCTACAGGCAACACCAAGACAAGGATGGAAACAGCCTTTTATTCTAAATTCCGTATGTACACTGAAAGCCACTTCACACGGGTCTGCAGACGCTGCGCGGAAGAGCGAGCGTCATCCGATGTCAATGTGCTTACACTACGAACAACCTTTAAACATGGAGTACATTATGAACAACAAAAACCATCAACATAAAAGACACAGGTACGTGTGCTGGTAGTTCACATATAGTCTAGAAACGCGTTGGCGCAAAAATAAAATGTGCCAGTAAAAAAAAATAGGCATTTTTAAAAATCACTCAATACATGATTTTCTTTCTTGCTTTCTCTCTTTCCTGTTTGTCCATGATATGCTGAGATCCACTCTCAAGCCTTTTCACATCAGGATTTGCAGGCACTTCAGCAACCCAGATATGGTTTTTACAATACATGAAGTTCAGAACAACAAACATAAAAATAGCTGCTGCAAAAGAAACGCTCATTTCCCATATGCACCTTCAATCTTACTCACTGCTAGAGCAATCGCTCCTGCTTTAGCTATTTCTGGATACTGCCTTGTTCTCAGAACGATGTGTAACAGTTTGTCTCCACTTGTCCCTCATTCATACACTTAAAGTTTGATTTCTGATGTAGCATCACGACGCAACAATGCAGTGTATGGAAGCAGAAGGCAACTGTCCACAAAGCTTCACAAATTATAAAAAGAAGTGGTTTTCTTTTCAGCTTTTTGATCAAAAGAAAAACTTTGGGTTTTGTTCTGCTACAAAGACAACTGTGCATCAAATGACCGCGGGCTGATGCTCTCCTTAGATCTCATCCTAGTGGCACATGACCAAATTCATTTAGAAATAAAGCAAAGCAGAACTCCGCTGCACATTTGCTCATAATTTCCCATCTTTAATGAAATAGTAAAATATACTTATCAAGGGGCTGGCTGTGGCTGTATGAACAGTCTCACTCCAGTTATTTCATTTGTAATGGACTGTGTATTAAGATTATAAGGCAATTACAACAGGATTCTCGGGATAACTGAAAGCTTAATATTGTTTTCCTCACGAGCCAGGGTAAAGGCTTTTTTAATAAGCTCTGCGTAGGGAGAGAGAGAGAGAAAAAGAGTGCATATGTGCATAATAGGAGAAGGACAGGTTTTCAGCATAGAGACACTTAAATATTGATGATAAAAAAAAGCCTGGTAAATGACTCCACTGTAAAACTTCTCGGAACTGCAACTGTGCTGCTCCAGAGTAGAGCTAAGACTTCACCACCCACGAGAGACAGGTACCTCTCCTACTCACCCAAGAGAAATTAAAAAGGACACGTGAATGATCCTTCAATCTCAAGTTCATTAATTGTACGACGCAACGCTGCACGTTGATGCAGTAAGTCACTGCAAAGTAAAACACTTTGCAACAACTCCCAGCAGTTAACAGCCACCGGACTGGGCTACAGGCCTCGGTTTGCAGGGGCAGCGTCGCTCGCTTCCGCTATGATTGTCAAACGGGGGAACATCCTCCCGTGAATTTAACGCTTGAGACAGAACAGCAAAGACATAAGGCCCACCAACGCTTTGCCCACATTTTTAAAGGCACTGAGACAGGCAAGGGACAGATTCCTTAGTACCATCCGTTTTAAAAGCCCTCAGAATGGAAGTCTTCGCACGGAAACGTCCTTTATTGCGTGGTAAGCTGAACTTCGTCTGCTGCCCCTCAGGAATAAAACGGTCTTCCCTTTTCCGGTGTCTGCAGTCTGTTCAGCCGTGCTACCTGAGACGGTGAAGGTGGTACGTCTTGCCTGAAGGGACCTTTAGGAGGGGTGTAATTAGGGTCCTGGATTTTCTTATACGAGTCATAGTTGCTAGGCCCTTCAGAAGAAGTTTTTTTTTTCAGTTGCTGTTCTTTCCGCCTCTGCTCTTGTCGGAGCAGTTCCTGTGTTTCTAGCATCACCCTGGCGTTGAAGCCGTGTCCCCCCATGTAGCCATTCCTTGAGCCCTGGTAGCTGGAATACCTGGGATTTTCTTTTGCAGTCTGGAACCCTTCTCCAGGGGAATAGTTCTGCTCCCAGGAGTCTTGCGATACAGAACTGGCATTTTTTCTGCTTTGCCTGGAAAGAAAAACCAACAAGGATTTTAAAGCAAACGTTCTGTTTCCCCCTCTACTGTTACTGACGACAGTCCCTGAGAAGGGTGCTGCTGCAGTGCCATCAGGTTTTGCCCAGCTACAGAACTCTTCAGAAGCAACGTTCTGTTCTGCCAAAATAAGGCATCCTGCCTCTTCCGCTGGGACCACATCAGCTATACAGTCGAATTACCCCCTGGGCCTCCCCAGGAGGTAGGAGTCATAACAACCCACCCCGTGCCACAATCACCATCAGCATTCTCGAGAACGATTGGTTGTGGATGGATCCATGTCCAAGTGGAGGCCAGTGACAAGCGAAGTCCTTCAGGGATCAGTCCTGGGACCAGTCTTGTTCAACATCTTTGTTGGTGACATGGACAGGGGCATTGAGTGCACCATCAGCAAGTTTGCTGATGACACCAAGCTGTGTGGCTGGAGGGATGGGATGTCATCCAGAGGGACCTGGACAGGCTGGAGAGGTGGACACAAGCCAACCTGATGGGGTTCAACAAGGCCAAGTGTAAGGTCCTGCATCTGGGTGGAGGCAATCCTAAGCACAAATACAGGCTGGGCAGTGACTGGCTGCAGAGTAGCCCTGAGGAGAAGGACTTGGGGGTGCTCATGGACAAAAAGCTCAACATGAGCCAGCAGTTCTGGAGCCCTTATTACAAGAAAGATGTGGAGATGCTGGAGCGAGTGCAGAGGAGGGCCACGAGGATGATCAGAGGGCTGGGGCACCTCTCCTGTGAGGCCAAACTGAGAGAGTTGGGGCTGTTCAGTCTGGAGAAGAGAAGGCTCCGAGGTGACCTTATTGTGGCCTTCCAGTACCTGAAGAAGGCCTACAAAAAGGCTGTCAGGATGTCAGGTAGCGACAGGACTAAGGGGAATGGAGCAAAGCTGGAGATGGGTAGATTTAGAGTGGATGTGAGGAGGAAGTTCTTCACTGTGAGAGTGGTGAGAGCCTGGAATGGGTTGCCCAGGGAGGTGGTTAGGGCCCCCTCCCTGGAGGTGTTTAAGGCCAGGCTGGATGGGGCTCTGGCCAGCCTGATGTAGGGTGGGGTGTCCCTGCCTGTGCTGGGGGGTTGGAACTGAATGATCAGGTGGTCCCTTCCAAGCCTGAGTGATTCTGATTCTATAAATTCTCCAGTGAAGCGATCCTGCTGTGTCAGGGGGATTGGACTAGATGATCTTTCGGGGCTCCTTCCAGTCCCTAATGATTCTATGACAGAAATGATGCAGTTTAGTTAGGAAAGATCACACGTGCTGATGTGCTTCTTAAGAAACCAGGTAATAGCCAGCACTTGTACAGTTGTTCATGAAGATCTCAAGGTAGACTTGCAGCTGATTAAAAGTGCAACAGGCAGACCTTTAAACTCTTGCTGTAAGGCTGCACAAGTCAGAGCACAAAGGTTGCTATTGATAGGTAGTCACACAGATGAGAATATTTGTCCCCCACTGCAGAACTAAGGAACCTCATGCTACCAGGACTGTTCTCCAGGTGGCCAGAGCTTTCACAAAAGCAAAGGCAGAGATAACCCTTTTTGCTCTTTGTTTTTTTGCTGCAGAGGGTAGATAAATAAATCAAATCTGTACAGGAATTACAAATTCTTATCTCTTCCCACAATAAATCATCGCATTATTTTGAAGACAGATTATGGGTTTGAAATAGCTTTAATTTGCCATCAAGCTGCTAGACGCTTTTATGAATTTAAAATATGATCAGTGATGATAAAGCAAAACAACTTTATGCTGCAGCAAGAGAGATACCCTCTTGGAGATTAAAATTAGTGCAGGAGAACCAAGCAGTAAAACCAACTAGATTTCAACACAAGACAATAAGAAAATCAGTTAGTTGTTTATGGTTGTTAGTTGTCTGCCTTTCCATGGCCACACGCATGACTCAGTGTGGCCTCATCCAGCGAAGATGCCGTGAAGAGACAGGAGATAATCTTTCCACCCAAGGTTTTGCAATCTTCCATTCACACATGGAACTTGAAAATGACCATATCCTCATTACTTCACAAAAGATTTTGAGACCTCTGGACAAAAGCTGTTACTCAGGACGAACGCAAAGTACTATAGCATCAGTGACAATGTCATGTAAATTCTTATGCACATTTTTGAGCTGTTCTGGGTATTTGCATATCCAGCTTTGCCAGAGACATCATGGTTCTGAGCCATGTTTTATCAGTCCTTGGAACAAGAGCAAATGGAACGAACCTCTGTAGGCTATGAAACTGTCAGGTTTCTGATCTGGAGCAAGATACATTTTAAGTACTAGAAAATTAACTTGGAGTTAAACATTGCTTTTACAGTTTCACAGGGGACAAGAGAGATGACTAGTCGAACCGATTAATTTACTGACTGTTTTCTGGTAGTTGTTCAAATTCAGCTGGCCAGCTTTCCCTGTCTTTCTGGGAAGATCCTGTAAAATTGACTCAAGTGTTTATTTGCCTTCAGTACTAATGATTTAAATGCATGAAGGGGGGAAGAAAGGAGACTCCTAGAGACGATGAAAAGCAACAAAGCTCAAGACTGAAGCCAGTGCACAAGCTTTGATCATTACAGAGCCTCAGTTGCAACATTAAGATTGGGACCTAAATTTCAGAGAAACAGTATGATTTCTTTAAAGATCAGTCACGGAGATAGAAGCAGTTTGTAAAGCTGGAAAACTGGACATCCCAAGCTGTTACAGCAACGTCGTATTACTTACACTGCTCAACTTCAATCATAGAATCATAGAATCATTAGGGATTGGAAGGGACCTCAAAAGATCATCCAGTCCAATCCCCCTGCCACAGCAGGATCACCCAGACCAAGTCATACAGTCAGTCAGGGTTAGAAGGGACCACAGGATCATCCAGTTCCAACTCCCCCACGATGGGCAGGGACACCCCACCCTAGATCAGGCTGGCCAGAGCCTCATCCAGCCTGGCCTTAAACACCTCCAGGGATGGGGCCTCCACCACCTTCCTGGGCAACCCATTCCAGGCTCTCACCACTCTCACAGTGAAGAACTTCCAGTCTAAGATCCTGAAAATTCTTTAGCCCAAGGTCCTGAAATTCTGTCTGCTCTCAGCACCACTCAAATACCCGGAGTGCTCAGGCAAAGTCGTTATCACTAATTACTCCATGACATGCACTGCTAGATTCCTAGTCATGTCTGACACTGAAAAACACATTCAGTGAAGATTTGAGCCGCTCCTTTCAAAGCAAGCATTTCTATAACCCGAAGCATTACTCTCCAAATTTTTTGCTGATTGATTTCCTCATTATTTTTGCCACCGGGGCCGCATTACAACCAATTTAGAACGTTTGCATGCTACCAACAGTGGGACAGAACTAAGAAAAAGCCCCCTGACTTAAAAGCAACACTGGCATCTGTGATCTTCCACTTCAATGTGTGCAATGCTGGGGCTAGCACAACTGAAAAACATTTGCTCAGGGAAAGCAACATGGCATTAATAGGGGTGGTCACTTCAGAAGGGAGGTGGAAATAAGAAGAAAAGAGAATATAACTATTTGAAAAGGACAAAATAACAGTCTAAGGAAACACAGCAACCTGGTATTTTCCTCTCTGAGCTTCCAAATTTAACATAAAAGAAGAGTTCATTATTAGATAAATGTGATCCTGCTGCTTCTATTTGTTTCCAAAACAAGAGTTATGATACACTTGGTAAAATACATGTTGTCACTACTATTTTATTTGCATACTACAGGGCACATAAAATAACACACCCTTGTTGGGAGAGAACTTGACACCACCCACCAGTGTAAAGGATTCTTCACTGATACCCACTGATATTCGAAAATGCAAAGCTAATTGCACAATGTTTATCTATGAGAGTCACTGTGCAAAAACCATTTGGGTAAACTTTTAATAATCCTTGAAGCTAAACATCAAGTAAAAGACTGTGTAAGAAGTTAACTTAGTTTATTTTAAACACAGATCTGTTTAGTGAAAAGGTGCATTAATTTCCAGCATTCGATTGCTAACGATCCAGTAACTCCGGATGAACGTACACACGGAAAGCTGAAGGTCCCTGATTCTTTGACAGAGTTTCTGAGTGCTACACTCTTTTGTTTGAACTCTGGAGACTTTTTTTTTCCTTTTAATTTTTCCTCCTGTTAGGATCAAAAAGATGGAATTTCTACCCAGTGAGGAGTTAGACAACAGGAGAAAAATCACCTGAGACCCAGAGCCAGCAACCCAGGTCATGCTCAGGAGACTTCTGTAACTGCAGAGAATTAAACTGGTGTCCCACAAAGAATTGCTTTGTTTCAACGTCTCAATCCTGTTGGGTGCTGAGTGTCAGCATATCCCAACGAAATCTGCTCTCAAGTAGTCCCAAAATAGAGTTAGCACCTGCTCTCGCTTAAGAAATGCCACGCCTCTTCTGCACTGAATGAATTCCACCTGACACCAATGCCAAACCAAAGGGCCTGCACTAAGGAGAACATTCTGATTCTGCAAGTTAAACTGGCTGCAGCCTGACACGCAGACAGGTACCGTACCTGGGTAGCGAGCTGTACTGCCGCTGAGCTTGCTGGAAACTCTCTCTTTCTTCCTGCCGCTGCCGCTGCATTTGGACCTCCACTGACACGGAGTGTCTGCCACTCTGTGAGTACGTCTTGGTGCTTGGCTGCAAAAAGGAAGTGAAAAGACATTAAACAGATCAGAACAAAACACACAGGAGACCCATCACTTAAATGGCTGTTGCAGGCATGCAAACGTGTTTCAACGTGCAGGTCAAGCAGCTTGTTCATAACAATTAGGTTAAATCTGGACCCGTAACTGTGGCCTCTGCTACAGAGATCCTGTTTCTGACCCACCACTTCTGAGATGTATACATGGAAATGTATTCAGAATGGGTTATGCTTTTACAGTAACACTGACATGGTAGTCAGCAGAACTGCTGTCAGACACTCTAAGTTAGCCCAGCCATGGAAACACCAAGAGCAGGTGCAAAGGGACGCCCTTTCTGGGAGCACCGAGCATCTACTGGGCAGGATCTGGCAGAATGGCTGCACTCAAATTCTGGATTATTAAATTGTACTTTGGTAAAAGGATCATTTTTTATTCCATACGACTACTTTCTTCAGATTTGGTGACTGCAAGTTGCAAAATCGAGTGCCACAGAAGCCAAACAATGTTGTTTGAATAATCAGTTTTCACCTAACAAGGAAACACAACATTATTTTCTCTCCCTAAAACTACCAGTTCTATTCAAAACACACACACGCGTCATCACTGAGAGCTTAGGCAGCACAGCCACTTGTCTGAGTCAGAGACTGAAACAGGCTGTCTCAGACTTGCCTTTGTGAAAGCACTTTTTGCCTTTTTGTCTGTGCCTTCCCTCAAAAACAAAAATCTCTTCTTTTTTTGCCATTATAATTTCTGCAGCAAGAAGATATCATAATGGCTCACAAATCTCTGCAAGATAAAAGGTTTTTCAAAGCTTCGTACATTGAAGACAAGTTTCAGAAGGCAAGAAACTGTGGTTTGTGACATAAACTTGCCTTACTTCTATATCGAGTACCTGGAGTAGCCAGAAACACAGCAAACTGGAAAGTCAGCAACTTTTACAGGTTCAGTTTTTGATGCCAGTGCAACTCAGAAAGAGCATCAGTATCGTCTCAGAAGGAGCATCAGTATCACCTCCGAAGGAGCATCAGTATCACCTCAGAAGGAGCATCAGTATCACCTCACAATATAGCCAGTACAACTTGGTGATGACCTCCCTTTTCTGTTATGAGAAACTTCTTGTGCAAGAGTGAGAATGTGGAAGCACAGGCTATGAGCACTCGAGAGATAATTTAAGAGAACCCTTAACACACCATTGATGTCTACGTCAAAATAGATTTACTCAGTAAAAATCTCAGTGAAGCCTCTAATGAAAAATGCTTTAGGAAGGGTATGATGAAGCAACAAGTTTAGAAAAGAGAACAGTGTGTCAGCCTTGTGGGAAATTTGAGTCTTAGAGATGAATAAGCTGTACATATGTATGTCCAAACCAACAACCCCCGTGGAGATTTCCCACTATATTAAACAAAGGCAACACATACAGAGCAGCGCTTCAGTTATTGCATATGTCAACATTTCTAACCTTCTTGACTTTATTGAGAGTCTTCTGACATTTGGAATTTTATTGAGGGGCTCAACTATGGAAGCGAGTGATTACCTGAAAATCACTAGATTTATTTGTGAATTCTCTCCGCTGTGGTTATAAGAAGCTTACAGAGAACCAGAGGGAAAATCAGAAGTTCCCAGCTCAACTTCTCTGTGGGGAATAAATACATATAAAGTAAGATTTTAGAGCCAAACTCCTCATTTGTTCCACTTCAGCAACACTGGAAAGCTTGCAGCTACGTTATGTCATACGTGAGGAAGTACTTAGCAGAAACAAGACATGAAATCAGAATTGGTTCTCTTGATTTGAAAACGCAGCTTCACTTTTTTCCAGTTCACTGTAAACATAGCAGATTAAAGGGTTTTTACAATAAAAGGAATCGAACTTGTAGAGCCAGAAATGGGCCGCTGCTCGTTTTGTATTTATACAAGACACTAAAATACGTCATCCAGAAAGCATGAAGGTCAACACATGCAGACACATGTGGCAAGAGCTGAAGCTACCACAAAAGCCTTTACTGAAGTGGCAGACACTTTGCAAGTCCCAACGGTTTACGTACAGGCTAAGATGCAAAGATAACTTCAGAGCTGGTTAAGGAGGAGGTATCATACAATCACAGAATGATAGGGATTGGAAGGGAGCTAGTTCCAACTGCTCTGCAGAGCAGGTTCTCCTAGAGCAGATCACACATGAACACGCCCAGAGAAGGAGACTCTACAACTTCTCTGGGCAGCCTGTTCCAGTGCTCTGTCACCCTCACCATTCAGACTGAATTGCAATGCACCAGCTTATGTCCACTGCCTCTCCTTGTCTTATCACTAGGCACCACAGAGAAGAGCTTGGCACCCTCATCCTGACAATTCCCCGTTAGACACCTGTAAGCATTTATGAAATCTCCTCCTTTCCAGGATAAACAGACCCAGCACCTCTCCTCATAATGAAGACGCTACAGTGCCCTGATAATCTTGGTGGCTCTGTGCTGGACTTTTTCCAGTAGCTCCTTTTTCTTCTTGAAGTAGGCTGCCCAGAACTGGACGCAGTATTCCAAGTGTGACCTCACCAGGGCAGAGAACTTTCTACAACCTACTGTCCACATTCTTTGTAATGCGCCCCAAGAGACCGTTGGCCTTCTTGGCCACAAAGGCACACTGCTGGTTCATGGTCGGCCTGTGGTCCACCAGTACCCCTAGGTGTTTTACCCCAGATCTGCTCTCAAGCAGATCAGTCACCAACCTGTACCGATGCATGGGGTTATTCCTCCCTGGATGCAGAACTCTAGGCTTGTTCTTGTGGAACCTGATCGAGTTTCACTCTGGCAACTCTTCAACACATCCAGGTCACACTGGATGGCAGCACAGGTGAGTCAGCCACTCCTCCCAGCTTTGTATCACCAGCAAACTTGCTGAGGGTACACTCTGCCCCCTCATGCAGGTAGTTGATGAGTATATTGAATAGGACCAGACCCATTACTGATCCCTGGGCAACACCGCTAAACACAGGAGTCCAAACCGTGTCACACGCTAAACACAGGACTCTGCTGCACTGACAAACTCTTTGAGTTCTGTCCCTCGGCTAGTTCCCCATCCACCTTGCTGTCCAATCATCTCATCCACTCCTCTTAAGGCTGACTGTGAGGATGCCATGCACAGTGATGTAGCTCCTGCCCAGAACGAGCAGATCTGAGGAGGCAGGTCTGGGTTCTCTACAGTTCATGAAGAATTTACTCCAATGGGCAGCATTCACAATGTGGTGTGCCTGAAGGCCAACGTCTGAAATGGTACCTGCACGCCCTGTTAAACTAAGTGGACTTGCAGCACTGACCTCGTCCGAAAGGGAAACTTCGAGTCCTGTTTGAACGTTGCTCACATTCACAATAAGTTGTTCATATGATCCGATCTGATGACTGATTTCAAGCACTCAGAAACACAGCAATGAGACAGAAAATGACTCCTTGTGTATGCAGTCATGTCCCATCACAGAAGACACACACACACACAGAGATGTGCACATTCAACTGTCCTATTAATGAAAAGGCCTTTCTTCCAAATCTTCTCATTAAAAAACCTCAGTGATCTCATAATGAATGTCCTTAATGCCTGGTTATGATCACATAAAGATGTAACGTTTCTTGTTGGACCCTGAACTTGTTCAGAAAAACGCAGACCTCTGTACAGGGATTTATCTTTTCAATACTCTTGATTAAAGCATCTAAACCAAAAACATTTATCTCTAAAGTAACCTTAGTCTTCAAAAGCTGGTTGGTGATTTAGTCTCTATCCCCAAAGCAGATATTTATAGATACATATTTATCTAAGATAGACACACAAAGACACATCTATAGACATGCAGACCCCATTTATATCAGCACGAAATGGAGGTAATGAGGAAAAAAAGTTGAGCTACGTTCACGTCTTCCAACAGCAATAAAAAGCACGTACGAGGAACGCACGTAACCCAGTCATTTTAGCTCCGCTATCAACACAAGGCTAAGTACAACTGTAACAACCTGATATCATCCAACAAACCTGGCAACGGCTTGGTCTTCCCAGTGCAGATTGATAACAACTCTGGCCTCGTTTGCTATGAGATGTGTGACAAGCACTGACCTTTTCAATGAGGATGTGGGCAAGGCCACAATAACAGCCAAGGCTGCATTAAACACATGCATGTGTCCTCACGTCCTCCACAACACATTTAAGGGGCAATGATAGCGATGGCACTCAGCGCTGTTAAGCGATACTCAGCACGCAGAATGTGCTTTAAGACACATGAATTACTCAGCTCTCTTCTGAAAGAGGCATCAATTTAAAACCAGGGCTGCAGAGGTAGAAGTTTCTGTAGACTTCTCACTTCACGCAGACATTTTTGCACTTTACATAGAATGTATGTGGATGGCTTATGTTCCTGTGACCACACTCAGCAGTAAAAGGAAGCGTATTTTAAGGACAGAGGTCCCTCCTGTCTTTTCGTAGGTGTTGCAGTGTATGCCCACACTTCCCTTCCCTGCAGAGTGGCATTCCTGCAGCTACCCTCCCAGGGGTGGTGGCACCAGTTTTCCAGGACTGGCACACATCAGAGTTGCCACAGAATTACAGAGAGGAAGCAAATCATTGCACTGATCCAGGGCACTGGCTTTTCATAAAGTTCCAGCCAGTTCAGGTGACAGGAGATCCACCAGTTGAGGTGACACATCTATCTGTCTACCCACCTCCTACCACAGAGAGAAGCTGAGATAAATGCTTACTGAGTCTTGTAGAATTCCTTCATGTCGATAAAGAAACAATCAACAGAAGATTCCCAAAGGAAGAAGTCTCCTAGTATTTTTCCAGCTATTAAAAAAGACCATTATTGAATATTAAAATAAATGTGCTGATTTTTTTACAGATCAAACTCCATGTTTAACCAGGATGTTTGGAGTTCATCTGAGAAGTTGGTGGCAAGAGCTCTGCCCAAAAGACCACGGTTCTTATAGTTCAGCTAATTAGAAGTAGATAAGATTAAAACACCTTGCTTCTTACAGTTCAGCTAATTAGAAGTAGATAAGATTAAAAACCTTGCCTGCTTTACGTGTAGATGTACTTGGCACAGATGACAAACAATCCAGCAACTATGTTTATCAAAATACAGAAGAATAAAAAACATTCAATGGTTCTGAGAGACGTCCTTGAGGACTATTTTTACTTCCACCTCTTTATTTATGTTGCTATGGTGAACAGAACATATAGCAATTCTTTTAAAAAGTGCTGGTAGGTGTGTGCATTAATTCAAACACCATAAAATAACTGAACCCTGTCCCTAAGCACATCTTTCCAGAGGTACACGTAGGGAGAGGAACAGCATGGCACAGAGCCTTCTGTTTGGCACAGAGCAGCAGAAAGAGAATCTTCAGCATGGTAGAGACAAAGCGCTTGGAGAGCCATGACATTCTGCCTGGGGTATCTACATGCACTGCACGCCTGTGAGCTACAAATATGCTGCTTCACAACCCAAAACTATTTCATTTCTTTGTAAGATCCTCTTATCTTCATGTTCTCTTTTGCATAAATTAGTAGGTTGAAAGTAGTGGAGGAAAGAAAGTTTAAAAAATGAAAGTTTGAAGCCTGAGGGTTAGCCATGACAAGAAATTAGTGGTTTTTCATGTCATCCTTCACAGAGTTGACAAAGAACAGACATTAACGACACAGCTGAAGAGAAGCTACATGTGGAGAGGAGTCCTCTCTGAAATGGAGTGAGAAACAGCAATTAAAGTTTTCAGGTATTCCTTCTCTGCTGCAATGCTGCATTAGAAATCACCTAATATCTTGAATAAAGCACCCTGAAAGACACTCTTGTAATGGATTCTCGCTAAAAAGAGTGGATTTAATGTTTTTCTTTCTCATTAACATGCTGAATAATTCTACACAATTTACAGCCTGATATAAACTTTACAGTGTTTGTTTTGAACACAGCCTGCTACTCATTCTTCCAGGGAAAATGAATGTGTGACAGTCAAAGTTACAGCAACAAAACCCAGGCTTTGGCTTTTCTGAAAATACTTCAGGTTGTTCAGAATTCATTACAGCTTGGAACAGGTCAAGAACTTGAATAACAAACAGGTACTGTAAACAGGTAAGAAAATAATACATGTTCTTTAACTCCGTCTTAGAGGCAAGAGCTGCGTGCCAACAACCATCAGAAAACACAGGCACGGTCCCTAAGTCTTTTGAGCGCTTGTCTCTCAGCCCACGCCTGTCTATGTGATGATGACTTCTGGGGTCTCTATAAAAATCATGCAGGTTCTTCCCTCTTGCCAGTCTGTGTACATAATTAAAGCTCAAACAAGCCAGGTAGTATATTTATTTTGAGCCAGTTAGCTGTTATCTTTAGGGGGAAAAATTAAATGTATTTGAAGTAGAGTTTGCTCAGCTGCTACCTCTCACCATCCAGGCAGACCCACCTGACTGGAGATGAATGCATTCGTGAACGGAACTTGCCATTTTCTTATTAAAGATGAAGAAATAAACTGGTGACTTCTGTCTCTCCTACATCCTTGTGGGTTTTTTGGTTGTTGATCTGCTTCTACAAGAAGGACTGGCAAGCAATTTTAGTGTTTCCATGGACTGTATATGCTCTTTTTTTTCAAATTGGATTGTTCACTCCCATGGCATTTAGAGCTATAATTGGGGCGTCTGTTAATTAAGCAAACTCGGCAAAAATACAAGATAAGGCACAAATTACTATCAAAATCCCCCCAAACACCAGGACTGGTGCAGGGAAGGATAAACCTCAGCAGATCTCAGCAGGAAAATGATAAAATCCAGAGGACTGACTTGGGTACTGAAGAGAAAAATGAGTTCCCAAACAATCCTTCACTGATACACAAATGTCACAGGCTTTCAGTACTCGTAAACGTACCCTGATTCCATGCAGTGCCACGTGCCCGAGTACACGTCTGCAAACTCTGACTGGAATGAACACCAGTAGGACTAACATGGATTACTCTTTATTTAGTTATTTAACAGACCGTTTACTTATTCATTTATTTATTCAACATCATTGTTTTTAAATTGTTCATTTGTTTATTTATTGTTGAGACTCCCTCATGCCTCTTTTTTTGGAACTTGAAAAATAACAAAGCCATGGAAAAAAAATAAATAATGGAGTCTGATAAAGTCATCTTAAAATAAACAAATAGAAAAGGCCTTTCGTAAAGATTTGACTCCGTTGCCGAACTAGTGGGCTACAGGCACAGCTCGATCTCGTGACAGTCAGTTATTAAACCTTAACAGTGCGTCATTCAAATGGCCTTGAGCAGAAATGTCACGCTGCTTAATAGACAGTGCCGTCTCCTGCCAGCACTATCACTTTTTGTGTTTGTTATGCTGCCTGATGCTCTATGAGCACTCATGGGCAGTCAAGTATTTTGTTTACTGGCGAGGCAACCGTAGACAGGCTAAAAGTCCAGCTTTATCTCATCGCTCATCTACAGAGAAATAACCTTCACCGGGTGGGTGCGGCCAGAAAGGGATGGGGTCAGGCACCGGGCTCCCTGCCGTGGCTACCACTTGGAGCCAGCATGATGCAGGGCTCCATGGTACAGAGATCTGCCTCTAACCTTTGGAGAAGACTGAAGGTATTTGTCACACGTAACCTGTGTCACAGGCCATTAACAGTCCTGGAGCTGGTGATATTTGCAGGATCATTTTGATAATACATTAGCGTGTTTCTGAGCTATTGAGCCCCACTAAATATCCTCAGAGCTGCCAGACTTCCATCAGCATCCACTACTCACACTGCAAACTTTGTGCTCATTTATACTTCCTTAAAGTAACCAACAGTCCCACATCACATCAGCATTTTGCTCCCTATCCTCAAGGCTCCCACCAGCTTGTTAATGAGAAATGCCAACTACTTATCGCCTCACAGCACACACTGCTTTATGGACAGGTTTTCCCTCTCTTTCTACCCAAACCAGGGCAGAGTTGGCTGCTGTCACGCAGCGCAGAGGCTTCTCTGAATGTAAAGCCTTTTGTTTAAGGAGGCTGTGCAACACACTTCCCTCAGGTCAAAATATGCTTTGCAGTAGTAGTCCATGGGCAGGTGCACGTCTCACTGCTGTGGTTTGTAGCCAACAGGCTACAGATGGAGAAGACTGAAAAGACATTCATGAATGTAATTAAGTGTTCTCCTGCATACATATTACAAAACACTTTTGCACTTTTTTTGTATCACTAGTGTCTAATAATAGATCTGGACCTGTTTGGAGGGCATGCTCTAACAAAGTCATCATTTTACACTAATATGTTGAAGCAATAAACACTCCTTAAGAGAGAGGGTTATGGCTCCTTAACACTGAAATGACTGTGAACTGCTGCAATGGATGAGATCATTGCTTTGCCAAGCACTGCTATCTTGAAAGGCTGTAGTACATGAGAGAAAAATATTACAGTTCATAGGATCATAGGATGTTAGGGGTTGGAAGGGACCCAAGAGATCATCGAGTTCAAAAACACTCCGATCTATTTTTTTTTAATTACTTATCTGAAATAAAACATTTGGTCACATGTCTTTAGAAAAAGACCACCTCCTACAAAAGCAACAATAAGCTTCAGAATTAATCTATTAAGCTGAATTAGTCATGTCGAGCTCATTTGCATGATCTGCAGAAGGGGAGTAAACAGAGAAATCCCACTTGTTTGAATAAGACAAAAAGAAAAGGTCAGTGTTCTGACCCACAATATAGGAAATTATTCCATTCCTAAGGTGATCAGCTTGTCAACTAAGTAATTCCCTCCTTGCTCATTACAAGGAACTGTATTAAAAGCCAGGTCTAAAGTTGCTGTGGTTTTCAGATACACAACTATTTGGCCCATGACCTTCAGTAGTGAGGTTCCCAAGTCTTTCTCATCCACTTTTCCCAAGAATGCTGCTCAGACCTCCCATTTGGTGACTCAACAACAGTTGCATCATGGAAAGTAAGAAGCTCCCATACTAGCCCTTTCATATCCCCAAACCACTACACTGTAACTGCCATGAGCCATCACATTATCTTCTCTGGTCATTAAAATTCTTTGTTTTGTTGAATGTCAGAGACGGTTAGAGGTCTAACAGCATGGCAAAAGAGAAGCCTGTGTCCTGATACAGTACATTAAGCAGTGTCAGGTCATTTAGGGATACATTTACCTTTGTTCCTCTCCGTGCTGCATGTCAAAAATACCACAGGTTCAAATCGGTGAGTTTAACACGGACAAAGACACAAAGACCGACAAAAATAAACAGCTCCTGCATACCCAGCACAACAGGCAAAGAAAGACGACGTATGCATATAACGACGTATGCATGGCCACGTTACCTAGGTTCCTCTCAGTGACTTCACAGGCACAGATGCAACTCTCAGGCTATGTTCACCTTGGTCTCATGCACACTGTAATGCCAAGTATCAATAACCCATCACCTGCACCTGCTTCAGAAGAAGCTTTCAGAGTTTCCATTGCTGTCGTCATACAGCTCCAGCCTTTTTGGGAATGCATGCAAATTGTTTACAGTCTCGTGGAATTAAAGCAAAGATACAATACAATATTTGCCTCATGTTTAAAGGATCCCCATGTAGGATACGTACTTGATTTAAAAGCAGTGCTGATGCGTTCCGTTCTGCTAAACCAGATAAGCACACGGATTTACACAATTGTATCACGTTGTTAGATCAGATTGAGCAGGGTTTAAATGACCAATTAGGCTGTGTATCTTGGAACAGGACTAGCTCAGCTAATGCAAGTGGCAAAGGAGCACTGTTGGGCCTCTCTTTCCTCTTGTACTGTGAAAATACATGGCTCTTCCTCTTAAAGAAAAGAACCAACCACAGTGACACTGCTTCAGAGAAAATTCCATACAAGGTTACGTGTCCTCTCTACATTATTTGTTGTTCTTGTGTGTTTATTCTGATTTTCCTAGAAAATTCCAGAATACTTCATATTGCTTTTGAGGCAACACCCCCCAGGAAATAACTCACAAAGCTGGGAGTCTAAACACAGAGCAAACAATGCTATATGCACGCCACACGCCGGCCAGACACTCTGACACGAAGTAAACACCAATAAACCAAAAATGAGCCTAAGAGAAAGGGCAGAAGTGTGGAGGTGGAGGACAGTGTCCTTGTCAGTCTGCTCCCGACCAGCCATGGGGCAATGGGAGACAGCCAGCCTCTCCAGAGCTGACAGCTTCACACACTTACCCATGGCTGCTCAAAGCTGTAAGTGCGTCTCCTGTCCTCCATATCCTCGTCTTGCTTGGCTTGCTGAAACTCTTGTCTCAGGCGTTGTATCCGGTCATGGTTGTTCGGGGTTGATCTGTTGCTAAAAGAGGAAGGATGGGAATGATCAGTATAGTTGGGAACTGCCATCTGTGACTGTAGTTTCTTAGCATGGGACTGCTATTACAGTGCAGGAGTACAGACTTAAAAATAATTTCCAGGCATTTAGTACAAACTCGTTTTTTTAAGATGATTAACGCTGTTTGGACTTCTAAAGAGTTTCAGATGGTGTGAGGATAAGAAGAATGAAGCCAATAACAAATGTTATTCCTAAAGATCATCAACAGTTACTGGCATGTTTTCAGTCTGTGATACTTCTAGAAATGAAGACGATCGCATGTGTTAGCGTCAGACTTAACGTAAAGGGAAGTGATGAGAAAAGCCCTAATGATCTCCGCTACTGAAGAAATGCGAAAGAGGCTTTCTCTCAATCAATGAGCTGTGGCTCTGTCGGACGTTCATTCACATCAGATTAATTACAATGTCTGAAGGCCCTGCCTATATGCAGTTTGATTGTTTCCCCCAATCAGTAAGAGACGGCTATCTCCTCGTTGGGTTGGTAACAAGTCTTCTCAACTGATCAGTCCAAAAGCATGAAAAGGCCTGGGTGCCATCGCAAAGCAACCCGTTTCACAGCACCGTATGCAGACGTGCATCCGGGCAGCGGAATGACAACTGCTGGCTAATGCCCCACAGACACTGGTGGGCTGTGGAGGGTTCAGCCCCACAGCCCAACTGCTAAGTACCAGCACACCCAGAACCTTGAACCCAACACCATCGCCTCTCCTGTTATGCCTACAGCAGGCAATCTGCTTCCCACAGCACAGCTGATACGAAACCATAATGAAACGTGCACAGAAATGACTTATTCCACAAGACAGAGGGAAAGTGAATATTAATCTTGTTATTACCATGTTTTCAGCTGAGCAGCTCCCACGTGACCCCTGCAACCCCACCGTACTTCAGGCACCGTACTGTGGGAATCGCAGGAAGCCTGGCAAACAACTCCGCTGTATCAAGACCAACCAGAAGCATTTTAATCTCTTATTATGGCCTCCTTCAGCCAGGCATTTCATTATTTATTTCAAAGGAGAAGATGAAGAATGAGCAGCTATTACTTCGTTTCAAAAGAGAAATCTGCAGGGAGACGACAGAAAACAATCCCACAGATTTCTGCTCTTGAGCACAGGGTGCAATAAAGCACAGTGGATTTACATGCCATGGCATCTCTCATATGAAACGAGACGATACTGGACCCCATTTGTGACTGTTTTCCACGTCTTTGGGGACCGCTAGGTGCAGTGGATTGGAAGCTGCAGGTGATGGAGACGTTGCCTCCCACTCTTTCCAGTGACATTAAATGGCGCTTCATTAGCCAAGTAAAAAAATTACCATAGTCCTAGCAAGGGTTAATTTTTGAAGATGTTTATGTTGTTTGGTTTCTTTGGAACTGAAGGCAAAGAAGGGAAATCATTTAGGAAATTTCTTTCTTTTGTTTTTTGTTTTTACATGGAAGCTGCAAGAAAAGCTTCATTTGCAGAGTGTGACAACTGCCACTTTTAGAAGTACAGTTAAATAAAGCTCCATCTAGAACAGGTTGAAATGAAACACTGCGGCATTTAAAAAGCTCCCCCTTCATGGTAGGTGTGTGGCTAATTCTGTTTCCTTAATTCAACTTAATTTTGTGGAAGAGCTTATCTCCAGTTGCAGTGCTACGCAGATTTGTTTCTTATTGGCAAATTCTGTGCAGCTTTACTCTACAGCTTGGTCTTTATCCCACGCGTTGCCGTACGCTGCACATTTTAAATCCAGTCATCACAATCCATACAAAATAATTCTAAATGGTCTGTTGATTTCCCAAACCGCGATTGTTAATCTAACAAATAAGTAGTCCAATACTTCCTACGCAGATGCTCTAAGGCATCACAGTGCCACAGGAGCAGTAAACCAATGGCAAATAAAAACCCCAAAAGTACTGAACTAAACTCTGTGCATTGTAAGGAGCAGATACACTCTACCAGCCCCAAAATGGAAAAATCATTACAAATCTGAGGATTTGTAATTTTAAAATTGTTATTCATTAAAACAATTTACATCAAGAGAATGTGCAGTGTCCGTGCCATGAAGACAAAATCTATGTCTGTTCCCAAACGACAAATGCATGAGCTTGACACCCGTTAGCCTGCAGAGACTGGACAACAAAGGACCAGGAGGAAGCTGGGATTTATGATTAACTTATCTCCAGCCTTAAGAAGAACTTATTCTAATGAAGGGGGAGAGAAAAGAAAAAAGAAAAAGAAGTAAAAGAAGTCAAGCTGGTTTTTAAGAAAAGTTATTCAAAGTTATTAAAAGGTTTGATAATGGTAGAGAAGATAAATCTTTTAACAATATTTCTATTTTATCTGAAAAGCAAAGGACATGACCCAAATTTAGAAAACTGCAAAAGAAGTGAATTATAAAAAAGGACTATTTCACAGAAAAGAACGAGCTAAATTAAAAGACAAAACCGTTTCTCTATCTATTCAAAGTTCTTTGTGCTCAAAAAGTCTGTAAGACACAGAATGTGAGGTCAAATGTGCAGTTTGAGAGCAATCATAATGAAAAATCAATCATTTTTATTTAGAAGAGAAAGAAGTAGGCAGCTAAAGACGGGCCAAGATACCTATAAGGATATTTAAGGGGCTTAAACTGTATCTCAGGTTGGCTTCCTTTCATTACCCCTTTCCTCTCAACCTAGGTTAAATTTGCTAGGTTAAAATCATTCACCCACCCTAATTTTCTCAACAGCAAGGGCTTCCACATCTCCATCCCAGCCTGCCATGCTGTGTCCCATTGCTTTTCATGCCTCTTTTCATCCAGTTAATTTTATCACTGCTTTCTTGCTTTGATTTTTATGTTTTCCATCGCACTCCCACTGCGCTCAGGGAACACTTGCTGTACCCACTTGATAGCTTATTCAACCCCCAGCCAACAATTACTACTTCCAGAAGGAGGGAAATGCAAAAATCACAATCACAATAAAGAGCTGTCACAAACAAGGCCTCAAAAGTTTAATTAAATGCACCATGTTTTGTTTGAGTTCTTCATTCAAATGAACTGAAGATCTGAAGACAAATTCACCTCAAAGAATTCAGGACTTCTAGCAGGAAGGAAGGATTTTAATTTGAAATCCATCCAAAGTTTATTAAAGAATCAATCTATGCCAGTTTTAAACTTTTTTAGCCAAATGGGAATGACAACTCTCTCTGTTAACCATTGCTTGCCCAGGCAGCCTTGCACTATGCCTGCTTCATAAGCTAGGGAAGACATTTAGCACCTCCTAGCATGGGATGTAAGTGACCGTCTTCTTTCAAAGTGCTGTCATTACTAAATGTTCTTCAAAGAAATAAAAATGAAGGAAAGGCTTGCAGCACCAACGTTGAGTCGCAAAGCGGCTGGGCTTCGTTGTCTCACATCTCTCCTTGGCACCCCGTTGCCTCCCATCTGCAGATGGCACATTTCACAATCAGTTATTTTGTGAGCGCTGCTTTCAAAAACACCCGCCAGCACGGGCTAAAAACGCAACTGTAAGCAAGGCTCAGACAGGCCAGAGCTGCGACACGTTTCCAGAAGCCAGCAGCTGCAGCAGTGACCATCAGCGTCGCAGATCATTAAGCAATGTCTCAGTGTGATGCCACGCGCTGATGTACGGAGCCGCAATCCTTTCCAAACAGACAGATTTGCAGTGTGATCGAGTAGATGCAAACATGCTACTGAACAGGGATGACTACAGCTCACAAAAACCCTATTGGCCTGAAAACACATGGAAAAGGGTCTTCACAACATCACCAGGCGGTTGCAATGTGACTAGAATAAGCAAGAGGTTAGTAAACAAACAGCGTTCCTTACACCTTGAAATCTTCGAACGCTGACTGGAGCTGCCAGGGACGTGCTGGCCTGACCGGCTGCTTAGATCCCTGGATAGCAGTTATAAAACACAGATGGGTTCTTATTTACATCAAGCTGGCAATTAACTATTACCTATTTGTATAAATTAAATTCCTTTCCATTTGGACAGATTCCTCACATATTAAAAATCAAGAGCTGAATTTTAATTTGCATGTGTCTACAGGTTGAGAGGAGCAGAAAAAGCGTCTCTCCCCCCACCACTGCAAGTGAGCAATGTCCCGGCTCTGGTGGCCACGCCTGAGCTGGCAGCACCCGTCCTTGCCAAAGTTCAGAACTAGCTGACTGTCTATAAAATTGGCCTCTTTCTTCATGGCCTGAGCAGGCTGAAAACAGCCCAACAGAAAGCAGAGTGGTGATAATCTAATATAGCAGCTCCTGCTGCATTTAATGAAACTTGAGCACCCTCTCGCCACGGTGCTTACTCTGAGCAGATGGATTTGTCTGTTTCAGATGGCCCTCGAGGCTGGCTAAAAAGAAACTGTCAGGTTGCTGCAAAAAGCCGTGGACATAAAATAAAATGAATGTAGGCCCTTTACCAGGCTTGACATCAGCATCGCGCTCCAACGCGTGGTTCGCCGCTCTGCTCACATGACACAGACCCGTTAATCCTCAGCGACACAGGTGACTGTGCCCACACACCGCAGGGCTGGAGAGAGCTGGGAAGCAGCAGTCTTCAATGCCTCCTTCCTGCTACTGACTTGCTAGAGCAAGTGGTCTTCCCTTATTATGTCACTCTGTGGTTTATTTTTTGACGTCTAAATACCAGTCCTCAAGCAAACATTAGTGTCAGCATTTGGCTGGTCCTCTCCTTCCAGCATGGCCCACATCAAGTCCTTCTCTGAGACACCAGGGAATAGATTTTCTATGAACGCACGTATACACGGCGCACAAACAGGAGTAAGCGCAGCCGGCATCATCTGGAGTGTTGTGTCCAGATCTGGGCTCCTCAGTTCAAGAGGGATGGGGAGCTGCTGAACAGAGTCCAGCGTAGGGCAACGAAGATGATGAAGGAAGTGGAGCACCTCCCTTGCAAGCTGAGGCTGAGGGAGCTGGGTCTCTTTAGCTTGGAGAAGAGAAGACTGAGGGGTGACCTCATTAATGTCTATAAATATGTGAAGGGTGGGTGTCAGGAGGATGGAGCCAGGCTCTTCTCAGTGTCATCTAGTGATAGGACAAGGGGCAATGGTTGTAAGCTGGAACATAGAAAGTTCCACATCAATCTGAGAAGGAACTTCTTCCCAGTGAGGGTGACAGAGCACTGGAACAGGCTGCCCAGGGAGGTTGTGGAGTCTCCTTCACTGGAAATGTCTAACACCTGCCTGGATGTGTTCCTGTGTGACTTGGTCTAGGTGATCCTGCTGTGGCGGGGGGATTGGACTAGATGGTCTTCCAAGGTCCCTTCCAATCCCTAATGATTCTATGATTCTAATATCATACAAAAGAGCTCTTGTGCGACTGCAGAATTGCTGTAGTCAAGCTAGGAAAAAAAAAATCAGCTGAGCAAGATTTGTTAGACCACAAATATAACACAGTGCAGTTATAGTGCAGAAGGAGTCCGAGGAAGTTTTATCCTACTCTACTTTTGTTTTCCTTATATGTCAAAGAATTTATTTGGAATAAGGCATTAAAAGGTGGGGGAGAGGTGTAAAAAACCCTAAAATGAAACAATTGCAAAACTGCAAATAAAACCAACTTCTCTGCACAAGCTTCATTAAGTTTTATCAGCTAGTATCTTGGGGTTTTGCACACAAACCACAGGTCATAAATTCACAGTAAATCCCCCATATGTTCACCAAACACCTGAATTCAATTCCTTTTCTAGCTGTAAGAAATGGAATGTGCTGCTCAAATTAATTATGCACACAAACTTCCTTCCTAACAAGGACAGCGTCCTGCATGCTGAACGGTAGACATCCTATCTGAATTCTTTGCCCCAGTTCTCTCTCAATCTTGGCTTATTTCTGCTGCTCACAGGGTTCTAACAATCCTTCTCTACTGCCATTTCGTATTTGTTAAACGGCCACAGAGCACTATCTATCCTTTAAAGTCTGTAGATTTTTTTAGGCAGCTAAATTCAGGGATTGGCTTAATGTGACAGGCACGGGCTAACATGTCACCTGTGCAGGTAGCTAAACACTTCAATATATTAATTCCATCAAAACAAGGATTTTGAAGTGAGGATTTATGTCAATACGTATGCATGTGAAAACAGCTCACCAGGAAGTCTCCTGTCATTCCCAGTTTACCTTCACAGTGCAGGCATCAACTCCAATACCACAAAGAAGATACAGAAGTCCCCAAACACACTCATTTTCTTCAGTGAAACAAATCAACTTCCAATTTTTCACCAATTTATTCAACAGAGTAAATAATGAACAATCAAAAGCATACGATTCTACTCTCTGGGTTAAAAAGGTAGTTTTAAATGCTCTTAATTTTGCACTTGCTTCTGACCTGATGGCCAACAACATGTAGCACTGATAGGGAGTCACTTCACCACAATGGTCCCTTCAAAGTCTCCAGACTAGATTTCACTTTAAGTCCCTCTGTGGACCTTCTGTAGCTGGGTCATCATTTTACAACCAGTGAAATCTGAAGAATGCACCCAAGACCCTTTTTATTGCCATCATCACTCTTCCTTATTAGCCTGTCAGAGCCTGCACACCAGAGACAGAAATCCAGTCTTACTTTTCGGGGAAATTCTTCTGCTAAGAAGAAAAGTGGAGATTTTTAGGAGCTCGCAATAAACACGTGCAAACAGATACTCAGCTACTGGGTCATCACGCAGTCTAAGCCCTGCTCTGGGGTTGCTAGATTTTGCAGATAGAAGGCAAGCCAATTTTCAGCCACGCACAACTCGTTACAGCCATTGTCACAAGGTACTGTGTTTTCTAAGTGAAAAACAAAACCAAGTGCACTACACTTAAAGAAAATCCGTTACCTCTAACTGTGAATTTCTTACGAAGGGGTTAAGGAAATGGCAGAAACACGTAAACAGAGAGTTAATAATTGATGGGGAAAGAAAATAAAATACTGGAGTATTGGTATATAAGTAAAGAAGAAATTGGCTTTTTAAAAATTCTAAATGAAGTACATAATTACTGCACAGGCAGGCGGGGAGAAGCGAGCTCAGAACTTTCTGTCCCAACCAGAAGAGCCAGTGGTGGTTCCAGTGCTGTTGGGTCTGACGTACATCCACAGCTAGGCATCACAGGCTGCACTGTCAACACGAGGAGGATTGCCTGGCACAGCAGCACAAAGACATTCAACAAAGACCACAGAGAAGAAATCCTCTCCTGGACCTAGCTGGCCATTCCTGTGCCAGCAGAATGGATCTTTGGAGAGATCCCTAGTGGGCTGCAGGCCATGTCAACCTTCATCTGTGTTTAAGCTAATCCAGCTGCTTTGCTGGAAGCTATTTAGGGAGAGCTTCCTGATACCCACTCTGGGAGCAGAAATCTTCGGCAGAGGGGCAGCAACAAGCAGTCAGGGAGCAGTCACTTCGTAAAGCACAACAGCTATTTGCAAAAAGGCACATCTGTCCACAGCCAACACCACCTGCCTAGTGTGAATGCTCCAACACAGGTACAGCGTGACTCACTCCAGCACACCTCCAGCTGCCGCCGTGCGGTGACACTACACAGTACAAAATCTGCTTCGGAGCCCAGCTCTAGCCAACATGAGCGTGGAGAAAAAGCCTGTGATTTTCATGGGAGTCCAGAGACATAAAAAACCCAGAACTCTCCTGCCCTGATTCTACTGTTTGATTTGAAGGATTCATCTCAAGTCACATTCTATTCTAATAACGGACCATTACACTCTGTTTGTTAATGGAGAAATGCAGCTGTTTCAATGCCAAAAATCATTCTGTAAAGATCCTGATCAATGCATTGGCATTAATTACTCAAAATATTTTATGTTGGATTACTTCTCTTTAAGCACAGAAAATGCTTGGGAAACAGGTATCAGGGTACCACAACTAACAAAGCGCAGCGGAACTGTTTTGACCCGTGTGAACACTCGCCCTCACTAGCGCTGTACTTCAAGGAATGACTGAAATGACAGCATCAAGCAGAGGACCAGGCAGTGTATCACTACACAAACTGTGCTGTACAGTCAAAGACACCTCTCTAAATTGCCAAAATATTAAAAAAGATAACACATTATGCAAAGTTCGTGTGGCCCCCACAGTCCTTACCAGCCACTAATAGTTATAGTAAAATTATTTCTGTTCTTTGACAGAGGGGCCACTGCATTATAAGTCTCCAAACACTATTTTGATTGTTTTTACATGATATCTTACTGTTACTGTAGGCTAATTTCCAAGTACAAAATGAGAAGCTGTCCATTAAAAAATGAACAAACAAAAGTGACTGGCCTAAGGACACCAAGGTTAGGGCACAGTGTCGTATGGGTTCCAAAACCCAAAACTCCTCTGCTAGAAGCATCAGCAACGGATCAGAAATTCCATATAAAGCACAGAGGAATGTGGAATCATTGTTTTCCTTTGGCAGTAAATAAGCAGCAATCTCTAAATAAAACTTTAAATCTGGGCTTACTGCTAAGCTTGTCAGCATTGAGTGCCTGCCCACAGTGCTGCCCGTATGATTCAACTAAAAAAACCCCAAATCAAAGCTAGGATTGATTATTTGAATTGGTGCCTAAACTCACATGGCTGCTGCTGCCTTATGAAGTCGATCACTAAGATTTATACTGATTAGCACAAAAACTAATTAAGATTTTTAATTAAATATTATTTGCATCTGGAGATAAAAACATCTCAATATGATATTTTGCAAAACACCTGATTTCTGGATAAACCCTGTCAGCATTCTATTGTAAAGATGAAGATTTTAATAAACTGATGTTTTAATCATGCCTTACCGCCACAATGTCTTGATTAACTTTAAAATTAGAAGTGGCCATAAAACTACAGTTGCATTAAAAAAAATGTATTCAGCTCCCAGCAAGGACAGAGGAGAACAGCATCTACCTGTTCAGTTCAGTCTGCTATTTAGAAAGTCAGATGGAAGTCAACTTCTGCTGCTTATTTGTAAGTTATTTCTTTTCCTTTTTGGAAGTATTAAAAACGTCTTCCCTCAGCAATCCACTTTCAGATGTATGGCATAGGACACTCACTAACTGCTGAGGGTCTTGCTATGTTTTGAAACACTGGGTTAGAAATCCTGAATTCTAATGTTTTTTGCTGTTGGGCCACCTACTCTCACCACAAGTATATTTCTCCTGCTGCAGAAGAAGCAGATTTACTTGCACCACCACTTCAGCAGTCTGCCAAGACAACTAGCCTGATACAGGCTATAAGCAAGCTAATTTCTTCACCAGGAGAAGACAAGGTGGGATTTTTCTTAAGCAATTTTAATAATTGAAAAGGCAGGCACTGGAGTTAAAACTGCTCATCTAGACCCTTCTAAGGGGCATACAGAGAAGCCTGTTACTTCAGAGAACAAGTCACACCACCTCTCTTCAGGTGCAAATTACTTCCAGAGGAGACGAACAAGCTCAGGCTTACATGGGTAACTCTAGACAACTATATTAGGACAGATGAATCCTGCTCTACATGGCTAACGTGGGCTCAAGACAGGTGAGAAATGAATCGTCCCAAGGAGGATCAGTACTGGGAATGCCTGGCAGAAGGCACGGCAGTACACCTCGGCAGCTTCATCGTTAGGCAGAAAAATAAATCAGAACAGAACTGCTGAACTGCCACCCAGCCGGTCTACTTGCAATTCCACATCCACAAATGGCCAATAGTGTTACGAAGTGGGTTTGGAGACCCTGTAGGAAGCCTACACGACGGCTAACTCTCACCTACTCTATTAGAACTGCAAGGACCCTTTACAGGGCACACTGCACTGGTGTCTGTATTTCTCCTCTGGGCACAGCCATGCCTGAGATAAGCTGAGGATCGCAGCGTGACCCCTTCTGCGATTAAGATCAGCTCAGTGTGCCTCATTTAGGTCTCCACTTTCATAGTACTTCACAAAATGCTAGAAAGGCTTCTGGAGTGACGTCATTGCCATCTGGTTTTTTAGTAAACAGGAAAAAATGTATTGTGTATAGTAAGAAATCATAGAATCATAGAATCATTAGGGACTGGAAGGGACCTCAAAAGATCATCTAGTCCAATCCCCCTGACACAGCAGGATCACCTAGACCAAGTCACACAGGAACACATCCAGGCAGGTTTTAAACATCTCCAGAGAAGGAGACTCCACAACCCCCCTGGGCAGCCTCTTCCAGTGCTCCATCACCCTCACTGGGAAGAAGTTCCTTCTCAGATTGACGTGGAACCTTCTATATTCTAGCTTACAACCATTGCCCCTCGTCATATCACTAGGTGACACAGAGAAGAGCCTGGCTCCATCCTCCTGACACCCACCCTTCAAATATTTACAGACATTAATGAGGTCACCCCTCAGTCTCCTCCAAGCTAAAGAGACCCAGTTTCCTCAGCCTTTCCTCATAAGGGAGGTGCTCCACCTCCTTCATCATCCTCATTGCCCTACGCTAGACTCCACATCCCTCTTGAACTGAGGAGCCCACAACTGGACACAGTACTCCAGATGTGGTCTCACCAGGGCAGAGGGGGAGAAGAACCTCTCTTGATCTGCTAACCACCCCCCTTCTGATCCTACATAAAATGTATTTGCACAATGCTGGGTGGCGTTACGATGTTTTACTGGCATCATTTCATGTTGTTATTCTCGTAGTCTTAGGCTGATGATATTTCATTTTGACACCATAATGATGTCTGGGGATTTTGATGACAATGTGTTTTGACACTGTGTTAAGCTATATCCTAAGTAATATCCCTTTATTTTGTAATCATTAGCTACTATCAGCTGGATTTCTAAGATGCTGCTTTATTCTGACATATTTAATCAGGAGGTTTCAGTCCAAGTGGCAAGTTTTGAAGACGTTAAGCTTGGCTGTGCAGGGGACAGCCCTGTTGTTCAGACTTGTACTAGCCAGATACTCCACAATACAACAGATCATAAAAGCATTAAGATGCTTTTTCTTCTAGAGCATGATAATAAATTTGGTTTTCTGTGTCTGCTTCAGACACTTCAGGGAGGAGGCCTAACAGCAAAAACACTGCCGCAAACCAGAACCTTCTGCGGCTGTTGGAGCATCTGACGTGCGCTCACTCTAAGAGTCCCTGAACAGAAACCAGGAATTATTTCCAAGGCTATTAAAAACCATGAGATTTCTAATTCATAAGCTTTACTGAAATGGAATTTGCTACATATGTGCTTCTAGCTAAAGACTGGCAGTGCCAGCTCTCAGAGAGAGCTCTGAAACGCAATGCTGGGCTTGAGCCTTGACTAGCGCAAACACGTCTAGACCCACTGAAGCCAGCTGAGCTTTCAGAGTTCCTGGGCATCCGAAGATCTAACAAAGACTTTTGAAAAATAATCAATAACTTTGACCTCTAAGTTTCTTGTTACCAGTATGAAATTCAGGGACTGATTCTGAAACTATTTGCTATAGAGATGATCTGGCAATTATCCGTGTGCGACCAAGAAGATGCACATCATCCCAAGCTGAACATCTCTGTTTGCAGCAGTATCACTCAGCTTCTTCTTTTCCTTATTTACTAGTTCTTCACTCTTCCTCTACAGTGAATTAAAGAGCAGCTCTAGGGAAATCAACACATTACACATACTAAGACACATATTTATTCAGCAGGGCAACCCAAGTTCTACTTACTAAAATGACTGCTGATAAAATCTCTAATTTTAAACATTAATGCATAAGATTTCTCTGCCATTCAAATCTGATCAAAGAGATTAAAGAATTTCTTCCTTTCCCTCCACTCTCCTACAGCATAATACTTAATAGAAATTGCTTGTATTATCTTATTTAAGAACCCAGACTTGCACAGAGACAATCCCTTGATCCCAGTTCATGAATAAAGCATTTAATGGACTGCACTTGTCAAAGGACACGCTAAGCATTTGATCTATACAGTAAACAACTGTCTATGAAAAACAACTCCCCAAACCAAAACTTTGCTATTATTACTCATTATTTAAGATATTTTTCCTTCCTATCTTACTTCAGGATTAAAACTGAAGGCATTTCTGGGATCGCATCAAGACGAAAACAGAATTCTTCAAACTGAAGGCAGGACTTTACATTCTGGGGAAACAGAGAGTGTGTCCATTTGAAGAGCACACGTAACTACTCTCCAGTAAAAGGAGTTAATTGTTGTAACACCAGAGAACTTATGATTAGTAAACAAATGGCAGAAGGCTAAGCTGTACCTGGTATTCCAACAGTCTCCACATCTTCTTGAAGAGTTTCCTTTGGGTATTTCCAGCAAAGAGGAGCTGCTGCCAGCAGAGGAGAAGCTACAGAACTGTGGGCCTGTACAACTGTGAACCTAACTGACCTGAAGAATTTGGTACACACCTATAAAATGTTCTTGCATGCTCCCAAAAGACAAGATGAAGCGTTACAACCAAGGAACTGCAACTACAACACCAGCAATACTGCAGAGCCAGTTCCACTTAATGCAAATGATTGACTTGTTTCTACTGGCATTGGCCATTCTCCTCTAGCCAACAAATAAGCAAGCTGAACTGTCTGGGAGGCTTGTATAGAAGACTATGTTATTTTTGACAGATGTTATTACTGAAAAAAGTATTAAACCAATTCTTTTCTACCCCTTGAGGTTAAAAGCTCCATGTATCTTCTTCAATTACCTTAAAAAATAAGAATTGCAATTAATTTCTTTTTACAACTCTTTTTCAGTAAGTGAGCCTTATTAATGCAATGAGCTGTTAAGTGACAGACTAATGAACCGTCAACACAACGGATGCAACGGTATTTATCATTAATGTCTGAATAATTCAAAGTGTAGCACTGTCTCTGTAATTCAGGGGTTATACTGTAAGAGGTCACGCTGTATTTTTTTGTTACGTGTGACGTGCACAGGACACTGCTTTGTGTAACTACTAGCCTTCTCCAAAGACGACCTCTCTTTGCAGAACACTGCGGAAATTCCGTAAGTATTTATGGGAATTTTCAAAACTAACCGAGACAAAGACCTGTTTTCCAGAGAGCAGTTTAGACTCTTCTGCTGCTAACTCAGATAAAGCTCAACTCATGTGAATTGTCCCCTTTGAGCCACGCAGTAATTTGCTTTCCTGGGAAACCAAAACCATGAATTAGAGCCTACGTAAGAAAAGAAGATAAATAGCCTTAGGAGGCAAGAGCCACACAGATCTGATTTTGCTGACATTTTGCTTTTTATTTTTTATTATTTTTGCCAGATTTCTGCATCATTAAGCGCTACTCAAACAGCAGGACCCTATCTGCAGCAGACACTGCCCAGACTGCCTACAACCTGCTCTGAACCAAAGATTTCACAGTTAAGAACAGATCTGCTCTCGCACGATGGAGCACACACACATTTGTCAAATGGCTCTTTCCACGCAACAAATACAGTGCAGCAGGTGTCAGCTAAATGCCTGCGTTTCCACTGAGTCCTAAGGGACCCAAGATCTACAGCACTTCACCAGAGACACCTAAAACAGATTAATTAGGTATTGGAGCAGGCTTCTGAGGCCAGAGCACCTGAAAGAGAAAAATCACCTTACAAGTGATAGAGAAATTCTATGGGATGTAGGGTATCATCCACACTTATGGGGAGGGTCTCATCAAAGATGCTCACACCGGGGTAGGAGCTGACTAGCCTGCAAGATGATGCTAGTACCTAGCATGACTATGAAAAGAGCTGACAGAAAAAGTGTGAGTGAAGTAACTACAATGTAGTTTTACCCATGCTGAGGTCAAATAGATGCTACATACCCACCAGGTCTGTAAAAAGCAGAATCCTCCAAAAGTCCTTCCAGCCCCCTACACTCTTCACAGTAGGCAAAACAGATTCCAGCAGCTCCTACACACAATGGGAAGGGGAGTCAAGGAAGCCTGGGCAGCTGAGGTCATCTCTTAGTAGCATAATTTTTACTGCCACTTTGAGTAAGAGGCAACATGAGAGCACAGAGAGGGACTTTTTATGAGGGACTCCATGTGGTAGGACAAGGGGGGAACGGTTTGAAACTAGAAGAGGGGAAATTTAGATCAGAAATTCCTCGCTCTGATGGTGGTGAGACACTGGAACAAGTTGCCTGGGGAGGTTGAGGATGCCCTCTTCCTGTTTAAGGCCATGTTGTTTAAGGGCTCTGGGCAACCAGGTTGAATGAGAGGTGTCCCTGCCTATGGTAGGATCCCTTCTAGCCCAAGCTGTTCTATGATTCTCTAAGTGGTTCCCCTAAACGATTCCAAAGATGGGGGTTTTTAATCAAATGGTGTTATTTTAAGGTATTAGCACAAATAAAACATCTCCCAGCTCATGTAAGGCCTCCTTTCATTCTCCTGTTGGCTGAACCCAAGGCAGCCAAAGACAGAGGCACAAATCTGGTCATCTGACTACATCTAAGCAATCATACTTGGCCATGCTGTCTACAGGTAATTGCTTCTTTGCAAGGGCTCTGAAAGCCTGCACTGAAAGAACAATACAATTCATTAGCTCAGGGTACTTATTAAAAACAAAACAGCAGCTACGGGTCTATCACTAGTGTCCAACCCAGGTCTACCACTCACGCTAAGTCACTTGCACTAGATGCAGAGCAGGCATGAAATGAGCAGAAAACAAAACTTTGGCCATTTTAATTTAAATTCTTCTAATGGCAGGTCAAATTTATGCGAGCTCTTTGGTGAATTGGTTCCTTTATTAGCACCCAGTTTAATTCAAATCAGAGTCTTCTACAGAAGATTAATTAAATATTAATCAAAAGTCCAGGGCAGTCTACGCTTCTGTTCCATTAACCTATATGTGACTCCACAGAGAACCACGATGTCTTTTTTGAGCCCCACCACCCTATTTTAAAGCAGGCTTTTAGGGTTTTTTACTGTTATGGTGCAACTCCTTGTAAATGCAGACATGCTAGCTGCAGTGTATATTTAAAGGTCATGATTTTTTGTCTTTCTCCAATTAGAGCTGCTCTTAATCACAATTAAGCTTTCAAGAAACAATTAACAGAAGTCAAAACTTCTCTTCATCAATATGTTTAAGACACGTACAGTGTGTACCCTCTATTACCACTGGTGTCACTGAACTAATTATGTGATGTTAAAGTTCACCTTCTTGGGTGTAAATTTTGGTTTGAGTTGACACTAAAAAGAAACATCAATTTATTAGGAGATAAAACTTGTTCTGCAGTAATGGAACAGCTGTGTATATAAATTTATTGCAGCTTAATGTTCTCTCACATAAAGCAATTAGAGCTTTCTGACAGACAGACTTGCTAAGTATAGTGTGGAGCATATAGTAATATGCAGTTATAGGTACAACATATTTAAGAGCGATCGTATATACTCTGTACAGTAATACCCATTTCTCAAGCCTCTCCAACCCTAGATGTGATCTTAATTAACATACACGTGTGCCTACAGTCACGTGCAAATTTCCCCCTCCTTTTCATATCATGTCATTTTAGACACCTCTTGTACTAAACGTGGTTTCTCCCTCTGCAGCAACAGATACCGCCTAGTTCTTTAGGTGGTCTTAATTCTTTTCCATACAAAGGATAATGGGGGCAATAATGTTGTCATCAGTTGGCTAAAAAAGAAATCCAAAAGTAAACCCAGCTTCATGGTGTTCAGGATAAGCACCTTTACTCCTAGAACCATAAAGTATCAGCTCATGAAATAAACTGTGTTCAGCCAGCACCATTTCCTCTCATTCCCTGCTCTCTACTAACTCGACTTGCCTTCAGACAGGCACCTCCTCACCCAGGGAGGTGGTTGGGGCCCCATCCCTGGAGGTGCTTAAGGCCAGGCTGGATGGGGTTCTGTCCAGCCTGATCTGGGGTGGGGTGTCCCTGCCCATGGTGGGGGGGTTGGAACTGGATGATCAGGTGGTCCCTTCTAACCCCGAGGCATTCTGATTCTATAACTTCTCCAGGGAAGTGATCCTGCTGTGTCAGGGGGATTGGTCTAGATGATCTTTCGGGGTCCCTTCCAATCCCTAATGATTCTATGATTCTAGGTTCCAGGACATTTTTCCTTCCTTTCTATCTTTCCTACAGGATAATTATGTTTTACTTAAGCTACAGGCTGTGGTTTTAAGGATATTGATCAGCAGGACTAGCAATGGAAACCAAGCACTATGAAGCAATGGTACTCCAGACTAGTGGTATATGACACCTTTTCTACTCTTGGAAGCTTGGGAGATGATAGGTCTTGAAACAAGGATACATGGGGAACCGAGATGATCATGTTCCAGTTAACAGACCAAACACTTAGGCTAAATGGAGGTTTCCCAAAAAGCAATTCTTTACAAACCCCAAGAATTTCATGATAGGCAGATCTTAAAACATGTTATTCCCTTTTCCTATAGGAAGTCCTAGGAGGTTTCTTTTCCTTTAATAGTTCAAAGCTGTTTCATGCCCAGTTTTGTCCCACTTACTGATAAATCAACACACACACACGTCATACCACACCTGAAGCTCTTCCTGCGTGCTAGTGCATTTACACCCTGTCTGCCTTTACGTGCACATCCGTTGGCTAATGTATGTGGTGCTCCCATCAGCTAACTGGAATTTCACTATTGGTAACACCTGGGAAAAGTAATTTCTGAAGTCTTTAGTTAGAGGATTCAAATAAATGACCAGGAGATTATTGTTGTAAATTCACTTACATGACTTTTTAGGCTTTGAGTCCCAAAAAAGTCTGAGACAAGTGCAGTGTGTTTCACGCTTGGTTTGAACTGATGGAACGCTGGCTGCTGCTGCTGCGGAGGAGTCCTGTCCTCCACAGCTGAACGTGTCTGTCCCCATTTCTGAGCCACAGAGCACACATGAGGTCACACAGAGATCCACATCAAGAAGCTCAGCATCTTGATCCCTCTGTGAGCACTAGCACTGACAGAAACATGTCACATGGGGCAAAGCCTGGGTTTTTCAACAGAAACTGGTCCCTGTGGTGTCCCACAACCACAACACATCAACAGGAAGGGGTACTTCACTCCTCTGGCAGCCTTAAGGAAGCTGGGGTTAATGTAGAAGAGGAACCTAATGAAACTGGAGGCCAGTTTAGTCGCATGAGGAAAACAAGTTAGTGGTGAGGTGTTCAGAGCTCACCTCAGAATGAAACACTAATAGCAATTAAAACAGACATTGATGAACAAGGAAGACAGACAGACATGTACTTTCTACGCATATTTTAGATAGACTAGAGCAATGTGTTCTCCTTCGGTGCCGAAACAGCAGCATGAAACCCCATCTAAAATGGGCCAAGTTCTTCAGCAATGAAGGTGACAAATGGAGCTTTGATGGTGCCGTTATCATTGGGTCAGACAACTGATATAAACACACAACTGGTGCTGAGACAACCAGCTTTTCCATTTCATGGGTTTTTTTCTCTTGGTGCCTTTGAAATGTGACAGAGGTCAGTGAATCTGAGCACAGAGCATAAGTCAGGAATTCTTAATTCTGACAACTTTGGAAGAGCTATTTTTAACCTGTCTCTGCTGCACTGCCAGGAACCACTATCTGAGAAATCAAACGATAACATAAACTCATGGGAGAGGTGATCTACAGACTAATGCTTCTGGAACACCACTTCCTCCAAGCTCAAGATAGCTGCACTCCTCTGAATAGATAATCTAGCAGAGGAGGCAGGAGACCTGCATGGATGAGCATGGCACTTCTGGAAAAACTCAAATGGAAGACAGAAGTTCACAGTACGTGGGAAAGGGTCTGGTCACCTCAGAGGATTCTGGAAATGTTGTCAGGGCATGTAGAGATGCACCAAGGAAGGCCAAGGCCCTCTTAGAATTATTTCTGCCAAAGGAGGTGAAAGAGAAGGGCTCTGCAAATGCAGCAATAGGGAAAGATGAGGGGAAAAGTGGGCCCACTGCTGAACAAGGTGGTAGCCCTCAAAACAGAGGATGCAAAGATGATGGGGCTATTAAATACCTTCTTGGCTTCAGTCTTTACTGCTAAGAGCATCCCTCAGGAATCTCAGACCTTGGAATTAAGGGAGTAAGCTTGGTGGAAGCACAACCCTTCACTGGTCAATGGAGATTGGGTTAGAGAGCTTCTGGATAAACTGAACATGCACAAATCCATGGGACACAGATACACAAACACACAGATCATTAGGGATTGGAAGGGACCTCCAGAGGTCACTGAGTCCAACTCCCCTGCTCGAGCAGGATCATAGAACCTATTACAGGTTACACAGAAACGGATCAAGACAGTTCTTAAAAGTGCCCAGAGAAGTATGATGCACCCACAAGTGCTGAGAGAGCTGAGTGATGTTGCTGTGCCACCCTCCACCATTTCTGAAAGATCATGGAGAATGAAGAGGTGCCTGAGGGCTGAAAGAGAGCCAGTGTCACTCCAGCCTTCAAAAAGGAGGAAGACCCAGGTTACTGCAGACCAGTCAGCCTCACCTCCACCCCTGGAAAATGATGAAGCAGCTCATTCTGGAGGCCATCTCTAAGTACATGAAGACAAGAATCTTATCAGGAGTAGCCAGCATGGATTTACTAAGGGGAAATCATGTTCGACTGATAGCCTTCTACAATGGTGTGACTAAATGGGGAGATGAAAGGAGAGCAGTGGATGTTGTCTACCTTGACTTCAGTGAGGCTTTCGACGCTGTCTCACATAACATCCTCATAGGTAAACTCAGGAAAGGTGGTTTTGATGATTGGACTGTGAGGTGGTTTGAGAACGGGCTAAACAACAGAGCTCAGAGAGTTGTGATCAGTGGCACAGAATCCAGTTGGAGGCCTGTAGCTAGTGGTGTTCCCCAGGGATCAGTGCCAGGGCCAGCCAGCAACCTGGATGTGGAGACAGAGTTTACCCTCAGCAAGTTTGCTGATGATACAAAACTGAGAGGACTGGCTGATCCACTGGGCAGCTGCACTGTCACTCAGCAAGACCTGGACAGACTAGTCTGTTGGGCAAGGAGGAACCTAATGAAGTTCAACAAGGAAACATTTAGAGTCCTACACTTGGGAAGGATCAATTCTATGGACAGATTAGGGGAAGTCCTGTGGGAAAGCAGCTCCACGGAAAAGGACCTTGGAGTCCTGGTGGACAGTAAATTATCCATGGAGCAGCAATGTGCCCTTGTGGCCAACAAGACCAGTGGTATCCTGGGATGCATCAAGAGAAGTGTGTCCAGCAGGTCAAGGAGATTCTCCTTCCCCTCTACTCTGCCCTGGGGAGACTACATCTGGAGTACTCTGTCCAGTGTTGGGCTCCCCAATTCAAGAGAGACAGGGAACTGCTGGAGAGAGTAAAATGGAGGGCTATGAGGATGATTAATCCTATGGAGAAAGGCTGAAAGAACTGGGGCTGTTTAGTCTGGAGAAGAGAAGGCTGAGAGGGGACCTTACTAATGTCTATAAATACTTGAAGGGTGGGTGTAATGAAGGGGCCAGTCTCTTTTCGTTGGTGCCATGTGATAGGATGAGGGGCAACAGGTACAAGCTGAGGCACAGGAGGTTCCACCTCAACCTCAGGAAAATCTTTCCTGTGAGGGTGAGGGAGCACTGGAATGGGCTGCCCAGACTGGTTGTGAAGTCACCTTCTTTGGAGGCTTTCAGAACCCACCTCAGATTATTTCTGTGTGACCTGCCCTAGGTGATCCTGCTTTTGGTGTGGGGGCTGGACAAGATGATCTCCAGAGGCGCCTTCCAACCCCTACCATTCTGTGATTCAGTGGTTCTGTGGAAGAACCCTGAAGACACAACCCGCCAATGATTTAACTATCCTTCATTATAACGTACTCGCAGCATACAAATTGAAAATAACTGGCTAAAATTATGTTATAGTCAGTACTGTTGTTATAAAGAAATCCTGGGCTACTGCTGAACATTAAATTCCCTATAAAAAGATCCATAAATTAAACCACAACATTTTTGCTGTTGCGGACGATTTACTTTGGGTGTAATTTATTCTCTTAACAAACTTCTTTAAAAGTAAATCCTACTTCCTTATTTCTTTCATCATACACATAAAAAGCAAAATTATGGAGCAACGGTGCTTTTTTGTTGTCTCTTCATTTCTTTTTCCAAACCATCACCTACCCGCCGCACCGAGCAGATCCTTTTCCGCTGTGCTGACAGCTGTTTCCCAGGTAACCAATCTAGCTAGGAGCTGACTTCAAGCAGTGCATAGGAAGCAGCACTCACATCCCTGCATTTACATGTGCTGAGGAGCACTTTCTAACTGCTGCAGTGTCCCCAGTGTCCCTGACAGGCAAGAGGAGCTGGGAGTATCCAGCAAGTATTGGACTAAAGCTCATCAACGGTCAAAAACTACCAACCAAGGGTGATTTGATACACAGAATATTAAATGCCACTGGCAGTTGGAAATTAAAATTATCCTCAGTGGTAAGCCAGCAAGATTAGGCTTCACACGCGCCGTTGCCTTTTGTGGCTTCTGCCTGCTTCCCCCTCTTCCATAACAGAACCGGGACAAAAGCAGTAGGTGTTTTGCTGCTGCTTTTCACAATCACAAACCGCTGTCCCACCAGTGTCTGAAAGCATTTAACACACCCTACCTGATAAGTCAGCTCTAATCTGCTGTCAGTCAGCACCCTGGCTTTGCTGGTCAGTTTTTTGTCCATCTGACTTTTGCTGTCACGTTTTAACTGAAAACAGCATTATTCTATAGAGCACTGGCCACACTTGAAGGTCTCTCTTACAGCTCGTAGTGCTGTTCTGGGTTTGGGCAGTTAATGTTTAATTCCATGCCATTTGATGCTGCAGTGTAAAGAGCTGACAGAGAAGATCATAGATTGAACAGGTCACTAAAAGACTAGGATTTACCCTCATAAGCATTTTTAAATTTTGCAATGATAATGAAAAATCTTTGGGAAGCTCAATGCCAGATTTTAACAGGTAGTGTTGCGGATCAGTCTGTCTCTACTAATGTCTGTTGTGGAAAAACTATTGAGCTTAGGGAGGTTTATCTTGATAAGCAGAGGAACAAATCTGTTGGTTTCTCTCTCCCTAGAGATTCCAGCATTAGTACCCTCCTTTTATTATTTTGGAGAGCGTGGTTACAGGTTCAACAAACGGGATGACCCCAGCAGTCCCGCAGGAGATGCACAATGCCTACATGTGCGAGCACATGCAGCGTGGGGAGATGGCCAAAAGTTTTGGACAAACACCGCGCTTTACTTCCAAAGACAATCAGGCTTTGGTGTGTAGAACACCGAGTTGTTTGCTCACACTGTGCTCAATTGTTCAGATATTCAGCCACCCTAGAATTTCCTTCTCCTTGACTCATTTCAGACACTGCTTTTTTCCAGTGTTAACACAAAGGTTCCCTAGAGGTAGCTGCAATTTAATTTTCTTGTTCTCCCAGTGCACTGGATTTCACTCTGCTGTGCCTTTTCACTGTCCAAATATACCTGATTTTAAAATTAACTGATTGACTTTTCCATTTAATACTCCATGAAAGATAGATCAACCACTTTCCATGGTAAAACAAATGTCATCACAACTGCTCTGGTTCCATCCAGAAAGACTCAGTGGTGCCTCTTATCTAAATGAGGATATCTAGCAAATAATCTACCATGCTCTCAAATTTCTGCTTGGCCACGAGCCCTGAGGTCAGCCTTCCTCAGACATGCTCCAAGAAGCAAGCAGCAATGAATGTAATTAGCCTGACTTGTGGTTTCTTAGCACGTGTGGCTACACGCATACCCCAGGACATCCTGAATCTGGTCCATTTCCCTCTGGGGGACAGTGATTCTGTGAGAAATAGCCCACAATGGTACAAAGAGGAGCAGAACGTGGAAGAGAATAAGCAAAACTCTTTCCTAACTGTGTTCTCACCTGGGCACGTCAGAAAAAGGAATAGGACGTATTTCAGCACAAAGCCTGTTCATCCAGCCTCAGAAAAGTCATAATTAGGTGAATTTCATTTGCAGAGTCCAACCACATTCCTTAAACTACATTGTACTAAGAACACGTTTTACTGAGGGTTTCATGGACAGACATAGGTGCTATCTTGCTGCTTCCAGTAGACCTCCAGCCTCTAAACCACGCACCTGAGGTTCCTGATTCCTAAAACCAGTTAAAATGTGAATTTCTACAGCACACAAGTTTCAGACTAGGGGGAAAATTAAAAATACTAGAGTCCTCCACAGAAGAAGTAACTATGCAGAAATGATGAAAACCACTGTTCCAAAACTGGAACAGGGGAAACATAACCACCATTTTTAAAAAGGTAAAAGATGACACTGGGAACACAGGCCAGTCAGTCTCATCTCTGTGCCTGGCAAGATCTTGAGGCAGATCCTCCTGGAAACCGCGCTGAAGCACATGGAAAACAAGGAGGTGACTAATGACAGTCAACACGGCTTCAGTAAGGGCAGAACTGGGGCTGTTCAGCCTGGAGAAGGCTCCGGGGGGACCTTACAGCAGCCTTCCAGTACATGAAGGGGCCTATAGGAGACAAGGAGAGGGACCTTCCTATGGGGGACAAGTAGTAGGACAAGGGGGGATGGTTTCAAACTAGAAAAAATGAGATTTAGGTTAGACTTTAGGAAGAAATTCCTCACTATGAGGGTGGTGAGGCACTGGAACAGGTTGCCCAGGGAGGTTGTGGATGTCCCATCCCTGGTAATGTTCAAGCCCAGGCTGAACAGGGTCCTGGGCAACCTTGTCTAGCAAGAGGTGGCCCTGTCCATGGCAGTGGGGCTGGAACTAGATGATCTCTGAGGTCCCTCCCAAAGTAAGCCATACTATGGCTCTGTGAAAATTAGCTACCTAAACGAAACACTTCATTATTCCTTAAATCAAAATGCTAATTTGAATTCACCTGAACTGCACACTTTCCATTTGGGATCACTTCAAGAAAGACCTGTGCTCTCCCAGACTGCTACAGGCTCTCGTGGGCTGCAACTGAAGAGTGCTACGCAGCTATTCTCCACCACCAGTTGACCTTTTTCAGTGAAATGAAGTATTTCATGACGTGCACCACAAAAATTCAACAGAAACAAGAACATATCACCTCATGAGAGGCAATGAGCTGCCACAGACGGTACCAGTACTAGCCGCTGGTCTTGACGTGAAACCCAATCATTGAACAAATTACAACATCTCACTGTAGGTTGAATTGCCTGACCTGTACGAATGCGTTGCGTGTGCATCTCCACTGGAGGCAATACCAGTGGTTTACTAAACTTCTCTCACCAGTAAGTTTTACCATAAAAGAATCAAATTCTGAAAGCATACGAGGAATGCAAGGATGCAAAATGTTTCATTTCTCATTTGTACAACTATGTGGAAGCTGTGTGAAAATCTGTTGGAAAAGCCTCTACTTTCAGTACCACTGGGGGGAAAAAACCAAACCCCAAAACCTCTTAAAAAATAATGCACGATTTATGCTTTTGTGAAATTAGCTACAACAAAGTGAGTAATTGCTGGGTGAGGCACACAACATTTTACAGATGGTGATACTCCTCAGAAAGAGATCCTGAGGCTGCTTTAAAAGGTGTAATCTTCTGTAATCTTTTCTGGTGCTCAAAGCAATTACTTTTAAATGGGAAAAGCAAGTAGGAGAACAACAGTATCCAAGAACAGAGTTCACTGGTTTCTAAACCTTGACCCTTCGTATCAGTGGGTTATTGACCAAGCTGGTAGAAGGAGAGTGCTGTGATTAAATTACTACAGCCCCCAGCCTTAGGTGGCAGGGAGCATGACAATGCTGGTGGCTGGTGAGCAGAATTTAAAGAAAAAACTTCTTTAAGATCTGATCCCTTTACAAGGACATTTTATTCCTCTGTTCCAACAAGGTGAGAGTTTTCTACAAGTAAAACATGTGTAAGGAAGATGAGAAACAAGGAAGAAACACTACGCCTCCCACTTCACTCTGCAGCAGCAAGCTAAGGGCAGCTGAGATGGAGAAGAGGAGGGCAGGTGAAGCAGAACACATTAGGAGCACTCGTGGAAGCTGGAGAGAGGCAGGTGCTGCCGCTGCTGGGGCTGCTACAGTGGTGTTTAAAGTCAGGAGCAGAAGCTGCCAAGTAAGAACATATGGTAACAGAGCAAGTTTGCTGGATGGAATGCATATTTTCCCCCTGCTCACTCCTTCTGAAATAAAGACTTTGGGTTTATGTGTCAGAGACTTTAAAAAATAATAGGTCACTGTAGGAGGCAAACATTAACAACAGCAGTATCAAATAGCTGGTTCTGAGTAAAGGGGAAAGATTTTTTGGGCGATTACTGCAGGCCAGTGCACACATCTGCTTCTAGATGGGCTGGATCCGTGTTTTTGCCTTCCATAGCTTCTGACCACCTGCCTTTCTGCAGGAAGAAAGTCAACGGAGCTGGGAAATTCCTATCAGTGTTGTAGGGTGCTGGGGAGAGGGAATGGGAAGGAGGAGAGCACAGGAGTGAAAACAGGCTGAATACTCATCGGTCATGTTTTAGCTGGTGTAAAAGTAGGAGAGACATTATCCATGAGATTTCTGCCCCTGAGCCCTCATTCTCTTCTGCAAATCAGCTAGGGAAGAAATTAAGAGGAGTGTGCAGAACTCCTGTGGGAGAAAGCAATTTTTGGAAGAGTAAATTTTAATTAGAGGAGAGCTAAGGGAACTTTGAAGGGAGAAGACAAAATGCAAACATACATTTATGGAGAAGTCAGGAGATTTAAAGGCTGATGAAGTACTTATGCACAAATTTGAAGTGGAAAAGGACAACAGGATAACAAAAACGTGACAGTAGCACTAGAGCAAACACCAGAAAGGATGGAACAAAGAATGAGGCTTAGAAAATCTGCAGTAAACCAAAGACCCTCGATGAGGCAATGGTACCAAAAATGTAATGGCAAGGACCATCTTGCTCAAATTTTAGATGTCTAACTTTAAATGTCCAAATCAAAACTGGTCAGTTTTTAATATAGGGAGATAAACTGGCATACAGAGACAATGAGTGACAGCTGTAAACTTAGCTTAGACAAGCCCTCCAGAAAGCCTTCTTTCTCTCTGCTGGATGTAAGAGGACTTCGACTGAAGTTGAACTTGCACAAGCCAAAATACAGGAAGGACTCCCACACCACAAGAATGAGACCAGGAAGCTAAATCCAACATTTTCACTGAGGAAGAACCAGACACAGGTGAGTGAAGGCAGAAATAGAGAGGAGGCAAATCCACATGAGAATGAGAGGAAAGTCTGTAGAAATCACACAAGAGTGCAGAGAATGAAGTAAGTCTTGGGAAGTGGAGCGCTAACAGAGAGTTTGTTTCACTCAACATTGGGTACACAGCAAAATAATACGAGTTTGACCTCTGAGATCATAGCCTTTATACCTGAAAGTGCAGTGTTCCTTTGGTTTTAGTCTGCAAAAGTAGCTTTGTCTTTTCAGGAGGTGAACGTCTCACTACAGCACAGGACTGGAAGGTCAGCAAAACCACCGATCGCTGCTCTCTGTAGCCTCAGGCTTAACAAGACCTCACTTCAGAAAAGTACTCCTTTGCTACTCTCTTGCCAGGGACAACTCAAAAGCTACACAATACTCTTAAGAAAAAAAATAAAACTCTCAGCGTGAAATACAACAAAAGCACAAGAAACTCACTGTGTAATGAAAGGAGAGACTTCATGCCTCACCAAGACCTAGGCTACACGAAATATCTAGATGGGTCCTTTGAGGACTACATTTCCTATTACAAAGAAAACAAACCTTTCCCTTTCATATGCAGTTCTCTACCCCTAAGACTTCAGGAAAATGTTTCCTGACTTCAAAAAGTGTGTCCAGCTCATCCCTGAGTTTTATCATGGAGTGTGCAATCTTTGTCAGTGCAACAAGGAGCATCAGGACTTCCCTAGATGTGGCTAAGCTCTGAAACTTCAGATGAAGGCGATGTTTCCCAAGCATCTGACTTATGAAGGCAAAATATTTGTGGTTCTTCCAGGTAACTAAAGGAGGACATGAAGCGTAGGATTGATTAAATATAACATAAATTAACCCCTAACATCCTATGATCCTATGATCCTATGATAAATTCAGAAAGCAACATAACCAACAAACCATGATCTTGTCTGCTTTCATCTTCCTTTTGGGCACACCAACAGACCAAATGGCCAAAGGCTAATATCACAGGCTGCTTTTTCAACACAACAGCATGGACACTGCAGCCACAAAAGAAGTAAGCTAGGTGTGATTAAAGAATTGTTATGACTTTCTGAGACTTTGAGGGCTGCTGAGCAGCCTGCAAGTTAATGTGACACAGGAGAGAGAGATTGGTGTCGGTCTACAGCACATCCAAAGGCAATGAAACAAACTGCAGAGGAAGAAGGTGACAAGAACAAGGTTGTCCAGCAAACCACTCCTTCCCCGAGTCTGCTCTTCTGGTTTTCAAGGGAGAAAACACAAGGCATCCACCCTCTGAGTCTGAGCCATGTATTTATAACTTATTAAGGGGTCAAAAATGGCATTTGTTGGGTCTCAGTGCCCAAAAATCTTTGAATTACTATAAGAACTGAAAGTCTGTGTCCAAGTTCAATAACTAGAGCTTATTGAACACATCCATTACGACGGGAAGTTCACCCGCGGCAAAGTGACAAACTCCTACCCCGCTGTGTGCCGGGCCTCGTGCGGCACCCAGCATCAGGCTTTTTGCCAGAAGCTTCACCACTCTGCATTCCAGGTCAGTCACAGCAGGAGACGTGAGTTTCGTGAATGCACTTAAGTTTTTACCCAGTTTTTCTCCCCACTTTTTTATTAATGCGTTTTTTTTGAGATACCCACGTTCAGCATTCCAAACAGGCTTTGGCCAAAGCCTGAAGTACTCTGCGTATCTTTTGTGTTTGACTTGTCATCCTAGATTAAAATAAAAGCTTAATGAAAGTCAAACAAGAACAGGCTGTAACATTTTCAAAGATATGTTCAAACATTTAACTGATTCATCCTTGCTGGCTCATTAAGAAGAGGAAATTACGGCAGAATTCCGTGTTAAAACCACTCAGAGAGGAGATGACAGATCCAAAATCAGTACTTACAAATTACTGTCTCTCACCCTCAGTCTCAGTCTCGCAATATATGTCTGTGGGAAAGTTCCCTGGGCAGGCTCAGAGCCATCATGTCCTTAATAAAGACTAATGCACACTGAGAAATGTGCTCCTCCTTCTTCTCAGCATTTCACCGGCATCTCAGCCCTTTCAAGCACCAGGCTCATAATTTCAATAATTCACCGTGGTGAAAGTCATTTGTGGAATTAGTTAGATTGCTGGCTGTTCAAATACTTTCTCTTACCTATTAGTGCGCTGCACAGCACATCAATACAGAGCCCAGATATTACAGCAAGGGACGCTCTGGAAATACCTAAGCAGACTGATCAATTTAATCTCTGTTGCAATATTGTGCATTAGTGGGATGAGTTTTTTTCCCCCTTTCTCTTGGCACAGCTTGGGGAGCTCAGAATTAGGACAAATATTCTCTTTCCTCCTCAACAACTGCTTCACAAATGACAAAAGTGACAGCTTTGAAAGATTGATTTTTTAAAAGTGAGGTTCTGTATGGTTGCTTATGAAAGCACTTTAATTTAGAATGATTATTAATCAACCATCCATTCAGATAATTTTCTAATTTAGAGGAGAAAAAAAAAAATCTATATTCTGTCTCTTACATCCCCATCAGGTACTAAAATACGAATGTCTGCGCTCATTAACAAATACAAATAGAGAGCATTATCTGATGCACAGAGTTAAGGCTGATAAGCAATGCTGCTACCTGACAGAAAATGTTCTGAATCTTAGTGCAAAGATGATATAATTTGAACTTTAAATGTTTCCTTCCATCACCATAGCAATACCATACATAATAGATACCACAGGTGTGTGTGAGATGGCAAATCTGTTCTGACACACTGGAACATAGCTGCTTGCTCTGGATGTTCTCTCTGGTTAACTCTACACAGAGCAGGGACTTAATTTTCTATTAAAAACCCATGGGATAATAAAGCAGCAAGTGCAACTAAGGATAAAAAGGCAAGAAAGCAACAAAGGCAGCAGAATTGGCAAGCAGAATTTTAAACCTGAAGAATGAAGGGATATTCTGACTGACACTTTTATAAACAACTCATCCTTACACTGACACTGTTGTGTGGTCTATCTGTCGTGTTCCCCCAGCATGAATCCTGTGAATATCTGAACTACAATGTCAATATTTCTTACCACAACAGACTTCAGAGCAATCCAAGGAGTCCAAGTAGCATGCAAGAGACAGTAAATTAGTCTTCTGAATAAAGTGCATTTAAAGCTCTGTCCAGAGGAGTTCTGTTCCTTGACTGGGATGTAGACAGAAAAGCATCTGCAAAGCAGGTCCTGCGCTTCTAGCCAACTTTTCTAACAGACTCTCCCCTGTATCAAGGATTCATTTTACCCTCACTGCAGTCACACTTAGCAGAATAAAGCATGACTTAAAAACAACAGTTGTGCTTCCAGGGGACTGCACTTCCCTGAATCACCTTATTAAGTGCATAGGAAGCCTCAGAAGGGAAAACAAAAAACTTGCTTCCTGGACACATACCCTATATGACTTGGAGGCTTCATCATTTGAGGTCTGGCTCATAATCCTGGCCCTGGAATCACGTCTGCTTTAAAAATCCAAGCTTATTGTGACATGGATATAGATAGGCATAATTTAGGAAGGAAAACATGCAAACACAATTGTAACACAAAATACGTGGCAAGGGAGTCATTTACCAGGGTTTCATACAAAATACAAATTTATTACTAAATGTCTATGCCTAAACTCAGTATGTAGTACATCATATTTTAAATTATTAACATCTCTGCTGGAGAAGCTTCCTTCATAAAATATTTACACAGCACATCTCAGGACTCCGTGTTTTGCCAGCAGTTACTCAAAGTGTAAGATGAGCACAGTTTGCAGGTCACTCTTTTCTTTGATAATTCTCTTAACTGAAAACATATTCCAAATATTTAAGCTGTATTGCTCTATGGCCTGTGCTGTGAAACACAATATAACGACATATTTTGACCCCAGAGAACTCTTGGGGTCAGAGGCCAACAGGTTTTGCTAATGACAACGCACGGCTGTAAAACACAAGAGGCAGGAGTGTTTCAATTACTTTTCCAATTAGCAGCAACAATCAATGCTTGCTGCAAAAAGCCTGGAGGAAACTGGCAAAAAAACCTGCAAAGTATGGAAATGATTCTCTTTCAAGTAACAAGCCCAGGAACAATAAAAGTGTAAGTATTTAAAACCAGGCAATCTGGAAGCGGTGCCTTTTCAGAATCCAGGCAGATCTTCAAAACAAGACCGTACTAGATAACTTACTCTTTTCTAATCCAGCCAAGAAGAAAACTTCACAGTGGTCAATTTCTTAGACAAAGTAAATTGAATTTATGTTGGAAACTTCACATGTGTTGGACTGTTATTTAAAACTAAGCAGCAATTACGGCACAGTTTTTCAAAGAGAGTTCCAGCTCTACTGAAAGAAGAGCCTCCAGCATTTCAAACTCTTGGCATACAGTTGCCTGGTCTACTAGAAAGCTTCTCAACACAGTATGAGAATTCTGTTGGCACTTGTATACTCAGTTTATCAATGTTAAAATAAAATTCTAAACAGGTTGTACAGAAGGAGAAAAGCAGAACTACAGACTCAAGTGGATTTTAAAACAAAATAAACCCAACTAAACCCAAGACATGAAGCACATATGTTTTCAAATTTGTACGAATTTTACTGTTACCAAATGTTCAGCTACGCCATTAAAAATAACATTTGAAACATTTTCTTCAGTTTCATGTATAGCTGTATTGAAGACATGAAGTAATAACTACTTGGATCAATTTTGCAGTGGTGTTTGATACTAAATACCAAAAAGTTATGATGAGGTAGCATTAATTTTAAACTTCACAACGCACACACACCACTTTCTCCTTGGGGCTAAGTAGCCCATGGCAACACTTCTCACACCTCAAACTCCTGGAAGCACAGGAAAGATAATTCTGTGATCATTCTATCTTAATTCTGCTTGAAATAATGTAACAACCTCTTTTTAATCAGAAATAATTACAGAATACAAATGAAATGAAAAAAATAACACTACATCCTTACTAGGTAGAAGTTACTGGTAGAAATGGAAAGAAATGTTGTTTTTTCTTATATTTGGGAGACAAACTGCTGTCAAGTCAACAGTTAATAGACTACAAAAGAGTAAACCTCTGTAATGAACTGTCTTTCAATTTCCAAGATCAGACTACTGTGGTTTTAGGATTTACCCTGGACAATAATTTTGAAATGAAACACTGAAGAAATTCTGAAATCTAGAAAAAAAAGACATTTCAAGGAAGCATGTGTGATGACCTCAGCATGAGATCACTGTAAGGAAAAATTGTGAAAATGCTGTTAAAAGAGGCAATCAGCTGGATTGAGTGGTAGCATGATTAATACCAATCAGCACTGTTTAATAAAAAATAGGTCTTCTTGGGAAATTTCGTATCGTTTTGTGATGATATTACAAATTCAGCAGACAAAGATAACTTTTGAAAATACTCGCTCTAATTTCTGTGTAACTCTCTCTCCCCATTATCGTTCTGACGATACAGCAGCATGGCCCAAAATCAGCATGCCTTACATGTTAAATATGTTCAACAACACTGACAATCTGCAAAAGAAATTGTAAGTGAGGAACCAACAGCTCGGGGGGGTCTCTTTGGAGATACTGTAAAGACGTCCGTTATAAAGAGCCAACAGGACTGAGCAGCAATATCGAGATCTGCCTGATAAACCTGGGTAACCGCTGTCACCCTTGTGACAGCAGAGATAATGTCCTCGCAGTGCCAACAAAGATCGGGTCCTTCCCACAGCACAGTGCCTCTCAGAGCTTGTGCCTTTTGTGAACTCCTGCACCTGGGCGAGCAGCGAGGTTTGGAGAAGTCACACGTTACTTGCATGTGACGGTAATAACATTAAAAGAAAGTAATTTGCAGCTCTTGTCACCACACTTTCAAAAGGATGACTATTAAAAGAACAGTTTACATTATCACAATAGGAATGATTAACCTCTGGAACAATTTACAATATATGTGCTTGTTGCTTCTCTCACCTGAAACCTTACACTGAGATCAAATGGACTATTTCCATCGTTCCATCAGATGGAACGAGGCAAAGAGGAACAGATGAACAAATTCTAGATGAAGTCATTTTCAAGGACTCGCAAACTTTGGGGTTTTTAACAGGGAACATATTTTGGGACAGAGATGAGTATAACCCATCTGAACCCTTCAACAGAGTGAATATTTTTGTACTTCGCAAAGGAACTGCAGGGCTGCAGTGAATTTCAATGCTTCCTGTAAAATTATTTTTATGCCAAAAGTAAGAGAATAACCACATGTTCTTCCATGGTTTCTGACTCCCATGTTTCCTGCATTACAGCAGTATTCATTAGTTAGAATCATTGAATGATAGAACCACAGAATCATTAGGGATTGGAAGGGACCCCGAAAGATCATCTAGTCCAATCCCCCTGACACAGCAGGATCACCTAGACCAAGTCACACAGTCAGTCAGGGTTAGAAGGGACCACAGGATCATCCAGTTCCAACTCCCCTACCATGGGCAGGGACACCCCACCCTATATGAGGCTGGCCAGAGCCTTATCCAGCCAGGCCTTAAACACCTCCAGGGATGGGTCCTCCACCACCTCCCTGGGCAACCCATTCCAGGCTCACTTGTGTGTCAAATAAGGTAAGTTCAAAAACTATCTGACAGCATCAGGGACCAACTCAGGCTTCAACATCAATGAGATGGTGAAACCCAAACTGCAAAAAAAGATGAAACAATAGGTACGAGCCTGAGTAGGCTCTATATGCCAGTTAGTAAATAATTATGTACCCTCCAGTTTTACCTTCTGAAACCGAGCTGGTTTGGACTAGTCCCAGAGGCCCCAGCTACGATACAGAGAGGTACTACAGTATTTCTGCAGTCAAAGGCACTCAGCACCCCTCTTTATTTACCTTACCTACAAATCAGCACGGAGTTGTAGCATAAGCAAGAGTTAAACTTTTCTGCTGATTGAAAGATTTACTAATAGTTGTGGAATTTGCATGATAATATGCACTTATTCTAAAAAGAAAAGTATTATTTTAGATGAACAAATGAACTACAGAGCTGAAAGGAATACTTAAAAAATATACACTACATTTCTTTGTTCATTGTGCACTGCAATTCTTTCCTCAAAGTGTCTGTGTTGGGCTGCACATGTATTTACACACAGTTAGGCTGATAACTAAACTGAAGCTGTTATTTAGAACCTCCTTTACAATTAGGATAACTTTCAAGCTGATATGGGGCAGGTCCCTAGCTCCATTCAGCTTGGTGCTGGTGGAGCAGACCCCTCGGTGAGGCATTCAGCTGGTACTTCCCTTGAACCCCCATCTTCAGGGAGAGCAGAAGGATGCTATGGTCCTGGCCATCTCAGGAACTCAGTCGGCCCCAAGCAACTCTTCTCTCTGTTTGTCATTCACCACAAACTTGGAAAAATAAAAATACTATCCATGGATAACTAGAAACAACTTCTTGAACTTGACCACATAACGTTCTTGAAGACTTATCCCTAAATCTATGCCTTGCAGCTGAAGGTGGCATAATTGAAGAGCAGAGGTTTGCACAAGTTTAGCATCTCCCAGACGTTAAGCCTTCAGCACAACAGTGGACAGTGTCCTTTCTAAAACTCATGCCCTCTACAGCCTCTTGCTATGTCAGTGGTACAGTAAGCAGATTATTTCCCCCTTTCTGCTTAACGCTCCCTGCTCTCATTTCTCATACACAGAACATGCTGGAACAAGCACAGAGTATGAAGGATAACTGAGATACACTTCCATGTGGCAGTGCATCCACTTGAGACAGCACTTCAGATCCACACTTGCAAATAGGTCTAAGGAATCTCCCCTTTGAAGAGCAGCCAGAACCCTCCCTACCTCCTCACCAGCACCAAGCTGGGAAAGCCTTCACAATAGTTCACTCTGTATGATAAAGGAATTGCTCAACTTTTAAAAGATATTGCTAAAACTCATCCGTTTCTCAGCAGCAGAACACGAAAGCTGCAATATTACCAAACACATTTAAAGCAGCCGTGTTCACGTGATGACTATCTTAAAGAAAAATGACATATGGCACCCTGCCCTTGGTCTGGGCTGTTGTGGTGCCTCCAAATCTCTGACATTACTGAACAGAAAACAGGAGTCTAAGCTCTTCTGTCTGCCACATACATGCCACATTGTTTTCTGCCACTGAGTATAAGAACTCACGTAAATGTGATCTCAGTTCAGTGACAAAGAACACCCTTCCTAAAAACACAGGTGCTTGCAATGGACTGCACAGTCAGTGTTTCGGGCTAACACTCAGGATAATATCAATAATTCAGTACTGTAACAGATTACTCTCTTTGTACCTTTCTTTAATAATATCTCTTTACCAGAAATGAAATATTTCATTATCTAAACCAATTATTACAAATAAGGAGACTCACACCATGTAATTTTACCTACCTCAAGAGCAGTGAGTAATGAATGATGGTGTCTGATAGCTCTTGGATTGAGGGGGAGAAGGTGCAATAGAGGCTGCTTTTAAAGATTTTCGTGGTTTTATACACAGATCTAGCTTCATTTTATTGTTAATGTCAGGATGTACTATTAAATCACTTGACAAACAGCCTGACATGTTTGGGAGTAAACAAGCAGAAAATCTAGGAAGGCACTGCAGAAATGCAAATTGCGGCAGAAAGTCATGTACACCGCGGAGTTAAAACACTACAGAGCTACCACGCAACAGCCATGCAGCAAACCTGATAATTAGAGCACTGTGGACACGGCCATAAAGGGGTAAAAAAAGATAAAGTACGTTCTTGTTAAAAGATCCCCCATGTTTATCCATTAGCATGTACAATTAGCATTTAAAACTGCTGATTAGGGAAGTAGTGCAACTGCTTATTGCTGCCACTTCTGGGAAAGGTTCGGTTACGCATTTTCAGGCAAAACAACAGACGCAGAGGTTATGCGCTTTCTGTCAGGAGCAAAGCCTGCCACCTGCACAACTTTTTATCACCCCAGGTTTTCCAGTCAAGCACTGCAGCACAGTGAACTCAGATGAGACTTTATCCAAAAGGGTAAGAAGGAGGACCCAGGTAACTACAGACCGGTCAGCCTCACCTCCATCCCAGGAAAGGTGATGGAACAATTTATCCTTAACGCTGTCTCCAGGCATTAAGGACAGGAGGGTCATTAGGGCAGGCAGCATGGCTTAACCAAAGGGAAGTCATGCTTGACCAACTTGATAGCCTTTTATGAGGGCATAACCAGGTGGATAGGTGATGGCAGAGAGGTGGATGTGGTCTATCTTGACTTCAGTAAGGCATTTGACACAGTCTCACACAGCATCCTCGCAGTCAAGCGGACTGGATGATTGGGTAGTGAGGTGGATGGTGAACTGGCTGCAGGACAGAAGACAGAGAGTGGTGGTCAATGGGATAGAGTCTAGTTGGAGGCCTGTATCTAGTGGAGTGCCCCAAGAGTCAGTACTGGGACCAGTCCTATTCAATCTATTAATTAATGACTTGGATGACATGCACTGTCAGCAAGTATGCTGATGACACAAAGCTGGGTGGTGTTGCTGACATTCCAGCGGGCTGTGCTGCAATCCAGTGGGACCTGAACAGGCTGGAGAGCTGGGCAGGGAGAAATTTACAGAAATATAACAAGGGCAAGTGTAGATTTTTGGATGTGGGCAAGAACAACCCCAGGTACCTATACAGGTTGGGGACTGAGCTGTTCGAGAGCAGTTTAGGAGAGAGGGACCTGGGGGTCCTGGTGGACAGCAAGATGACCATGAGCCAGCAGTGTGCTTTTGTGGCCAAGAGGGCCAACAGCATCCTGGGGTGGATCAGAAGTCAGGCAGTTAGCAGATCAAGAGAGGTTCTTCTCCCTCTCTACTCTGCCCTGGTGAGACCACATCTGGAGTAATGTGTCCAGTTGTGGGCCCCTCAGTTCAGGAAAGATGTAGATCTGCTGGAGAGAGTCCAGTGCAGAGCAACAAGGATTATGAAGGAAGTGCAATAACTCCCTTATAAGGAAAGGCTGAGGGAGCTGGGTCTCTTTATCTTGGAGGAGACTGAGAGGTGATCTCATTAATGTTTATACATATGTGAGGGGTGGGTGTCAGGAGGATTGAGGTAGGCTCTTCTCAATGTCATCTAGTGATAAGATATTGAGAAGCCTCAATGGGTGTAAGCTGGAACACAAGAGGTTCTATATGAATGTGAGAAGGAACGTCTTCCCAGTGAGGTTGACAGAGCACTGGAACAGGCTGCCCAGGGGGATTGTGGACTCTCCTTCTCTGGAGACATTTAAGACCCACCTGGATGTGTTCCTGTGTGACTTGGTCTAGGGGATCCTGCTGTAGCAGGGGGATTGGACTAGATGATCTTTCGAGGTCCCTTCCAATCCCTAATGATTCTATGATTCTATAATCTTTGCCCTCATCAAAAGCATAAAGGTGCTACACATGGCCAGCTGGAAGAGAAGTTCTCTTTAAGCCATCTGCAAAGGCTAACTCAGAGCAAAGATTCATGTCCTCACTGATTGGTGTCCTCGAGTGTGAGCTTTAAACACTATTGAAAGAAATAAAGTAACTTCCAGGCACTAAATTTGCAGTTTTTTGCAGTTATAACATCAGCAACAGGAAGCGACTAGCAGAGAACAGAGGCTGCTGTTCTCCTCAGGAAAGTGTCTCCGTCTGGGGTTTCCACCCCGGCTTCTATTTAGCTTCTACAGGTTTTTTATGCCAATGCAACTGGCAGTTTTGCTTCCTCCTGCCAGTAGTCTGCCACAGTAAATAGGAAAAATGTTCTTAAAGCTGCACAGCTGCTCCCACATTCTATATCTGAGAAATTAGATCAATTTTGTTCATGAGCAGCGCACAACAGGTCTGTTATCCAAGTCTCATGGTTTAATCCCCAGTTTTATGACATTTCTGTACTTTCCCCAAGTGCCAACTGATAGGAATTACACATCCCTTACATTTCAAATCTATTTTCCAAAGAAAAGGAGGCTTTCACAACCTTGCTGGTCTATAATTCAGTCTATTAAGAGCTTTCTAATATTTTTTGAAACTACAAGCTGATTTAAGATAAAATTAGGGATAAAAGTCTCAAAGATAATTAAGTTCCTAAGAGTTTTATACAAATCACTGTCTGGGTTGAGGACAGAAGCTAAAATTGCTGGCCTCTCCATTGAAAATGTGATCACAATTCAGCTCTGAGACACTGGTTGACCAACATACCTGTCCTGGCTACTCAGCGTGCCCCTAGCTTTGGACACACTGAACTTGGTACAATTGCTGTTTCTTTTATGAAATGTGAATGTACCAGGAAGGGAGCTCATGGTATCTTGCTGATGACAAAGAGTTTAGAAAACACAGGACAGAAATCTGTAGGCCAAGAGACTTACAGATCTGCAACTCAAAAACACATTGTTTTCTCCTTTAAAGTAAGACCCACTCACAAGGCTGCCACGGGAAAACCTGCCAACATAAGCTGCTAAACCTCTAAAGGCTCAAAGATCAATATAGTGAGTCTAAAGAATAGAAAAAAATTAATCTCAAGACTTCTTTAAGCACCCTTATGACCTTGGGACGACAAGCATTGATAATATTGTAAGAAGTTACATCAAAAAGATGTCAGGACCAAATCCTTGCTTAAAAGTGGAGCACATCTGAGATGCAATGCTCGGAGAAATACAGAGGGGAAATTCTCCATAGGGAACGTGAACGAGAAGTTGAGGATGGGGTCTGCATTACTCTCATTTACTATATCTTGATTCACTGCAAACACACTGGGAATCAGAAGGGTATCTGCTGGACTGCTCAGAACAGGCAGGACACAGACTCGCAGTCTTTCTGTGCAACCTTTTGATGGAAACATTCTCATTTTCATGAGTTTCATTCTAAGAACCTTATAACACATCTGTGGAAAGAATGAACCTCTATAAACTCACTCTTCATTACAAAAATACATCTACACAGTAGAGTTCATACAATTAATGGTTAATAGAGGAGAGTAAAACATTTTAGTGTTTCAGCCCAACTCATTTTTAAGTTGGATTGTTTGATACAATACTGCCATTAGCATACTGAATCCGAACCCTTCACAGCTCCTGATACATCATTATAAATAATTGAACACAAGCCTATAGGTCACTGTCGCAGGAAAGTAAGTTCATGGAAGCAGAAAAGAACAGTTTTTAGCATAATGCATTGAAAATTATTAAAAATACCCGATGGATTTTAATTTAAGCAAAATGAGAAGCTCCCACAATCTCTCCTTCTTCTCCCCTTTTCTTGATCTTTCCACTCCTGTTCATTTATTCTGTGCAAGGTTTAGTCCAGTGGGCAATTAACCTGACCCCAAGCGCTGCAATCCCAGTGCTCCCTCTTTAATAGCATGCTATGAGCAACAAGGTCCCTCTAAAATCGTGGGAAGCCACTCTTTTTGACTGAACATCAGAAGTTCTTTGATAGCTGTCCTCACACCAATACAGCCAGAGCACTGTCTTGAGCTACAGCGACACTATTTTTACTGCCTCAGCATGAAGAGCTCAGGATGCAGGAAAGGGAACAGGTACACGACTCAGCTGAGGCAGTTTAGACTCCTTAGCAGGCTGCTCTCAATAGAGGGGAAAACAGGCTTTTCAGGAAGCAAACTTCAGACCATCTCTCTGTACTGGGGTAAACAGCTGGGATGGGCTAACTTGTGCACTAGTGTTCAGTTAAGGATGAAAGAATTGCACTCCTGTCAGAAAGAACAAAATCGTTCTGGTTCATAGCCTAGATCTTGTCAGAAATAGCAAAGTGTGAAAACGTGACTAGGAGAGGCTGAAACTTTTGCCAGTTATCGCCTGTGTTTTGTGGGAGCATCGTCTTAGGCTCGAATGAAGTAACAGGCAAAGGTCTAGCGAAGTGATTTGGGTTGGGCTACTTCCTCTTAACACTGTGAGATGTACCTGAGGGATGTCACGCTAAGCAAAAATTAGCAGCATTGCTCTTTTACTAAAACACTCACAGCAATTTATCAGAACAACACACACCAGACAGTAAATTCAATCACAGACCAGGAAGGTCTTCACACAAACAAATCAAGTAAAGAAAAGAGAGGTATGTGAGCAGGAGAACAAAACTAGAATGTACATATCTGGAGGGTTTGGATCATAGAATCACAGACCTATAGAATCATTAGGGATTGGAAGGGACCTCAAAAGATCATCCAGTCCAATCCCCCTGCATCAGCAGGATCACCCAGACCAAGTCACACAGGAACACATCCAGGCGGGTCTTAAACATCTCCAGAGAAGGAGACTCCACAACCCCCCGGGCAGCCTGTTCATTAAACAAAATGGGTTTAATTGGAAATCCATTATTAAAAGCTTGTTAAGAACAGCAAGGCTCTTTTTTGATACTGACAGTTGTAAGAGAACATCCTAAAATATCCTTTGCTCAACAGAGATCGTTCCTACACAGAACTTCTGTCTTGCTGTTCGCATGGCTTGGACTTAGATGCACTCCAGACTGTACAATGTTCCTGTTATATTCCAAATGAGTAAACAGAATTAATTTCCTAAATCAGCTGACAATTATTAAGCGACAACAAAGCACTAGTCTATCTCAGCATTTGCAGAACAGGAGATGGAAAATGTAAATAAATGGGCAGTTAAAGATACCATTCATCTTTATCCTATTCATATAGCAAGCCCATGTTTTGGTACGGTTTTCTATTCTGTTGCTCCAGTTCTACACTAGTAACCACTATGGAGAAAGATCAGAACAATGAAGTCAATTGATATCTGAAAAAGCAGAGTTGGGCCCAAATTTATCAACAACAAAATCATTAATAACTCTGCTTAATTACAACCTGTTCTATCCAACACAGAATATGCACAAGTTTTCAAGGAGATTTAATTATTTAGAAAGTTGAAAGATGTGATAAGCTATTTTTGAGATAGAAGGAGACAAAGAAAGAGACAAAAATCAACATTTCAAGCTGGTAATTTTTTAATGATCTGTACTCATAAGCTGTCAGAAATACATTCTGTCTAACACAATGGAGCAAATTCTTTCTCTGAGCCAAGGTAATAGTGGGAAGTTTGGGGTTGGTAATAAACAGAATTGTTTTATTGACTGTGAAAGAGCTGTCACTCCACAGAACCATGAGATGAGCCGTAAGAACAACTTTGGACACTGACCAGTAGAAGAGGACTTTAATCAGACAGAAAAGCTGACTTTTAAAATAAGAAAATGTGCAATTTGCACAAGGTCATAGTTATCAAGTATTAAAAACAAATTATCAGTGCATAGAAGCTTACTGTCTTCTTGACAAAGTGACTTAATATTCTTGCAGGAAATTATATTTAGAAACATATTCTTAGTTCCTTGTGGTATTTTCACCCACACATCAGTGTTCTGTGGAAACATACACAGGCACCCTTTACAGAGTTGGAGATAGGCGATAGTGACACAACTCTACACCTCCACCTTCATCCTTAGTCAAACATCTTGAGAAACCATCAAAAACTTCTGCTAAAATTGCATTTATTTCATCAGAAAGGAAAATATTCTCTCAGCTTTTGCAAGGCTCACTGGACTACTCTCCTTCCAAACAGGCTGTGCTTCACATTCCCAATCCCAGAATACTGAAGAAAGATGCCAGCTGGCTTCCAAAATGCCAGCTTTACAGGGACTGTGCTCAGCTAAGCTGACTCGTGTCTGTACGCTGTACCACCCTGGGGGATAGAATCAAACTTTGGTTAACCACGAATTTTGGTTAAGTGGTGTTCTGTAAACGAGGGATATAATGGATATAGCATAATTTGCTAAACAGATGCCATCTAAGCTGCTTGGATGCTGACATTCCAGCTGATGCTGCCTATTATTAGCCAATGCTAATCGCATGTTATTTATGAACAGCACACCATGCTAATCAGTTATGAAAGCGGTTCATGTTGCACGCGGTACAGCAACAACTCTTCTGAAATAAGCCAGAACTCTCCAGTCCTGGACTCCCAGAACACAACATGAAGCAGTCACAAGTTAACTGCCGTGATACCACATGTTCGCCAGACACAGAGAACTCCCTTCTCCTTTTTCACACCACTACACAGTATCTTAAATCTAAACCAAGGTCTTCGACCTCTCCCCAGAAACTTGCCTTTACTGAATATGGCCGACTTGGCTCCCAATGGGGATGATGGAAAGTGGTAAAGAGCAGAAACCTCCAAACTTTAACACAACACGCTTCTGCTGTGAATAAGTACTAAGTGAAAAACAAAATTTAAAAAACCCCTCAAATACTAAATTAAGTTAGTATAACAGTAATACTAAATACAAAGAGCAATTTAATTCTCACGTAACACTATGAACCCTTCCCTTACAACAATAGCAAGCCTGATGTTGTTTTCATGCATTTCAAGAACAGAATTCAAACACTGATGAAAACACTACATTAAGCAATATGAAATAATGTAGGTGTCTAATCCCAACTTCATCAGTTGAGTCTAAATTCCATAATGATGCCTACAAGGATTGTTTAAAAACATAACAATAGGGTTATGTCACAGAAAATAAAAGGTCCTGAAAACAAAGGCAGCCTAGTATGACTGCTAAAATTTTATAACTGCTCAATTTGAGAGCCATCCTGTACACTGGAGATGGAAAGACAGATGTTTCAAATCTGCAGAGCCTCCATACCACTGTGCTCTGAAGACAGCAGGCAACAGAATGGAAGAATCTGGATAGAAAAAATCCCAGGAGTTAACCTGCTTGATCTTTCACACGTACTGACTAGACTTTACAGCGCTTCGACAGTTCCTCTGCAGTCAGAGGTGCCCACTATTGTACTGCTGCATGTGGCAGTCCTATCGGCACACCACCGCTATCTCCCGTCCTTTGTTCTAGCACTGGAATTCTTTAAAAACAGCTATTCCTGAATAGCTCACTTCTGCTGGAAGTTGAACTAAGCAAGTTAAACTTTACCACCTTTACTGTATCCACTGGTGATGAAGACAATCAGCTCCTAGGCCAGACATAGTTAAAAAAGACATGTTAAAATACTATTGATTGGCTATAAGAACACATCATCTTCATCTAGGTTTTCTCGTAAGGCAGAGTATATAGTTCTGCTTCCAACCCCAGGTTTTTAAAAGCTGTTCTTCAAAAAGGATATTGAGTAAAAATAGAAAGGCCATTAACTGAATTGAATGGAAAACATCCAGTTGCTTTGAACCAGGTCAGGATTCTCTTTATTAAGTTTAGCCAGACATATCGAGGCAAAAGTTGCTATTACAGCATCGTCACACAGGAAAACAAAAGAGCTGTTATTTCTGCAGGAGTGATAGCACACAGGCTCTCAGACACCCAGCAGAACCTGCAAATATACCTAAAGACTGACCTCTCTCTTGCTCTTATAGAAATCTTGATACCAAATCAAGCCACTGACAAACCTTAATGACCCATTTGAAATGAACAAAGATTTATTCTATTGTCCACATTGTTATTGCTTCTGTCTGTCTCCCCCAAAACATAATTTAAAGTATGGTCGTCAGTCACAACCTCTTAGCAGGCAAACACACACCACCATAGCACTCCTTCCAAGACATCCTCTGCGAGGTCATTCAGTGCCAGTCATTCAGTCGTCTGCAGGAATTAACATCAAGTACAATAAACTTTTACACCCTAAAGCAAAAGTGCTCTTCTCTTTCTAACAGAGTTACCTGCTACAAGCCATCAAGCCCGGGGATCTCCCACTAGCTCAGGTAGCAAATAAGGCACTTAGCACCGAATAGGACAGGGTTCAAAAGGCCTGTTTCTACAACACTTATGTTTGAAGATCAAGGCTCAGAAATTGGGCACATGACATTTTCCATATGCACAGCACTTAATGACTTAAAAATAAACATATGTACGAGTGTTCTGTAATTGGGTCCTCAGACTGCAGTGCTGTCTCTTTATTATCTGACTCTAAAAGTCTCACATTGCCAACACCCTCCTAGGAATCTTCTTAAGGAGGGTTTCCAGCAAAATGCAACCTTAAAATCTGAACTTGCCCATGTTGAAGAGATACCACTTTTTTGGTACGTAAAAAATAAGAACTTTCTCAAGCACTATTTCAAAGGAAAAAACCTAATTAATCTCTTGCAGTACTGTGGGAAACCATGAGAACTCCAAAACAATGGCTATAATCTCATTAAAGAGAAAACTGGATGTTTAGGACTATATGTGCACTGTCTAATTTGGAGAAATTCAACAAATGTAATAAAGAATGGATATGAAGCCAAACATTAAACACAGGCCATTCTGAGAAGGTCACTTCCTTTCGTTTTTACAGACACAAAGTCTTATCCATGTGCTTCCAGGGCATCCCAACCTACATCCCAAAGAGCCTGTCTGCGGACCGAGGACTTCTTCTGGTGTGAATGCACTGGCATTTGATCTATTTGGGCACAGCGGTCTTTTCAAGTTGCCCTGTTTGGTCTATCAAGGGCATCCAAGAGAAGACTTTGTACTGGAGTAGCTGAAAGAAAACATATCACGAACATGACTGAAATTATATCACACTCTTTGTTCTAATGATTTTTTCATGATGACAGATGGCTCCATAACCTTATGTCTCAGTCCAAGTGCAAATTATTTTGAAAGGCAGCATTGACATTCTCATGGACACTGCACAAATGCTGCTTCAGACTCATAATAATATTTACAGGCATATTAAAATACATAAATATAAATATAAAGATAATGAGAGAGTAATGCATATTTCAGGAATTTAATATCCACTGCAAACGAATTAGGGATTTCACCTTTTGTCCTATAGTGTTTCAAACCTCAGTCTAAATTCTGGTACGCTATTCTTTCAAATTAACTATAATTTTCCACTCCTACACTTGCCACGGACGAGCAAACATCCAAAGAAACTACAAATGCGCTGACACGCTCACAAAAATAAGAAAAAAAAAACCCCTAAACCAACTGTGTTCTCGTGTGGAAAAAGCTCTACTTTTTTTTACCTCTTGTATATTATTTCATTTCTAACGCTGATGACTAATCCCAGCGTGTTTGCGGTGTTGAACTGAAAACCCCTCACACAAAACAATGGACAAAGATAATTGGTGTATTTCTGAGGATGGTAAAGTAGTGCCCATCAGAAAGGGTTTATCGCTTTGGGAAAATATATATAAAATGCCTTTAAAAAGCCTGAAAAAGGAACATAGCTCTTCAGATAATTAAAGTGCTTTAGACCACTAGCCAATTGATTTTCTCCTTGTAAAGGTATCTCAATTGAAATGTTCAGAATAAATCATGTGTTAAAATTATCTTCTAAAGTAAGAGCTGAGTGCATATTGATTAATAATTATTTGCACTAACAGACTGAACTAAAGTAATACCATCAATTACTTCAAAAATCTGTAAGATCAATCATGATGGAACCAACCATTGAAAGATTCACTGCTCTTCCCCCAATATGTCAGAAGAGCTCATCAAATGGTTTTCTAGAGATACCTCGGTGTCCTGGTTCTAAAGCTAGGGAAATTTGTTTCAAATCCCAATTACCTCTCGGCATTTCTGCTCGCTAATAGAGCACTCACCCTTCAGTTACATGACAGTTCTGCAGGAGGAGCAAATGTTTCCCACAACAAGTATGAGGCATGAGGGGGCACTTGCACCGTGGCAGTTTAGTTAATATTTCATACTTACGCTCAGCAAGCAAAGAAAATGCAAACAGTGTAAACTAATGAGCAGAACAGATGATTTACACGGACCTACCTATCCAAAGACAGGGGTACTGGCTGCAAATTAACCCCTTTTTACAAAATAATGAGTCCTGCTTGCTGCATTTGTCTGGGCAGCACAATAAAACTCTGGTAATTCTACGAAAAATTACAACTTAGCCTGCGTGGTTATAAATAGCACAGAGATCATTAATCCCTTATGGCACCACAGGCATTACTCAAGCCTGGTGTCTTATTGAAAATCAAAGAGAATTTTCCTTTCTCATGATGTATAGTGCCATTAGAGTCGGGTGGGGAGTCTACCGGCTGTTATGCCAGGCTTCAAGCAAATCTGAACTAAAAAGAGCATCTCTGAGGTTCTGGTTTTCATGGTTTCTTTTCAGCCAGGACTTTTCAGTTTCATGGCTTCTTTTCAGGTTTATTCACTGCCTAGTCAAGTGTTGAATAGACAGAAAGACAACGGGCCATGAAATCTGGTGGAACATAGTCCACATTGCTGGCAACAATGACCTAGGTATTTCTTTTTCAGGTTGGCTGACACGGGACCAGCTCCCACAAGCACCTCCAGGTCTTCAGAAGGCAACCGAATTTCTAAGCACTTTCTCTGGCACGCACAAAAACCATTTGGTGGCCTGAAACAATAATACTCTTAGTTGAATTATCTAATCTAAATTAAACATTCTTTCCACAAATGAGATGCACACACTGATCTGTGCATCTTAATTTTATGAATTTTTAAACTTCTAAGCAACTTAGTAGTGAGGACGCTCATTTGCATTCATTTACATACAATTTGCAGGAAGAGCTGAAAAATGGTAGAAAAGAAACCAATCATTTTGACTTTAAATGAAAATACTATTTCTGAAAAACCATCACGAATGCTTATTTCTTATTTTGCTTACAGAGTTGCTTTTAACATCTTCCTAAGTACTGAGCGGCACTTCTCAGAAATGGCTACTTCTTTCACCTCAGTAGGTTTTCAAAAAAATTCAGTGATGATTTTGACACACGAATGCAAAATACAACTTTTCTCTTTCTCCCTGAAGATTATTTAATTTCCTAGGAAGGTGAATCCCCATCCTCACGTGTTCTGGGTGTCTTCTGAATTTGTACTTTGCTCATTTTATAGGCCCCAATCCTTGCCAATTTCAGATGCAAGTGTAGACCATCAAGGAAAACATGGTGTAACGTGCACGTACAAACGTGTTCCTGCCACCGTTTTCGTGTCCTGTGCTAGCTATGGATTATTTCTCAGATGATGCTAAAGTGTGTTCAAATAAATTCTTGTTACTTCCACACCCACATTTAGCATATTAGTCCTCTAAAGCTAGGATTTTCACATGTAGCCCCATTCCTCCTGCATCTCGAATTAGATGGTACTAAATCAGACCTATTCTCAAGAGTTAGGATGGTAAGTGGCTTCTCATTCTTTAGACACTGCATTGCAGTGTAACGGTCTTAGCTTGTTTTCCATCACATCCAACCTGTCTTCCGTTACAACCCCACCACAGAATCACAGAACGTTAAGGGTTGGAAAAGACCTCCAAAGTTCATCTAGCCAGGAACCCGCCAGAGAAGGCAAAGAAACAAAAAACTCAGAGCAGATGCAGTGATGCAGATGAACTTTCTACGACAGCAAGTTGGGAAATTCTGCACGGCAGAAGCGGCCCCAGGAAATAACCGTGGGTGTGTTCCGCTCAAACGTGCACCAGTTCCTGCTGCCTGCCGTGGCGAGGAGAAGTTTATCTGGTTTTCGTCACATCCTCGGTGTCAGTAACTCAGTACAGTATCAAGGATAGCTCATGCCCAAAGCAGTTCAAAAGAACTTGAGGAAAGCCAGAAGAACCATGTGCTTGGCACAGCCTGCGGTGACCCCATCCCTGAACAGCCAGGAGAGGGTCAGACCTCCAGACTCCCGCTCCCGCCTCTGCGGTGGGATTGGGCACACACAGTCACAGCAGAGCTGAAAGCCCAGGGCTACTATGGATGCAGCCCAGTGTTCACAAGGCAGGGCTGCTCCGAGCTGATGTGAAAGAGAAGACACACTTCACAGGTTCTGCTTCAACTAAGCCAAAACACACCAGGGGGAAAAAAAGTGTTTTCAGGCTTTCATGATCAATCAGCGGGTTTCCTCTCCTCACATTTTCTCATACGTGATTCCAGATATGCATTTCTTAAATTTGACTTGCATTATTTCAATAATTTGAAAAATAGTTTTGTGCCATTTTACCTTTTATTCCATTGCCTTACATCAAAACACCTCACGCTGGCAGATTTCCAGTGCCAAAGCCACAATGCTCCTTGACTTGATGTTTTTTTCTGGTTGAAATTTAAAAGGCGATTTTACTTTTGCAAATTAAAAAAGAGTGCAAGTCCATTAATTTTCATAATGAGATTAAAGTGTTGCAATACAACTTCCAGTGGCTCAAGGGAAAGATTGCTTGTGACAGTAAAGTGTAATTAAGCAAAACTATCACAACTATATCATTAAAGAAAATGTTAAGAAGTAATTTGAATCGAGGGATCAGCACTTCAAACCCTCTCTAACCCTAGCCTTAACCCGCAACCCCACTTGGTGGTGTCAGCATATTTTGTCAGCAGCAGCCTAGAGGTCTCGTGAAATTAATTAGGTATGTGATTTCTTTGCAGTGGAAACAAAACCCCATCCACATGCTGTTCCCATTTCAGGCATGATAGGCATTCATTACTGAAGGCACTGGAGTCAGCAGCTGGAAAGCACAAGACTGAGCTCTCTTTCGCTTCTTTCTCTTCTCTTACCACTGTCTAAATTACAGGTCTGAAAGATACTCCACGGGTATTTTGCAGGTCTCCGTAGGTATGTCCCCTAGTGCAAAGTGTACTATTCCGATGGTTCTTTTCCTGAGAAAGGAAAAGCCTTCCAAAATGCAAAAGACATTCTTTGTCCTCACTGTCCTTTCACTCCCCTTCAGAAAAGCTGTTTGAGACACAAGTAGGAGGACTGCAAGGAGGCAAGGACACATTTGCCTTGCCATCATGCAGCAGCTGTCTACTCTTCAATGCCAATGACAGACACATGAAACTGCATGAGAATATGGAAATGGGATGTGGTACCAAAAAAAGAGAGATTCCAAGAAAAGGTTAGTCCATGTGGCTGCAGCCTTCACAAGGCAACTGAGCAGTCCCTTGTGCTCTGTCATTACATTGAAGCTAATGGCAAGATGGCAAGTAAGTTGTTGGCATTGCCAGAGCTGGGGCTCTTGGCTTGAGGACTGTGTCTTATAGCCAGATGCTCCAGGCAACCTCACAGAGATCCGGGAGGGTTGCGCCAATTATCCCCTGGATCTCCTAGCTCTGCACATTCATCAAATCACATCAGAAGCCCTGCATAAAGCCAAGACACCAAAGCTCCCAGAGAAGTCTTATTATTCACCCAGCAGTCATACAAGCACAGGTCTTTAGACTGCCATCTATACAACCATCATTCTCACACAGACGATAGGTTCCTGAGGCCCCAACCCGATTTTAGACATCTGCCGATTAATTTTTCCCCTGCTTGAAATACATGATTTCAAAAACAAAAGGAGCAGAAAACTCCACCAGAAAGAAGTTAGCCCACCATTTACTAGCACACTGTAAATGAACTGCATTTGTTAGAATCATAGAATCACAGAATCATTAGGGATTGGAAGGGACCTCGAAAGATCATCTAGTCCAATCCCCCTGACACAGCAGGATCCCCTAGACCAACTCATACAGTCAGTCTGGGTTAGAAGCCAAGATTCTCTAAACTGAGAGTTTCCCAAAAAGTTAAAATGGTCTCTGGCTTTATAAGGAAGACATTTTCTTCATGAAGTTGGTCACCACCTTTAAAGTGAGGCATAGCAACGGAATAAATGACGGCATTTAGGGTACAGACAAATGATTTTTGGCAGCATGTTTACATTCATGCGGAACTCTAACAGAACCCTAGACCTACGTAAGCATCAATATGTTAGTTGTTTATGAAGATTTCCTGATTGACAGTGCACACACCAGTGAGAATAGCTGCACTACCAAAATGCAGACGTGTAAGACTATTTCCTCCTAGCAGACATGCCCATCACGGTGCTTACGAAAACAAGCTGCCCAGAAGCCACTGTCCTACGCCTCGGAAACACTGCTCTTGGATTTTATCTTCAATATGGAAACACTCTAGCCAAAAGAGGAGGAGTTCCAAATGAATGTTTTATGTTCAGTGGTCAAGCAAATACTTCAAATGTCATGCCAGCAATTAAAATGTGTCTACATTTTTTGGCTACTGTGGTAGTTGAACTCAGGACCTTCGCAGTGCGTCACTGCAGCCGCACCACTATCGAAACACTACATTCTCCAAGTACAAAGATGGGAACTGTTCCAGATTGTCTGCCAGTACTCACTGCACCTAGGATACAGCACGTGTCATAAATAGAATTTGCCACAGCAAGCCTTGCAATAACTGCCACAGAAACGCAACAGACCTCCTGTAGTCAGATTTAACATAAACAAGCCAAGACATGGAAAAAGTAAAAACACCACCCTGCAGTCACCGCTTAATAGCTTTTCCAATTGAGCATGGAGGAGTCTGACGTGCGGAGAATGTCTGTCTACCCTGTGTACGATGGTGCTTTACACACTGTGGCTTCTGCCACCTCACGGGGAACCTTCCATTCCTGCTCAGAAGACAGCAAATTTATGTTCAGAAAGAGTGGAATTTAGAGTCTGCTGTGCATGTATATATGAGTATTTGCTTTTACTGCTTCTCCGCCCTGAAATAGCAAAACAACCCCCGTGCATGTTACAACATATGGCTCGGGTGAGGAAATCAGTAAATGCAAAGCTTTTTTACTTCCTCATTGAGTCTCGCATTATAACTGCTCGTGCAAAACCCATCACAGACCTTCCTGAGAACATTTTACAAAAATAAGTCCTCCTCATGAAAACTTTAGAACACAAAAATTTTCTTATCGCCTATTTAATTTTATTCACAGCACTGTATTAACTTTTATGAATAAAAGAGCTTTTTTCATTCTTTTCAAATATGAAAAGGAGAAATACTCTTCTTTTTCATAGAATCATTAGGGATTGGAAGGGACCTTGAAAGATCATCTAGTCCAATCCCCCTGACACAGCAGGATCACCTAGACCAAGTCACACAGGAACACATCCAGGCGGGTCTTAAATGTCTCCAGTGAACACCTCATCTCCTGTAGGTCATCCTTTAAAGATGAAAATATCAAAATACATTTAAGAGAAAAAAATCCTGATAAACAACTGCTATTAGCTGTTCTGTATTGCAAAGAATTTTTACCAGTGGTATTACCTGTAAGCAGTGGCATGATTACAGACTGGATAAGACTCTGTTTCTAATTTCCACACTATGAACTTCAGACTCCAGTTATGGTATGTTCCAGAGTACCGGAGAATTCAGTAGAGCAGAGGAGTAAAGGAATGATGTCTTTAACAACTACATTAAAAAGGTAACACTACCCTTAAACAAAACACTGGCCAATTAGTTGGAAAGGGCAGCCACTTTTCTTTTTCCTCTTTTTCACCCTGTTGCAAAGAAACACCATCCTGGGAAAGGTCACGGTGCATTACGGAGACACGAGGGAAATGGCTGCGGTGAACTTGGTGCTGCTCTTCTGTGGCAAAAAGCAAGCCCCTGCAATTACAAAGACGTGCACAGGCACTCGGTGCACAAAGCCCGCACGGACAGGACGGCGTACCTGCTGTTCTTTCGGGTGCTTCAAACACAGCAAACTCTGCCCCTGAGGAACAAGTCAGCTTCAAGTTGAAAAAATAAATCCAGCTAAAATTATTTTGAAACAGCTTAAAAGTTGCAGGATGTCCTAAGTACGTGTTTGTAAGCAAGCAGATTAAATAAAATAAAGATTTTATGTAAGACTGGGGAAATGTCACTGGATTTTAGCTGTTACATGTAATGAAACTGTGATCCATAATAACATATGGGAGAGATCCTAACTGAGGAGAAACACAAAGGTTTCCTTTCATTTTAAAGCTGTGGTCACATGAAACCAACAAGAATCAAAACGTAAGTGACTTCAGGGGTGTTCCTTTTCAGTATTTAGGAAATTACAGATTTATTTTAGAACGAATTTGACCAAATAGAGGGATTCGCTGAAGTAGCGTTTACCTTTTTACAACACGCTCCTCAGAACGCTGAGAGCCCTGATACCATTTGGGAGTTTGTCATCTGGAAAACCTCAGAGAGATTTCATTGCCTTCATACTTTGCTAGGAAAACAACGTTAAATAATGGAAACTGACAGCCTCACGGGGTATTTCCACTTACTGTGATACTGCAGTGATACCAGTGTGATACTTCTGATACGAAAAAAGGAGGTGCATTGAATCCATGGTACAAATGAGCTATTTTATCTCACTACTACAGGTACTTCACATATAGCTGAAGACATTCTGGCTTCTGGGTCTTACACTGACACAGGAGAACTTCGGGACTATGAAAAACATATGGCATACAAATAAGGCTGAACTGGTGATTTTCAGTGTATACACTAGTGGGTAACAGCTCATCTGGAAGAATCTGTAAAACCATTTCTATTATTTTCTAATTTGTGTGGGGCTTACACTGCTTTTTGCTAGATTTTAATGGCCTGATATGTCTTACCTTTAACTCTGTAGGACTACATTTTATAATACACACACCACCAAAGACACACAGCTGCAGAACTATAGCTAGGTCCATATTCATATAAGCATCTGCAAGTCAAGAACCAAAACATTCCTTTTGTTCAAATATCCTCATTCTTAAAACTTGCTTTTTAATCAAAGTAAAAAGAATGCAACTCTTCTGCAAGTAATGTGAGATCATTTCAGTGGGAATTTAGCATTTAATTGTGGTGCAACTTTTCCAGGTTTTTTTGGTGGAAAAAAGAGACAAATTGCAATCAACGACACCCCGTGATAAAGTTGTGCTTGCCTTCAAAAAACCCAGGGGTTTTGATACATTCAGATGCTGATTTGTGGAGCCCCACGTCGCTTTCCTACAGTTCCTTCTTGCTATGTGGCTGTGCTAGAGGTTACACAGATGTGACTGAGTACTCACAAATGTGTATGTACTGCCACCAATGCACTTCTCATACAATTTAGCAGTCCAAACCAGTATCTACATTTGCTATCATTCATTTACTCTACTTTTTTTCCCAGTGTAAGAGGCCATCTACTTTAAAGCTACTACTTCCATGCCTTTTTAGGCTGAAAACGTTAGAACTCTTTTCTCCACACTGCACGCCCAACGGAGCCTCTCAAGCAATCAGCAGCACCCGCCTCCTGCACTATGTGCTTATTTCCCCTGTAACAATAGACACAATTAAGTCACAGCAAACCCGATTAACGCTGCTCCAGGCTAACCCCTGCATGCTTACTGGTTCCCTTGATTAACCGCACAGGACTGATGGGCAGGAACGTGTCAGGAGAACCCTGAAGAATTAGCCAGCCTGCAAGGAGACTCTGCGGGAGGGAAAAGGTGCAAGAAAGAAAGGGCAGAAGGTGGCAGTTTAAAACACTTATTAAAGGAGTTGACAAAATAAAAGGATGTAATTTAAATCACTAAATGACAGAATCCTATAGTGACGAGGCAGTGCTGCATCTGAAAGTGGATACTCCCCATAAAGATCACATAGGTACGAGCACAATAGCACTAGATGAGGGCGGAATTATAAATCCCAGTGACATCGGACTTTGGTTTCAGCCTCCTTCCAGTAATTGGAATAGGCTTTGTTTTGATAGCTACACTCTTAGGCGACATAAAGTATTTATTAGCTCCCACCTGCTGGCAATACTTTCGTGCCCCTTATGCAAAAGCCAACAATAACATAATCAGCAACTCATTAAAATAAAACTCAAAACTACGCCAGTGAAATGTTAAAACATATTTGAAATATGTTCCGTTAGCTTTCCAATATTCCTATACTCATTTATAGCACCAAGGTATGAGCCAATATGCAGCAGCTCAGATGTTGCTGCAATTTTAGCATAGGGCAACGTTAATTACAGCATGTCAAGCTATTTAAAAATCAAATTAATAAAGGAAGGCTTGCTTTCATTTTTGTTGCATACCAGTTGGAACTTCTCTCCATCAGAGTTGACTGCTGTACCGTTTTGGACTTCTGCAGCATTGTGCTCTGTGTGAAAGGAATGCCCTCCCCCCACTTTAATGGCACTAGACTGCTGAGAGATTGTTCAAAGATAAAAATATGTACCACCAAGTCCCTAAAATGTCATGATAAACGAACTCAAATGTCACTATTAAAATATTTCCTTTCATCTGTTTCACAGCACAGATCTCCCATTGCAATGCCAGAACTGACTCAACTTTGCTAATACTTCTGTGGGAATACTGAATTTCTTTTTGAAGGTCGAATTTAAGACAACGGCCATGTGTGTGGCATAAAACTGAGATAGCCACCTGTAAAGTGGCTTAAAATATACCCCCCAGAGAAGAACGTCTCTGTTTGACCCTTTTCCAGAGGCAAACAAAAAAGAGGTTGAGTTCATCACAAGCAGACCCCTGAAACAATTATCTCCAGGCTTCTTTAAATGTGAAAAGCATCACTTTGCTTTCAACTGAGTCTGTTAACAGGCTCCGAGAGAGATAAAAAGGTAACACGGCATAAGAGAGAACTGCTTATGAGGAAAACAGCAGACCAGAAATGAAGTTCAAGGATACTACATTTCTCTTTCCACTGCTGTTCAAGTTCCCAGACAGTGCCGAAAAAAATAAATAAAACAATGAAAGACTTCCTTCAGCGCCCAACCAGGATCAGTACAACCATGAAGACTAATTTTGTTTAGTTTATTATGGGTAGTTTCTATAGCATGTCTTTCTCCCTCCTGTCTAACCATTTTCTATTCAAATACCCAGGTGATGCTTAGGAACTTTTAACAAAGGACTGATAGAAAGGGAGGACTGATGAACAGTGTGTGTGTATAATGAGAACAGAACTGCTACCTGCAGAGGATAGTACAGGATAAACCTCTTTGGAGGTGGGGGGGGACCGACAACATAAATGGAACGCTGTCAAATTTATAAGCAGCAATTTAGCCAGCAAATATGTTGCTGGGGTTTCAGCAGTCTTAAACACTGTGAGCGGCTTAACCTTATCTCCCAGTGCCACTGCCTTCCTGGAGTAATTGATGCTCGGAGTCCCCCAATTTCACATAAACCAGGCCACTGTGTTATTGTATACGGCAATCTAACTGCTAGCAGAGACAGGAAACGGCGCTGAACCCAGATCAATAGACATGTCAACAGTAAGCTGCTTAATCTAATTCTGCCTATCTCATCTTGGAGCACAGAGTTTGCAATTTTACTGCGAGGTCCCTCTGGCAGGAAATGGTTTGGAAAGTTTAGTCTTAAGAAGTTTAAGCGATATGCTTATCCTTCAGGCTCTCGAATGTTTATTCAGCAGAATGGCTGCTTTAAATGTTTTATAAATGGTAGCAATGTAAACAAAGCACTCCTGAATTCCTTCCCATACGAAAGCTGTAACGGTGCTCTCCTCACGGTGGCCAGGGAGCTTCACTGGAGAGCCAATTACGCTTCGAGGTAAATTGGATTTCTACAGATGTGCTGAACTAAAATAAACTTTGAAGATCAGAATCATTCTCCCAACACCCCCTCCTCTGCTCCGATGACATGCCCACATGGAAACACTTCTTTTTTGCGGCAATTACGTGGTTCCCTCTGCTTCTTTTTTTTCCCCTTTGTTTTCTCTCCTCTTTTAAACACATCAAAATTACATATTTCTTTGCAAGTAACCTCAGTATATCTGGAGGGGCTGGTATAGTGTGATCTTTGGCACTAAATTAAATCAGGGAGCATGAACGCCTGATACAAGCTCTCCTTCAGAAGGCAAGAGGAAAGAAATTAAACTGGTGACATTTTTTCTCACTTTCCTACTACACTGACAACACATCTGTGTTACTTTGTGAAGGAAAACAATCCAGAAACACAGATCTTTGCCCTGCACATCACATCTGGCCATGGGTGAGCCTCAGCAAAGCACCTGGGCAGACCAGAGAGCTCCTGTCACAGACCCAGGCTAGGGTCCGCATCACCCCACGGGCCTCCTCCAGCCGTGCGCGCATCACAGTGCTATCAAGTGATTTCACTGCAAAAATGAAGACAAACACATAGATATATGTAACTGAAGGTGCATTGGCACCTGTGTCCCAAAATACTCAGAGTTTTCGGCTCCATCTCAACCACAATGAAGCTGTCAAAGAACAGAATCACAGAACATTAGGCGTTGGAAAGGATCATCTAGTCCAATCCCTCTACCACAGCACAATCACCTAGACCAAGTCGCACAAGACCATGTCCATCTCCAAAACAAAAAGGACTCCAAAACCCTCCGAAGAAGCCTGTTCTAGTGCCCCAATACACTCATCGGGAAGAAGTTCCTTCTCATATATCTCCAATGTTCCAGCTTACAAGCAGTGCCCCTTGTCCTATCACTGGATGATACTGAGAAGAGCCTGGCCCCATGCTCCTGACACCCATCCCTCACATATTTATAAACATTAATGAGGTGACCTCTCAGTCTCCTCTTCTCTAAGATAAAGACACCAAGCTCTTTCCTAATAAGGGAGGTGCTCCACTCCCTTCATCATCTTCGTGGCTCTGCGCTGGACTCTCTCCAGTAGATCTGCATCCTTCCTGAACTGAGGGGCCCACAACTGGACACAGTACTCCATATGTGGTCTCACAGTTTGGCTGCGAGGGTGCTGTGCAAGACCGTGACAAATGCCTTACTCAAGTCAAGATAGATCACATCCACGGCTCTGCCATCATCCATCCACCTGGTTATGCCCTTATAAAAGGCTATCAGGTTGGTCAAGCACGTCTTTCCCTCGGTGAAGCCATGCTGACTGTCCCTAATGACCCTCCTGTCCTTGATGTGCCTGGAGACAGTGTCAAGGACAAATTGTTCCATCACCTTTCCTGGGATGGAGGTGAGGCTGACTGGCCTATAGTTACCTGGGTCCACCTTCCTAACGTTTTTGAAGGTCGGAGTGACTTTTGCTATCCTCCAGTCCCCAGGCATCCCCGGGTGTGTTACAGGGCCAATTCAGGGGGCAGCAGCCATTCTTGAGGGGAAAGATCCTGGATAACTTAAGAATCATAGTTGGTGGTTTCCGTGACAGATCTTTAAACTACTTTGGCAGTGTCTTTTTCAGTACAAAATAAGCACAAACCTGTTTCAAGAGGAAAAGCAATGTTTTGTTCAAGGTACTGGAGTGGTAACTGGACGATGCAGGTTCTTTTCCCAACCCTGCAGAGGTGCCAGTGTGCTTGCATTGACCAGTTTTTAAGTGCTTCAGCTCTTCCACCATAAAATAAACTACCCCAACTGCATTGGAGTGCTGAGGTGCTTCATGCATTAGTGTCCAGGAGGTGTTCAGACACTGCAGTGCTAAGCATTTCAGAGAAGTCAATAAATGAACTCCATAAATAAAACGGTACAAAAGCCCACTTCAAATCTTCAGCTTGAAATCATGGGACTGCTCCTATGAGTTAGTGCCTTGGAAAGAAATTGAGCAAAGATTCCATGAGCAATACAGCTGAGGATTAAGAAATATATTTTAGATATGCGTTACTTAAACAAGTTGCTTAATGCTGGAAGGCTTACAGTAGACTGCATACATCAGATGGGAAAGTCAGCAAAATAGTACCCACAGATGCCCCTAGAGTAATATTTTTAAAAAATAAATTCTATGACATACAGACATAGTCCACATGGAGTATGGACTAAGATTTCACTGAACTGTCACAGTTCTTCTATGGATTTGTTTGTTCCCGTACTACACACTCGTGGACAAAGGCTTAAGTGGAATGAGTTTGCATAGCCGGCTTAAAAAGTCTTCAAAATTATTTTCTCTCTGTTTACAGGGTTTTACTCATTTGCTCTAAAATCTGAAATGAAAGAACATTATTTCAAAGATCAACAGCATACCACAAATAATCAAGTGTAGAACTTAAAGAGATTATTTTGTCAACAATTCATGGACTCAGCTAGAGCCATTTCTAATAGGGAGCAATTTAGTAAAAATAATAAAAATCTGAGGAGACAGACTATCCATTAACACAAAAAGCAGTAATTTAGTTCAATTAGTTCACTTCAAATAAAATCCTATGGCATGCCAGTCTATTTTGCTTTCAGACATCCCACCCCCGGTGCACACTGTCAAAGATGCAGTATATTCCAAATTCTAAGCAACAACCATTCCTTTTTAACTCATGCATATCCCTACAAATCTGACAGTGTGGGGGCTTTACAGGGAGAGAAATTACATTCTCATTAAAATGCAAACAAATCAGAAATACCTTACTTTAATCCCTCACAAACCAACCAGCAGAACAAGGAGCAGCCAAGAACATTAACACGTCTCAGGATACTGACCCACTCATGGAGATCTCCATTTGAGGAAGGCTCAGTGGTTGCAATTTCAACTCTCTTTTAGTGTAACCTGCTCATTCTCTGCATTAAACCGAATTTTCTGCCCTCGCTTTTCATTTGGTTACTTGTCAGAGAAACAATCCTGGTACACTGGTAAACAATAATTAGCCAATCAGCAATGCCACCAGCTGGAAATAATCCATTTTATCAGCTCTTATATTTGAAAAAAACCTCAACAAAAGAAGGTTCTTTACAATCAGGTTGGGCAACACTGAAAATTATGTAATCAGCACACACAGGCTTCTTACTATTTTCCACAGTCTCATGAAACTTCTCAACCTGAACACAGATGTAATCTCTGTGGAGGAGTGACCCTCTTTCCAGACACGTTGGCTTTGCACCTGCGAGTGAAGCCGTTGATCATTTCTGCCATGCAAACAAATGATTATTCCTGCTGATCAGTACCAAAAAATGAACACTGGGAGCTCAAAATCTTTCAGAATTTAACACAAAGTTGAAGACAAAAGCAAAGACAGAATCTTGCTTTCAAATGGTAACATGTCTGATTTCAAAGAGAGGGCACACACTGCAGTTTTGAGTGGCACAGTTAATGCTCTAAGGTTTTAAAACCTAGTTGTATAAAGAAGAGCTCAAAGTTTGAGTTCCCTACCTCAAATCTTAGGCATTTCATTTCTTTGCCTAGAACAATTTTGGTTTCAACGGAGTTGTACAAACCACCTGATACCATGAAGACAGGTACAAAGATGATTTGGAAGTATTGTGCCAAAAATTGACGTATATGTAGCTCATTTGCCGCAAAACTGAAAACATACATGTTCAGAACACGGAAGCACAACTGTTCAGCTGGGGAGCTACGTGTACAAGTGCCACATGAATTTTCATGATGTCTGCTGGATCCTTCCTAACAAAAACCAAAACTAGGCTTCTTTTTTTAAACCTCACAGAATCACAGAATCATTAGGGAGTGGAAGAGACCTCGAAAGATCATCTAGGCCAATCCCCCTGCCACAGCAGGATCAGCTAGACCAAGTCATACAGTCAGTCAGGGTTAGAAGGGACCACAGGATTAGAAGGACCACAGGAAGCCACTGTCTTGAAGGGACCTCCCAAGCCACTCTCTTGAAGATGTCATTTTTGCATTACCCTGGCTTACAGAAAACCAGATACAGATTCAGACCCCACAAGCCAGAAGGCAAGAAACCTGAATGCAGGTGTTTATCAGATTTTTAAACCGTGAGGTTTTGACTTGGTGTCTAATTCCCACTGAGATCAATAACGTTTAGATGGCTAACCTGCCTCAGCATTTCTACAAGCCCTACTGCATGCTTAAACCACTCTGAAATACTCTAACACTTCTATATGTTTACAGCTACAATTGCCATTATTTCATGAGTTTACTATCTGGGAGAAAATGCAGGCAGTCCTTCTGAAAGGACTAAGTCAAGCTGATGGGTAGTTGTCTCTTTGATCCTTTTGTTTACCACATGCATCAGTTGCTTTCTATCTGGACTTAGAAAAATGAATAACAAAGTAAAAAGAAACGTTTTTATGATTCACAGCAGTAGCTTGCTTTTTGTGCCTTTCTCTTTTCTGATACAAGGTTAAAAGTGACTGGCAAAACCTTTTAAGGTTATTGAAACTAAATTATCAACACTGAGTTTCACCTTCCTTTTGTCCTCTTCATGGCATTCTCCCTGATTGCCTACTGCTACTCCACTCCTACAAGCTGTAAATCAAATGAAAAATCTTTAAAGTACAAAACCATCTGATTAAAATTTTCATCCACAAGGGAACCACAGCTATGACAAGAAGCCACATTATGCAGTTTTTACATTTAAAACAACTGACAGTCTTTTTTCATGTGTGCGAAAATTGAGCGCTTTCATCTTCGGAAACAACAAAAAAGATGATTCTCACTCATAAAACCCATTCGCAACCTTCAAAACATCTTTGATATTCTCCTCCAATGCATAGCTGCATTTGGTGCATGAGATGCAGGAATAAAGCGTGGTGGCACAGAGTTACTCTGGCTACATTTGAACTTCTCCCAGCTCAAATCCACACAGCTCACAGGTTTGCTGATACTATCCGTCCAACTCAGCAGCAGATCATTCACCAGAGGCCTCATGCTATCCGGGCAGAAGGGAACATAAAAGGAAGACGTGGTGGACCACGAGCAAGGCCTACAATAAACACCCACAGCGAATACTTCTGACAGACAAGATGCGCTTTTAAGAAAGGACGATCTAGAAGGAAGCCAAAGGCTGATTTACATTTCTGTGAGGTTTTCAGCGCAATGCCTACCTCATCTAAGACACAGGTTTATTTGACAGCAGATTTCTGAAACGTTGGCAAACAACTTTCTTAATGCTGCTTTTCTTTTCAGCAGCAGAGTACACAACAATCCATCACCAAGTTTCCAAGACCTGAGCTCCTGATACTCCGAAACAGAATCAACCAAGAAAACGGCTGCATTTCACAGCTGCTGCACATCTATGGTCTGCTAGGCTGGTGGAAGGTAACAGCACACAAGCCACAGCAGTAGGAGGTTTGTTTCTCCAGCAGTGGAATTCCTGGACTGGAGATCTAGTCTGGGTCTTGAGCCGGCCCTGAAGAAAGCCTATGGTGCTAATACTATGTTATTAATTATCTAACAGCACATCAACATCTGACACCATGTGAAGACATTAAGCTACAGAGAAGCTGCACCACCAACATATTATTTGAATACAGTACCACCACAAGGTGTCCTGTAAGCCCGTGGTTACAGTTCTAAACCAAGTAATTTGGACACTAGCACAAATAGCTCCTTCCCTGATGCCATGGCATGTGATGTGCACAGTGCCTCTCTCAAGGTCACAAGGTCAGTGACAGAGCACAGGGACCTCTTGCTGGCTGGAAAGGATGCTGAGCAGGAATACCTTCATGCATGGCAAGCTTCAGCCAACCATCCCAAGAGCTCATGAAGAACAAGTGAGCACCTCAGATTCCACATTTGGGTCAATAATGCAAATCAAGAGAGACTCTTTTGGAGGAGAAAGCCATAGAGTTGTTTTGAGACAACTCTGTTGTCTTTGTTTAGGGTTTAAGGTACAGGCCACATTTTATTTTTCACACAGAAGAAAAGCATCATCTCAGCAGGAATGGAAAGCAATGATGGCAAACTTCATGAGTACACACGAGCTTCTGTGATGGACAGACAGAACTAAGGAACCAGGAGTAGTAAGTAGTTGAAGACAGTGACTGGGATGATAAAGCTCTGAACCCAAAGAAAGAAACCTGTTGGCATTTTTGTCATGCTCAGTCTAGCAGGCTCACTTTTCCCTGTGGCATTAAAATCTGTATTGTCATTCCGTACTGGAAAATGATTTTCTAATGTAAATCTGAGTAAGCGGTGTGGGGAATGAAGGAGATCTTATGGCTTGTGTTTATTGAACAATGTGTTGTCTCAGATCTCAGTTTGTCTTCCCTTTCCCTCACCTTTTTCTTCCTGCCTTTGTTTTCATGTTCAGACACTTAAACTCTCACAATCAATCACAGCAAAGTAGCTCCTGTAAACCTGCTTAGAGGAAAATATATTCCTACTCAGCTCTCCAGCCCATCCCCAAGAAAATAGCTGTTTCTCTAAATATACAAGGCAGCAGCATCTGAAAAAGTGTGTATGACATTACATGACAGAGGAAATCATTTCACTTCTGCCACTTCATTGCTTTGAGAATTGGAACTCCTGCAGTAAAAGATGCAGTTTAAATGATTTGGAGATCTGTTTATACAACCTACATTGTAGAAGTCACCAGACAGAATAAAGAAAGGCAAGGGCATAAAAAGCCAAGAACAGTCAGCGAGATGCCATAACCCTCAGTGAAAGATTCATCGTTTCTTCCCCCAGCCCAGGGAATTTCTTGCTCTAGAGCCGCACAGCTGTGACAAAGGGAGGAATGCAGTGCAAAAAGGTGAGATGTGTATTCCCACCTCTCATTTGCTAAGACCTGCCACAGTCATTGTGGTGCTGGATGATGAGTTTGGCTCCTCTTTGTTTTAGCAGCCACCATGGCACATCGCGTGTGAGTCGCGTGTGAGCTGAGTCAGTACAAGCTCACCGCGCTCGGCGCACACAGATGGGAGTGGGCAGAGAAATGTCAGGCTATTTGGATTAGCTCAGTTTTGGTCACGCACAGAAGCAGAGTTCAGGGCACTCAAGGAATCCAAAAGTAAATGCAAAGCATCCTCCCCAGTGTAGGCTCCTGGGGGTTTAGGCACTAAGGAGCCTCCAAGCTGGTAGGTCTTGCTGTGGATTTAGATGCTTCCAGAGCTATACATCCCGGCAGTAAAAGCACCTTGCTCTTGCCATGGGATAAAGGCATCACATCAAATATATGGTCCAACGTTTGAAGTTTTCAAATGACTGGGAACACACGCACGCGGTTAACTTAACACTGTCATGGTTGCCAATCCCCTCGAAGGAAAAGCAGTCTTACCCATCCACTCAGGCTACGTATGAAGTCTTTTTTGTCTGACATATTTCAGCAATTGGGCACGTTTGCTCCTCAGCTAGTTCTAACACAACCAGTAGAGGCTGCATTTTGAATCTACTCAAGCAAGCTGTCAAGTGGTGCGAAAAGAATTAACATTGCCAACAGCACACAGCACATGGATGCATGCTACTCAGCCTGATGGGATGTGCAGTTTTTAAACCTCATACAAATGTCTACATATTTTTCTTCCACTTCTCCCTGAACACTCTATGATTTTGGTTGAGGGTTATTTCTAGTTCAAACTATTTTCCTTCAGCATTTTTTCTCATGTTCTCCAGCTGTTGTAACACCCATTACTGGCTCTCGCTCTCTTCAGCGATTCGCTTCACTGTCTTTCCTCACATTTTCTTTGACTAACATCGTCTTCTCATGGTCTTCTATGACTCAAGGCAAAAACTGGGTCCTTTTCTTCCTCCATGAACAATTTAAAGGGAGTGCTCAAGCAGAAATGGGTGAGAATTTGCCAATTTCACCGTTTGAGAAGAGATAAAGCAACAGCCTTTTGGTACTGCACTTCTGCGTATCGATGCCATGCCGCAAACCAACTACAAAGCATTCTCAACCAAGAACTACAGAAAAATAATTCTAGCCTCCAATTCTTCTCCTGCAAATTTTCAAGTGATTATGAGGGCGAATTTATAGATAAAAGGTGCCATAATGTTCAGAGTGCTCAAACATAAATAAGGCAGAAAGGATGCTACTACCATGGCATCAGTATATATTCTTTTTTTACCATCCCTAGTCCAGACGTTTCAGGATCCTCCTTGCTCTTCTCCCAACTTTCACAGGCAGAGGATATGCAAGAAACAAACATCGGACAAAATAACTTCTTAGGAAAGCTGCTACCATATTGCTAAACAGCAGTTCTTTGTTCTCTTGCCTTGGTAGTTTTAGCTTTAGGTCTTTACTCAAAGATCTCTTACTTAGCAATGCCCTGACCTTGGCATCTGCACTACTGCTCTTAAAGCTAATGTGATCTGCTCACACAAAGCAGACTATTGCCAAGGAGCATAGGCAGCCCTAGTGATGTCACTGAACTCATTAAAGATATAGTTGACTTCTTGGCCCCAGAAAACCTAATTATTAAATGTAACCTTAGCTGAAAACAGTAGTGCTTGTTGATAAGCAAAGCAAAACAATAGGTATTTTGTTCAAACATAAAAATGGTACTTGGCCAGTAAATACGAGCTCCTACTTTATAACTGTGGCAAACTGCAGTTAACCATGGAACTGCTGAGATAATTGATACATAAAAAAGAGCACAGTATTTGAAATATAATCACATGCATGTGCTGAAAATCTAATTCTCAATGCAATTCCTAGCAGTAACATCATGTCTTCAAATCTTCGTGGTTCATTTTAGTAAACAGCAAATGCTCCACATTCTCACTCTGAGGACCTATTAGGAAGCTAACCCTAATATAAAACAGCTATAATCTAGCTTCTGAGGATTATTTTAAAACACACCTTTTATAGCACATGCAAAACACAATGACTGTGCTGTAAAAGTGACTGCTATATTTATTTGTTGCTATAGCTATGGACTGCAAATTGGGAAAGGAAAAACACACTTCAAGTACTACCACTGACAGTAATAGGCTGATGCTTCTACACACTATTAAACTTGCCACCTCCCACTAGTCATAAATAAATCATAGCCCTGTTGAATCAGATACTTCCTTCTAACGCATTTGCTTCTTGAAATTGCTTAGATTTATACTAAAATTTAAATGTATTTATTTTATGTATGATTGTGTATAAAAAAAACTATCCGACGATTCAGGGTCACTGCAGTCCATCAATAAAATTTACACAACTACCAGAGAAACCAAGTGGCTGAACAAACAGTTTGAGACTTTAGGTGAACATCCTCCATGGTCAAGACACTGTCTTTGAACTGCCTGGAGTATGCCCAGAGTATTTACAGACATCCTACCCTCTGCCTTTGTTTCTACAAAGCAAGGTGAAAGCAATGTGCCCCAAACACTAAAAGGCTGAACTGAACAGAATGCACAGGTCTAACTCCTGAATCCTCACATAACTTTACGGGGCTCAGCGCAGCCTTGTAGCTGTTTGTTATGACTTGTAAAATATGCCAGTTATAGACACATGGAGAAAAACATCAGGTAGTTCACCTGCACTTCAGTATGGAAAACCTTTTTTAGGATGAGGATGAATACTCCATTATGAGGAGGATTTAATGTTAGGTTGGTTAAAGTTTACCCTGGTGATGATGGCTGGGAAGTTGGACTAGATGACCTTCAGAGCTCCCTTCCAACCCCTAACATTCTATGATTCTACGGAGAACAATTCAGCAGAGACAACATCAGTCTGTCACAGAAACGGAGGGAACCTACACACGTTTTTTAAATAAAGGTATTGCAGTTTAGTTTGGTCTATAACGAGTTTCTCTCATGCTTGCTGTGTGTGTCAAGAATTCATGAGAAAATTCTGCGTGAGCTCTGATCAGCCTCCACCTACAGTTAAAGCATCACTCTAGGTCTGAAGGCTGCCTGCTGAATATTACTCCTCAGACCAAAAATATTCAAAAAGAGAAGAATGTGGATACGCATTATATATGTTTATCACACAGGAAACCAACAGTAAAATATATGGTTTAAAAAGCCATCAGTTAAAACACACAGTACACCAGAGGAAGGTAGTTTTAAGGGAAATGAAATCATGCACACATATATGAGCTTCAAACAGGAAAAACTTCCCCCTCTTTTTTTGTGAGAAGATTGGGTCTATGTGACAGATGACAAGGTCAAGTCAGCCAACCTTTAGAGCTAACACGAACTATTACTCCAGTCTCCACATGTGCCACAAAAAATGCATGCCCCAGACTACGGAGCAGCTTCCTGAGGCTTCTTTAAACACACAGTCACAATGAAAAAAGGCATTTTTGCGATCGGCGGTTCATACGGGACTGTTATCTCTGCTTTGTGTAGGCACCACAGCCTGCTGCAGTAATGAGCTGAGCAGAATATTCTGAAGGGCTCAGCTTGTAAAATGAGCAGATTTGAGAAGGCACGCAACGACATGCAAGCGCCTCACGCATGGGTCAGCGGCACATACCTGAAGGCCTTTCTGCTTCAGGTCATCTGAAAAACGCTGTCAGTCTCAAGGCACTAATTTTAATGCCAGATTAAGTATCGTTGCTGTGTAATTATCTAATGCCTAATATGTCCTGGTAAGGAACAAAATGCATCACAGAATCACACCCCATAATTACGAAACACAGATAATCCCTGTTTATGCAAGCACTGCAGTACAAAATACACCGCCATGATCTTCTGTTAAGTGAGCTTTGCTGAAAACTGTAGCTACCTGGTATTTTTCCATCTCTGTTCTCTTGGCTCTACTCTTGCTTCTGTTCTTCCCATCCAGTTGCAGCATCGTAGCTATAAGCACGGTGGGGCCTGACCTACATGGTGCTTCTCCAACCCGCGTGGTAAATCAAAGATCAAACAGTAGCAATGACTAGGTAAAGGCATTAAAGACAGAGGCTAATTCAGCTCTCACTGAGCTTTTCCTGGACACAAGGAAGGCTGACTATCAGGACGTGGGGCACACTACAGTACACACATTCCTCCATTTCTCAGCATCTTTTCCTCTCTAAAAGCTGTTGGTAACTGTTGACAAACACTACCTGGAGTGAGGGATCCTCTGATTCACAGTTGTGGCGGATAGCTATGTTTCACTACTGAAGTGCACAGGCATTGCATCCCATACATCATACTGTTCACTACCACACCAAAAAACGTTGTGGTTGTTTTCTGCTCTTCCCAGTGGCATTGCAAGGTAGAGCACAAATTGATTAGAACAGAAATACAATTTTATAAGAAATTATTACATTTTAAAATAAAGTTTATGACGGACATATATCAGAACCTCCTACCCACAAAAGTAACGACACCATGAAAGAGTCCTACTTAAACACCCTGTATAACAGGGTTTTTTTCCTGTTAATAGAAGGAAGGTCCTTAATTGTTTCAAGCTCTAGAGATGAAAGAGAAATCTGTCTAATCCTGTAAAACAAACTGTTTTAAGCGTTGACCACTCTGACCACTGAAATCTTGCCGGGTGAATTAATCCCATTCCTTTCAAATTAAAAATGGAATTTGAGCTACTCCTGCTCTGCTCAAACAGAGAGTAAAGGACATAAAGTAATTACAATAAAGGAAGAAAAACATTTTGGTTTCATCCACTTAGTATTGTTTTTGTGCATCTGCACCACAGACACTGCCAATCCTGAGCAGATGCCAGCTGAGGATCTAAAAGCATCTGCTCTGTCTGAACAACTCAGGTTCAGGAGACCAAAAGTGATCCTTTATGTTTTGTACTATTTGGGTCACTGACATTTCTTGGGCTGCCCTACTTGGCCTGGAGTATTAATAACCTCTTTATTCTTCTCACAGCATCCTTCTAGTCATTCTGTCAAATCTGATCCTCATACTCTCATTTCACTGGTTTCACACTGTATCAGGTACTTGTAATATCTGATTTGTGATTAGTTACTACAGTATTTTTTCCTCATGGCCTCTTAATTTTCTCTTTTCACATCGTCCACTTACACAAATGCTAAAACCACCTGATGTCGCTTCCTAGGACGAACGTATGTCTGTGTCTATTGATCTTGGCACGGAAATATTTGCATACCATATGGTCAACATTTTCCAGGGCTGAGAGCTCCTCTTAGGCACCAAAACTGAAACGGGTTAGTTGAGTGAAGAAAACACTAAAGGCATGTTTCAAAATCCTGGATGTTATTGTCATTGAAAGTAAGTCTGAGTGGCCTGCACAAAATGGATGGCAGACCAAACTCAAGCATCTAAATTGGAAAATGTTGCCTTAAGGATGGAATTCTTAAAATGAAATGCAAACCTTACAGAATGACTGACTGGATTGTCAATTACCATAATGGCTGAGAATGAAATACTATCAAAAACCTACAAAACCCTTAATATGAGAAAAATTTACAGAATTTGTAGCAGTCTTACCCTGTATTTTAGTTAATAGCTAGCTATTAACATAACAAAATACATACAAATACCATGGATACGAGGCTAAACTGGGAAAGGCACAGCTTTACACCCATTTGTAGTAGGATGCTCATAACCTAATAGCATTTTCACCTGACTCCAGCTCTGCTACAATCACTAGACTCTTTATGACTATAGACTCTCCGTGAGAGTAGAGATGCCACTAGCTCAGCAGAAAATTAACCAGAGGAGAAAAGAGAGTTTTCTATACAGTCAGGGAGGAGACCTGGCTCAGCAAATGGCCCCATGATTCCCGTGTTGGCACTAGGAGAAGGTCAGACCATCAGAAATGAAGAAAGCTGGCAGGGCAATGAAACATTCATCTTTTTTGGTGTTTGTGAAATACCACACTCAGCTCAGTTATTCTACAAAGCATAACATTAAGGCTCTGTGAATGGGAACAGAGATATTAACAGAGATATGGTGATGTCCTCAGGTTCATTTTCTCAACAACACTGATGACTCTGTGTACAAAATCCTTCACCAAGCTGGAACAACTGCAAACTTAAGGCAGTCTCCAAAACTGCTGCAGCCAAGAACCTTCAAAGGATAATAAGCTTTTTCAGCTTGATTCTGAATCAACAATTTATTACTGAATAGTCTGTCATTGATTCTGAATCAACCACTTATTGTTGAAAGCCACCATTTCAATGCAATGGCAAGGACAAAACTACTCAGAAGTGTAGCAACTAACCATGTGCTTCTAAGCCAGTTGAGAATTCCCCGTTCCTCGTGATGGAAAGACACCATGCTAGCAAGCCGGTGATCACTGCATTCATGGACTCGTACACTAAAAGCCCACACAGAGGGTGCAACACAAATAATCCAGTCCAGATTCAAAGAAAAAAGCACCCTTGGGTCATAGAGAAGCCTTGACAGGGGGCACCACAGTAACAACAAGAAACGCTGCAGTGTAGGATACCTCCACCCCTGTCCATCTACATGCAAATTATAAGCAATGCATATTCATATCCTCTTAGTGAGGCCCTCTGCCCTTCCCAAGTCAACACAACTCTTCACTGACTCGATAAAATCTTTCTCACTATATTTTTCAGCAGCTGTCTTTGCTGATTTCTAATCAAAGCTCATGATAACTGGCTTTGGCAGCAGATTGCAGTTTCCCAGATGAGTAAGCAAACAAAGACTGGGTTTTTTTCCCTCTTCCACAGAACTCATGATGCGTTTTGTGTCTTAGGGGGAATTGATGAGTTCCATAATCTGGTCAACACCTCAAATACATTTAATGAAGGAACGTCAGAGGTCTATGGTATTTGTATACTTCAAAATGTGGACAGCTACATGACAAAGATAAATGTCAGCCTGGGAAACGAAAAAACTGGACTGCAGCAATTTATAAGAGTAGAAAATGAGAAACCTTTAGATAACAATTGATTTGACTGGGAAACGGGCATATGAAGAACAAGTAAATTGATACTTAAAAAATCTTCACTTGGGTATATCCTAAAGCATTCGTTAAATGGGGTAAAAAGCTCATCAGAACAACACTGACTGAAAGATGATATTGATTTAGTAGGCAGAGCCTGAGGGATGTCAAACCAGAAAATCACTATAATCAACTACAAAGGAAATTCATCATGGCAAAAAGGAAACGGGTGGATGTGTGAAGCTCGTGAAAGAAAAAGAAAAATAACATTGCCTGCTGTTAGATGCATTATTTAAAAAACAAAACCAAAGTGAACGCTACAATGAGTCCTAAACAGTAAATACCTACATGAGAAATTTAATAGATAGATATTGAAAGCATTTTACTCTGAAGAGACACTACAGAGTTCTGTAAGCAAATGTTCCTTGCCACTGTGCTGCAAAGAAGTTTAGGTTGAATACTTAAAAATTTAACACTTACATTTCTCAGAAAGACTACATGAAGACAGATAAAATACATGCTAAAGTCGCAATTTTAATTTACTGTTCTGTAATGAAAGAGAAGAGTGCTGAATAAAATCCAGCAGAAGCCAGCATGATGATACTTGACAAGGCAGAGAACCTCAAGCATCCTAGGACAAGAAAGATTAAGTTTAGAATGTCTCAAACGTGTGGGTTTAAAGCAATTTCATTCAACATTTTTGAGTCCTGAATTGGAGAGAAGGAAGTGCAGAGATTAAATGGCAGGCGAATTGAATGTTTCTTTTGGTGATAATAACATCTAGAGCACTGATGGAATGTAATTGAATCTAAACCAGTACAAACCACTTATGTTCTTCTCCCAAATATGTGCATGACATAAGGCCTGATCTTTCAGCGCAATCTGGAAGCAGGAACAGCAACACGCCCAGCGCAATGCTACGCGGCACACACGGGATGGCACACAGCACCAGCTCCCCAACGCACTCTCTGTGCAATATTCTGATAGCCAATTTAGGGGAAAAAAGATTCAAATGCAGTTTATATTTCTGAAGTCATTAATTTTCACATGTTTGACTCAACATTTCTCTGATGCAGAAGAATGACTCGTCAAGGGATGCAAGCAGCTAAAGCGAGACTAGAGAAGTTTAATACAGAGCAGTCACAAAGATGTGGCAAACAATATTTGGCCAGACAAATATAGCGGAGGAGTTGCGTAATTCCCATTCACCTTCACAGCTCTAAACTGTGCTACACTAAGGAGGGAGGTGCTAAAACATAGCAGACAGCTTGTGAGTGGTAGGAAATTTACTATGGCTGCTGGAAATGATAAGTCCTTATATCACATTCCAAAGTCCACCTTCATCTTCTATCAGCTGCCTTTGTTAGCAGCGCACACAGGAAAACAAAGACACTTTCTGCCACCTCCAAAATAAAATCTGAGTAGTTGCATGGTGACTACATGCACCTGTAGGGCACTACTCTCCACTACTGTCAGTAAAGGACGTCACTGATTCAAATGACAATTTCATGAGTACTGGGAGCCAGACAGAGAGTAGGATTCACCTGATACAATCAATACACCTATAGTTGTGTTATTCATCTCAGTAAATTAACATACAGAAGGCTCGTAGGACAGATTTAGTTTACCTATTTAAACATTTGCTTTAGGATGAAGTAGATTACAATATAGATTCCTTTGAATTAATTAATTAGATTTTGATTTTCTATAAGCAAAGCTCAGGTGCTTGTTCAGTGCATGTTTATATCTCATTGGATGATTCCTATTTGCTTTGCAAAGCGCCGGCAAGTGGCTTCAAGAAGGCAGTAAACTGGTTCATGGAACTACAGACTCCTTAGTTATGCTTCTGTTGATGTTGTTGTTGTTAAAATTTAAATTTCCTACCTTAAAAGAAACAAAACCACTTGGACTGGATCACAGAAAACTGGAGGATCATGTGGTCCCTTCTAACTCAGACTGACTGCATGACTTGGTCTGGGTGATCCTGCTGTGGCAGGGGGATTGGACTAGAGGATCTTTCGAGGTCCCTTCCAATCCCTAATGATTCTATGTCTGTCTGCTCCATATGGTCTAACAATGATCAACAGCAAGTAGCCAGGGAGGAGTGTATGAAGAAATCATTCCAATACACACTTCTAATCAACGCAATTTGCATTACAAACTTTTTTAGCTGGGTTGGTATTTTGTCTTGAAGCAGAGATAACATCTTAGCCCTCACAAGGTTTCATTCAATAGCAGTTGTCTGTGCAATGCTTCAGAGCAGGAAAGCACTTTACAAGTGCTAAGTATTACTATTCAGTGTGTTTCACTCCTATTAGCTATTTGATGATGAAATGCTCAGATTTAATGTGCCTATTACTTGTACAGGCACAAAATAACTCATCCAAAACTTGAAGACTATTAGCTGCCAACCAGTCTACCAATTTACATAATTTTCTGATTAAAAGCACCCTGAAGACCACTGCAGTAATAATGAGGTGTTTCTTAGAGAAACCAAAGCAATACACTTATTTAAAAATATTTATTATAGGAGCAGTTTAAACACAGTCATTACAGCTTTTCTTTTTCAGGCACACCAGAAATGAACGTTTGCTTCCTTAGCAAAGTTACTTCTTTACAAATGTTTTAAGCAATAACCCTGAAGTCAAAACTTCCTGTAACATACTGAGTTTATGTTAAAGGCAAGATAATTTACTCCATTTTGAACTATTCAGCATGAAGGGTCCTTGCAGATAAATGACTTTAACAGCTATCTTTTCTTTTCCTTTCCTCTTAACCCTGGCAAAACATTCTCCCAAACGTAGTATGTAAATGTGTTAACATGACACAAAAGATGATTTTACTTGGATGAATATAGCTAAAAATATTATCGCCTCGTTCTACACCACTAGCAGAAAAATAGTAGTGTGCAAAAAACCCCAAACAAACGTGACAAGTCTGCAACACCCCACCCTAGAGTCTACACATAGACTCTAACATAGAAAGATCAACACAAAAATGCTCAATGAACTCAGAGGTTTTATGGCTTTCCTTAGCTGGAGAGTAAAGCTGGAAGGAACAGGAAAGCCTTCTGCTCTGAAGAGAATCAGCTACGCCTGCTTATACCAGCCTCACATGACCACAAAGACTTCTGATACTGGAGAAATCCATAACCTCTGCAGGCAACCTTCTTCCAGTGCTTCCTCTTCCTTACCACTAGTCATTTAACTTCCCCTGTAAGTATAATATTATTGCCCCATGCACTTGTAATAAGCAGAACAGACTATTTCCTTGAGAAACCTGTTTTGTCATATCAGAGTGGCCCTCAGAGTTTGATACTAGCAAAGATCCTAGCAAAAAGTTCTTGAAAAGATGTGTGTACTTTTGCAAGTAATTTATCAACCAGTTTGCCATTAATAACTACTGTATATGAAGCAAAACCCAAGCCCATCTGCACTGCTCTCACATTAAGTCCTTTGTCACACTGGCACTGCCAGCATAAAATGCTTTAAATGTGTTACTTATACAGCAAAGGAAAATAAACAAGAAAAATTACACTACAAGCCTTAAAATAATCTCTTATTGCACTTTAAGGGACTGACTACATTATGCCATGACTCCTTCAGCAATATTAGTGTTGCTGAGCTATCAGAATACTTGTACATCATTTTGGATGATGTCTCTCCAATCTGTCACGTACTGCACTGTCTACATAATGCAAAAACATACATGGTCTTAGAGAGTCTCCAAACACTTCATAAAACAAGTTCTCATCTTGCCTGAGTAAACGGATTAATGGAACATGTAGAAGGAGATGACTGCATGCAATTGCTATTTTGCCCTTGAAAGGCAAATTCCTCTCTAGCAGCCATTCACAAATTAGGCCTGCCATACGCAACGGAATCTGCCAAGAAAATGTCTGTAAACAGTATTTCTTTTTTTAAACTCAAGTCTGAGTAGGTAGCGACTGCACAGCAGAGTTTACTCCAATGCTAGAGAAAGACAGTATTCAACAATGAAGCCATTATGGTAACTGAAGCGGATAAAATGTCACAGTACAATATGGAAAGAATATCTTTCTTAAAAACAAACCCCAGTTAATTGCCAGTTTGGTAACTGGTTCTACGGCTCAGAGATATTTACGTACCTTAGTAACATATAACAGATTCTTATGCATGTAAGTCACCTAAAAAGACAAAATAAGCTTTGAATGTAGTGAAACAGGTAGTGCTTAGTCAACGATAAGAAACAGAAGAACACTGGCCTAGAATCATTCTAGACTTGCCAGATTCACTGCTTTTCCTCCTGCACATGTTCTTGTACCAGCTTATGAGGGCAGCTGTGGATCTAAGTTCTTTTTCTAAATAATGAGAAAGGCAAAAGAAAAGTCCACATACTTGATGATTCAAATGCTCTAAAGGAAAACCTTTATGTAGCATTTGTTTGACATATAAACATTTAGCACTTACAACGTATTTGAATGCCGTAATATTGAAGTACATTTGAGCATCTGAGAGTACACAGTAGTCATCCAGACACTGTCATATTCAGATATAACACTTTGCCTTCCTGTGCAGAGGAAAGAGGAAAGAGAATGTCTTAACCAACAGCAACAGGCCCTTGTGGCCTGGATGGCCAGTAGTATCTTGGGATACATTAAGAAGTGTGAACAGCAGGTCAAGAGAGGTTCTCCTCTCCCTCTGCTCTGCCCTGCTGAGCCTAGATCTGGAGCAACTCAGGTGCCTGAACATGTAACAGCTTGTTTCCACAGGAATGGAAGATATGGAAAGAGCCTACAGCAGCCCCTCATCCTCCTTGAGTGGAGTTTTAAGGCTAGGTATGCATGCTTTAGGACATCCAAAGTTGCTCGGAACATTCACATTGAGGTATTGTGTTTGTCTTTCATGGAACATTCACATGTCTAATGGTCAGTGTACTCATCATGAAAAGCAGATTTCCTGTTAGAGAAGGACACATTCCCCAGAGTGCTTTGATTAACCCTTGGAGATATCTCTATCTATGCACTACATACACATTTTTTACTAATTGTGTGTGAACATCCTCCTCAATGTCTTCATTTCATAATAATCCCAGCATTTCCACACCTCATTCTGATATTGTAAAGTTAGGTGCAAAAGTGATGCTCATTCACTATGACATCAACATCATAAGAGCAAACTTGACAATCCCTGGAGCACTCTGGATGGCCAAGTTTTCATGAATGGCCTCCCATCTGCACCATGTGCAGGAGAGGAGGCTTTGCTGACTTCTGACTTAATGAATCCTTATCAACTTGGTAGCTAAACGACCTCAGGGGAGAATTAATATGTATGTGTAGAGAGCATTTACAACTTTGCCTAAAGCCATCTCACTCCGATGCTCTGAACTGTCCCCCTGAGGATACTAGTTCTCTCACTTGACTATATAGATAGCTTGACTTTCTAATTTAGGCATGAATAAGCTCCTTTATAAACTATGAATTGTTTTGTCTGGAACCTCTACGGCTTTGGCCAGGACACATCCCTGCAGATTTAGGTCCAATGGAACCACAATAAATCAGAGTATCTCAGAGATATCCATTCATCATCCAGGAGCTAAGACTGGAATTCAGAAAGAGAACTTTATGATCTAAACATGTCACTGGCATTTTTAACAAGTCTCTATGTTTCACCAAGTTTTCTCTCTAACTCAGTGAAGATTTCTAAATTGACAGCTAGGTCCATAAACCATTGTGACTACCTTAACGCTGTCAACAGTCTAGGTGCAGTATCAAAGTTCAGTTCATCAAACCATCAGATAATATTCTCTTTGGGGCATTTTCTCCCCTTGATGAGCACATGCAAGACCTAGTTAACGTTCGTCATCCGGCTCATACACTGCAAAGCGAACGTAATCCATCGCACATTCAGCCTGTCAAAATGTACCAATTATTCAGTCAGAATGGTGTGACTGCATGAATCATTTCAGTCTCCACCACACAGAAGGACTCGAAGAAGGTTTTGATGAAATTACAAAGTAGGATTTAAAAAGCTATTATTCTTAAGTAAAATTTGATGTATAAGCAGGGACGGTGTTAAGTATTTACAAGTCAGGTTTGGGACTGCTTAGAGAGCATTTCTGCCTCTGTCACTCCTCCTAAGCTCTTTGGAACTCAAATAACGCTTCCTTTCTGCTGCCAGTTTCCCTCAGGAAATTAATGTCTTAGCTGAATGTCACCTGAGGACGTCCAAATGAACCATCTAACACTTCAGTAGCCTCTTTTCCTTCTAACGCTGTCTTACATCTTAACATTTCACATAACAACTGCAAGATTTTTATGGGAGATGACCTGATCTTATTACAAACGCTATAAAGTGTGCACCACACTCCACGGCATCATATAAATAAATGCGAGATAGCATCACACTGCTTGAGCATTTCTTTATGTTTTGGAAGCCCTTTTTCACAGGGCAGTGTGCCGGGCAAGACTGTTTTGGCCGACAGGGAACAAGACTGGAAGAAGATTTGTTTCCTCTGCTTTCCACTCTGACGGGGATTCTCATTTTCTTCCCCGTCCTAGTATTTCCCCCTTCTAATGTTGGACTGGAATGGTTGATGCTGTCTAGAAGAGGATGATTTTGCACGCCAGGAAGAGACACTAGTCTATTATATACGACTTTTATAGGACTTTTCCTTATCTGGTGCATATGCAGAGGAGTGTATTAAGCAGAAGTCCTTTAAGGTACATGAAGCTTGACAGTCTTCTCTCCTCCGTTCCGAGCTTGGCACACGCGACTGCTGCTAGACAGCGATGTGGGCTGCAGCTTGCTCTCATTTTTCCGCCAGCTCAGTTCTGACATTCTCCAGCGTCTAGTGATTTTGCACTGAGATATTTTGAAGAAGTTTCCTTTCCCTCCTCTCCTCAGTTTTTCAAATGAAGTTAATATAGTGTAAATTGAGAGTTTATGATCCCGGAGAGAGATACACCGCACAGAACAGCGCAGTACGAAAGGCATCAGGATAGGTTTTCCAGCACCCCCAAGTGCCTCAACTCTGAGCCAAAGGGACTGTTTTCTAATCAAAAACCCTCGCATTTTTCATTCTTTGCTACTCTTTTGATAACAGAAGGCCCAGACAAACAGAAGCAAATGGAAACACTATTCTGCTGTTCATGCAAGCCTGTTGACAAAATGCCTCCCATAGGCTGCTTTCCACCAGCTCTGCTATTTCATTTAATCTGTTCAGTCCTAAAGGATCAACTAAGGCAATTAGTCAGGGGATTTGGGCTCTAAGGGATAATTGGATGACTTGCATGCAATAAACTTCTTCCACGCTCTCTTCACTTTTTCTTTTGTTCTCCTTGCTCATCCCTTTGTTTCTCATCATTAATTTCTTTAATCAAGTTTGCAACAACACAGATACTGCGAGATGGTAACGTGACTGAGCAGTGAGAACATAGACACCTGCGCTGTGATTCCTGCTGTTTCATGCCTCTTTGAATTGCTCTGATGTGATACCAAGGGGAAGAGCAAGCTGAATTCCAATGACAGCAAAAGTAGTAAAAGCTTTGGTTTTGTATCTGTAGCACTGCTGAAATGGCAGGGCAGGGAATGCGATGCCTTTGCTTAATCTCAGGTGAATCGCAGGAAAGCTCACACAGTGGAAAGAAGCATTACTGCAGAATTTGATGGGTTGTGTGCTGGTGAGCTGTGTGTGCATTTGGCACAACCAAGGAGCTTACTGCCGTAGATTAAGGACCGCTGAAATGTTATTACCTTCCTTTCCCCACATTAACTCTGTTCATCCTCACTCTTTGCCATCTACAAGTTCCAGTCCAGGAGTTCTTTTTGCCTTGGACATGCAATGTCATTCTCACACTTCAGTCCTGATGCTACCTTTCATTTCCTCCAGCTTTGACATCATCCACTTCCCTCATGTCATCCTTCCCAATATCTTATTTATTCACTGTATGAAATTGCTTTCCTCTGCTCATGTGATTTTTACCTTATCTCAGTCCCTTTTATTTCCTGTATGCTAGCACAATACATCAGACTGGATACCCAGCACTTCAGAATCACATCCGAGTTTCAACATCTCCCTATAGGATTATGATACAACACTTTTTTATAATAAATATGAAATATTAATGATCAGTACACTGCCAACCATAAAAATTAATAGCAACAAAAACCAAAAACCAGATCTTAAACCATCTAGTTTAAATATGTAGACATTGTCTAAACAAGTGCTGAATGCCCTTTTCAGGGCCCACCTGCAAGAAATACTGCAGCCACAGCTACCGAGAGTTGGTTCAACCTGTAGGAAAGAAAGCTCTTCTTCTAGATGTTCACGTTCAGCCTCACAGGGGCAAACAGGCTCAATGTCCTGCACACCTTCTCAGAAGAGCTGCTCAGGTAATACCAACAGGCACAACACCCAGTCAGGACAGACTGTGCACAACCCTGTGAAATGTTGTAGGTTTCCCATAAATGAAAAACATCCATCAAAAACAAGGTCAAGAACAACCCAAAATGTACTTCTTCTATAGAGAGAGATGTTTCAAGAGCTAGCCATCCTCAGATGAGGATTTTAAGATAAGATAAATATCTTATTGAGAAATAAATTGAAAAATACTTTTCAGAGTTCTTGTGTGACTGGAGGGAGCATGCAGCTGTGCTTTCCAGAGCTCCTCAGCAAAGAGCATGATTGAGTAGGTCAGGCAGAAAGCTGGAGGATGGGACTGCTGAGTTGTTTCAAATTATACTCCTGTCCTCTACGCGGAGAACATCCATTGACTGAAGATGTAGTCAGGAACTAAGAGGATGAAATATGAAAAAGACGATTAAACTAAACTTACAAACGACAAAAGGGTTTGCATTTGCCTCCAGAGACAGGAAGGTGGCAACGGCTTGTCTTTTCTATGGTGTGATGTGGTGATACATGGGCTAGCTTTTGTCTTTGCAGCAGTCTAAACACCAGGTCTCAGCAGCAGCTAATTTACCCTGTTCTGTGACTGAAGAACACACATCAAAATAATTTTGTGCTTTTTCCCTAGGATTCAAGAGATACCCTCAGCCAGGCCTTGGAGATTTCAGACAGGTACTGCCCTAGACCCTAGCACACTCGAGAATGTGGAGACGATAAAATACAAATGTAGGTTAAATAGCCCACAGTGGTCTTCTCAAACAAGACCTGCAAAAGAAGAGTTGGCTGTCTATATGAAGTGGGGGCACAAACCCCACTTCAAATGGGGACTGAATGTGCACTTCACAAAAGATGGAAGGAATCACAGCAGGAATCGATTCTGTGTATGGAGGGAGTGAGACCAAGTGACTAACAAGGTCTTTTCTATAACTCACTAGACAATAGTTTCTGGAAGACTATCACCAGACACTTCTCACAAGCGTACAGGTGTTAACCTTAGTGCCCTGGCCGTGTTCCAGCTCAGGTAATTACCTTTTTCACTTCAACTGTTCTTCCAGACTCTCCTGACTTGTCTCCACTCCCTGGCCCTGATTTAGATGCAATTACAGAGCAGCAGTGTTTCACTGTGCGGGCAGTTGCTTGTCAGTGCAGAGAGTGGTGAGGGGTCAGCCACGGAGTGAAACAGTCGTTATATTGACTACAAGTCCCCACTAAAGATTATGAAGTTCTTTAGGGTCCTTGCAAACACACTATCTAGATAAAAGACCACCCCATGCCTCATCTGTTCTCCACCACAAGGAGGGTGGTTGATACTTGATTTTTTGTGAGGGTGCGAAGACAGCTGGCTCACTTTTGTCACAGCAAGCTCAGCAGGCATCTTCCTTTCCTGGCTCACCATCCTGCAAGGCTCCTGATCTCCACAGGAGAGTTGCTTCATTTCCCCCTCCCTCTGCTCCAGTACAATTCTTCAGCTCTGCAGGGGGCACCCAGCATCCCCTAATGCTCTGTTCCTGCGACAGCACAGCACTCACCATCTGCAAATTTGATTTCCCAGATGAATGTAGGTGAGCAGAGCTTTGAGAAAGGCTTGGAAGCCTTTGTTTCACAATTCTGTGCCAACACAGCATCATTTCTCTGGGAATTATGATCTCTCTTGCTCCAGAAAATTGTGTAGATGAGCTGCAGAGCCTTGGTATTGAGAGAGGACTGAAAACCCTTTAGCAAAAGAGGCGTCATGGCAGCAGGTCCCACAGTGCAGAAGTCCTGCTGGTGCAACACGGTTCTCCATCAGCAGAATGAGACTAACTGCAAAGCAAGACCTATGTACACATGAGGAGCATATGCACCCTGATTCCTTAGAGATGCTTCTGGGTGCATTACTCTTGGTGGAGCTGACTGTCGTGAGCACAACAAAAAATCCTGTGAAATACAGGAGAAAGGGCAGCTTCCCATATTTCAGGGGGAATGAAGTGTTATACTTTGTCCTCAAATTTTTCTTCAAGTTTTGAAGAGTGTAGTAAAAGACAACACATGGAACTCAAAATAATTGGTGAGAAACAAGCCTTCTACCTAAGTGTGACTGTGACATATGGAAACGGAAGGGGCGATTTAAGGAAATAGCCAGCTTTGGCAATAATTCCAGGAAGAGCTCAAGGACAAATCATCTTTAGGGAAATCCTTATTATTAAAAAAGTTATTTTGATGCCCCAAAGTGAACACTTAGCGTGACAAATTGTTTTGATTGTTTTCTTCCAGCCCAGATGGCAAACTGGATCCTGGGCTGCATCAGAAGTGTGGCCAGCAGGTCGAGGGAGGTGATTCTCCACCTCTACTCCAATCTGGTGAGACCCCACCTGGAGCACTGCATCCAGTTCTGGAGCCCTTATTACAGGAGGGATGTGGAGATGCTGGAGCAAGTGCAGAGGAGGGCCACGAGGATGATCAGAGGGCTGGAGCACCTCTCCTGTGAGGCTAGGCTGAGGAAATTGGGACTGTTCAGTCTGGAGGAGGCTCCGAGGTGACCTTATTGTGGCCTTCCAGTATCTGAAGAAGGCCTACAAAAAGTCTGGGAAGGGGCTGTTTACGATGGCAGGTAATGACAGGACTAGGGGGAATGGAGCAAAGCTGGAGATGGGTAGATTTAGAGTGGATGTGAGAAGGAAGTTTTTCACCGTGAGAGTGGTGAGAGCCTGGAATGGGTTGCCCAGGGAGGTGGTGGAGGCTCCATCCCTGGAGGTGTTTAAGGCCAGGCTGGATGAGGCTCTGGCCAGCCTGATCTAGGGTGGGGTGGCGCATAGCAGGGGAGTTGGAACTGAATGATCCTGTGGTCCCTTCTAACCCTGACTGACTGTGTGTCTTCATCTAGGTGATCCTGCTGTGGCAGGGGATTGGACTGGATGATCTTTCGAGGTCCCTTCCAATCCCTAATGATTCTTTGTTTACATACACACACACCAGACACTTCTCAGAGCTGCACAGTGATAAGACGACAGAAAACAGACAGACATCAAAGCTTGGGAAAATTTTATACGAGAAGCTTTTTCTCTTTTGTTCTTACACAACATGAAGGTGGTCAAACACTGGAAGAGACACCGTTTGCCTAACAAATCTGGCAGTTACCGATCATCGTCTTGTTTTTCATCACACAGTTTCTGAGAGAATCTGCATCCTGATCTTGACAGGCATAGAGTTGCAAGTGACAGAGGGACCAGTTGGAACTGGATGGTCCTGTGGTCCCTTCCAACCCTGACTGATTCTGTGATTCTATAACATCTTCCCGATGAGGGTGACAGGGCAATGGAGGGGGCTGCCCGGGGAGTTTGTGGAGTTTCCTCTGGAGACATTTAAAACCTGCCTGGACTTGGTCTAGGTGATCCTGCTGTGGAAGGGGAATTGGACTAGATGATCTTTCAAGGTCCCTTCCAATCCCTAATGATTCTATGATTGGCTTGTAGCTCCCTGGGTTTTTTCCCTTGGTTGAAGATCTCCACGAAACCAGGGCTTGTGAATGTGAAGCCATTCCTACCTGTCCGTAAAGGGCCTCATCCACTTGGTCTTCCGGATCAGATGGCCTGTAGCAGGCTCCCACTGTAATGTCAACTGCCCTCTGTTTCACCCTGATCCATAAGCTCTCAGTCGCTTCCTCATCCTCTCCCAGGTGGAATTCCCCTACTCCCATTGATCATTGACACAGAGGACAACACACCCTCCTTGTCTCCCCTGCCTGTCCTTCCTAATGAGTTTATACTCCTTCATTCCAACACTTCAGTCACAGGAATCACCCCACTGCATCTCCATGATGTCAGGGAGGTCACAGCCCTGCAGGCACGTGCACATTTCTAGCTGTTGCTGTTCACTGCCCACACTGGATGTGATGGTATGCAGGCATTTGAATTGGGCTCCTAATGAAGTGTGCGGGCCTCCTGCCTCTCCCCAACAATGGCACACCATCACCATGCCCCTGTACAGTGAGCCCAGCTGTATCCCCTTCCCACTTCGAGCCCAGTTTAAAGTCCTCCTAGCAAGCCCCACCAGCTCCTGAGCCACAATGCTTTTCCCCCTTTGACAGAGCAGAACTCCATCAGACATGAGCGAGCCCAGTGCCCTGTAAACCTCCCCATGATCAAAGAACCTGAAATTCCTCCAGTGGCTCCAGTCTAAGTCATGTGTTAATGAGGTGTGTTCTCCTGTTCCTCTCAGTACTGCTCCCTGCCACAGAAGGGATTGAGGAAAACACTCCTGTGCTCCCGATAATTTTACCCTAGTGCTCTGAAATCCTTTTTGATTGCTTTTGGGGTTCTCTCATCAGCCTTGTCACTGCCGGCCTGCAAAAAGCAGTAAGGGGTAAGAAGCAGAGGGCTGTACCAGGCTAGGGAGCCGCCTCATAACATCCTTAACCCAGGCCCCCGAGAGGCAACAGAATAGGTCTGGTCAGCATTTTTGCCCCTCTTTTCCCCTCAGAAGGGAGTCTCCTACCAGAATCACTCTCCATTTCTTTCCTAAAAGCAGCAGTACTAGCGTGTGGAGCTGACAAGTCCCTTGGCAAGTCCCTGGGTGAACCATCTTCTACATCCTCTGTAGCCGGACCTTCAGTTCGAGAGCCCCACACCTGCTGTGTAAGAGCAATCAAGAAGGTGAGGGATGCCAAGTAGCACTTTGCCTGCTGCCCCAAACAGGGACTTGTTTCCATTTTCCAGTAACATCTAGGTCCTCTCCTTCTACCTGGTGGCAGAAGTGTAGGGGATGTGGTGCTTCTTCTGGAGGCTCCATACATTGCCTTTGTCTCAGGGATGGTAGGGTGTGGCTCCTTCTCACACTCCCAATGCTCCTCAACCTCTCTACCTCCTCTTTCAGCACTGCCACCATACAGAACAGATCATTCACCTGCTCACACCACAAATGGGTGTTGCTGCTGCCCTTCAGTACAAGAGGCTCTGATAGTCCCTGCAGCTGGAGAGCTGGATAGCAGCATATTTACATGGGATCTCCACCTGGGTTGTCACATTCCTCCCACAGCAGCTTTTTTCAGAATTCTTTGGAATTAAAAGAGCAGGGGGTTGGCTTAGATGAGCTCTGGTGGTCACTTTCTCAAGAGTGGAGGAAGTTCTAGAGAAGATTTTTTTATACAAACACATACTGACAGACACAAATGTGCACACATAGAAGTTCTGCCACAGCTAAACATATTCATACATCTGCACCTTGTTCTGCACATGTACTGTGCTCTGCAGAACGTGGACATGCTCACCTGTGGCATACCATGTAGATGATGGAGGCATCTGAGTCTGCAAAAGAGTATTACAGAACACAAGTGTGACTCCCAGCCAGGCAGCATCAGTCCTGGCACTGAATGCTATCTTGGTTTTACCTATTTTCCTGTTAAACTCTGAAATCATAAGCTGCAGCAATTTTAACTACATCAGAATGGTGCAGCTAATGAAAGCTAATGAAATTCAGTCTCCATGAACTGATTTAATAGAGCTTAAGAGGACAAAAAACAACTTAGCTCTGACCGCCTAAGCAGGAAGTAGAGGACATTGTTTGAAATTATAATTAGACTGGACTGAGGAAAATGGCTGCAAATAAGAAAAGATGTCGCTGCCCTAAATCACAGGGGGTGCACAAAACAGGCACCGACTGCAGGCACCGAGTGTGGCAAACTTGTGATGAGCAAAGGGAGCACTGAGCCTCCTTCCCAGCCACCCACGGTAAGGGTCAGGACACAGCCCGTGGCGCTTGGACTGCTTCAGTCCAGTGTGTTCTGCTGATACTGAAAAATCAGCTGCTGGTTGTTCCAGCGTGGTACCTGAATGGAAAGCTTTCAGAGCTCTGCAGAGGCAGCTTCCAAGAAGAAACAGGTTATGAATCTCACCTTAAAAAAGCAACACGAATGCATTTAGGGACTAGGAGCTACCAGACTTATGATAATGTAGACAAAACTTAGATGAACACTCCTACTAGAATGAAAGGGGCAATTTCTTTTTAATTGTACATCTTTTCACACGATGGCTTTTCATAAATTCCCATAATTGCTTTTCTTCATGACCCCCCAAAGACTTAGACAAAAACCATTACATTACAGCACTGTTTAAATTCTGAGTTAGTTTTAGAAGAACTATAAAGGCCAAACGTATTGACTGTGCAATCCCACTGACTTTCTTAATTTCCTCTAGCATCTCTCTAATATGTCTTGCTTCACTTGCCATATATTAAACCACACATGTCCTCAAATTTTCATGTCTATTTGTGGATTTATGCTTTATCAGATATAGCGATTGAAAAAAAATTAATAAAAGTAATAAAAGCAAATGCACATAAAATTGCTTCCCCTGAAAAGAAGCCTCTGTTTTAAGTACCGTTTTAAAAAAGTCGGATCAATTAGCAATCTGTGAACGTTAGAAACATCTTAACAATGTCTCAAAGATGAAAGAGCATTTCAGAGCATGAAGAAAGGGGGAAAAATTAAATTATGTCTGCAGTCACAATGAATCAAAGCCCAGAAGGTGGTCTCCGAATCAGCAGGTTTTGATGAAATATTAAGGAAAATTATTATTGATGAAAAATGAATAAGCTCTTTTTGATTTTAGCAACCTTTAAATCACACTTTGCTAATTAAAATACCTTCAACACGTCCCTCCATTCCTTGATGGGCATTCAGCAGCCCTTACAAATGGGTGGGTTAATTTGACAGCATTTCAGCAAACATGCATAGAGTTTATCTTCAGCAAGCAGACACAGGACGATGTACAAAATAATACACAGCTAAACCTTCCCCACTTTTGCCTTTTTCTCTTCTTTTTGAATTCTATGTCTACTAACAAAGTTACGACAGGCAGCTTCTGCTTCTTTCTTTTGCCGCACGCAACAGCCCATAATATACACTGCAGCTATTAATGAACCATAAACTATGTCTAGAGAAATAAAGACTGATGGTAGTATTTTCTGTCTCCTTTGCCAGGTCAGAGCACTTTTAGGACAATTACTCCTACTGCCTAGGAGGCCTGTTACTGTGGATCTTATGCTCTTCCAAAAACACATTTCCTTTCCAGAGAGAAGTAGAAATTAGAAGGCTGAGAGCCCTCAGTTCTCACATCCCTTGAAGCTGTACGGATTCTAACTGCTTTTTAAAAAGTTAGTGGTAGAAATTCTGCATTCTCTTTTCACCCCAGCTTGTACTGTTCTTCCTAGTAAAGGGAAACCTGGAAGTACGGAAGGGGTGTAAACAAGGTTGGATTGTCGCAGACACAGAAGACATTTCATTGCACAATGTGCTGCAACTCAGGCCCTGCATTATTGACACAAAACTGTTACCAACTAGAATGAAGCACAATATGCTCTTTTGCTTTCTCCCACAAATCATCTTATATTTTATGCTACTGTCTAAACTCTGGGAAGATGAAATTACCTACCCGTTACAAATATGTGATCTGTTTACTACAATAACAGTTCATAAATCCATCCTCTAAGAAAAACTTCTATGAGCGCATCGGATTAAAAAGCTATTTAAATGTCACTAGTATTTTAAGAGATAAAAAAATAATTCATGGCAAGCAAATCACTCTGATGTTAGAGCAACATTTTTCAGAAATACGCATCATATAAAACAGGCCACGCAAGAACCCCTTTCATGCCCCCCATCATAGCATTTGAGCCTTCAGGTACAAGATTTCAAACACCTTATAAAGCAATCCTTTAACAACATGCGGTGAAGTACAAGGCTGCAGTGATGGACACTGTTTTCTGAGTGATGAGTGGAAAAGCACTGGTTTTCAACTTTCCAACCAAGAGTAAACTGGAATGAGAGCTTTCAGCAACTCCTGTTCCCAGGGTTGCCAGTGTGGTATGTTCCACAAGCACTCATTCAAAGGGTTTACAAGATGTCAGAAAGAATTTACCACCACCCCCCACAATGCACACATCATTATATTATTTTCCTTCCTACAATTTACTGTAGAGGATTCCTATCCATTACTACTCCACTGCTGGCACCAGCAACAACCTCCTTTGGCTGGTTTCTACAGGGTGGTTTCTACAGTCACCAAAACAAACAACACTGGCCATAAGGATAAACTATGCAGTTTGTCTCATCCGTGAAGGAGATGTCATTTATTAAAAAGAGAAACAACAAAAAACCAGACCAAGAAATCCTCCAAAACCCTCTAAGAGTAGGAAAAGATAAAATAAAAGAAATTGTTTCGCTTTTCATCCATCACCCTACAGTGGTTTAAAGATCTAAGTTCCAATGGTATATTTAGCTCAGCAAGCAGAGAGACAGGATTCAGTTAACAGACAGCACTCCCTCCAGCTCTGCCTGTGCACCCCGCTCCTATAATCAGAGAACTCCAAAATGAAAAACCCCCAGCTCTTTCAATGCTTGGAGAGGAGCAGACGAAATCCTTCACCAAAGAGGAACAGATGGGTTGACTGGAGGGACATAAAAGACAGAAGAACCATAAATTTGTGTTCTATTTAGAAAGAGCCACATTCAACAGCAACGACAAATTAAACTGATTAAGTTATGGTGTCCAAGAGCTGCATTACATCAGCTTGCAATCCAAATTTTGGTTAGCAGGACAAGCAAAGAACAGATTTTCACAGTTTACACTGGTAGGATCAAAGCACTTCATTTAATGAATGGGAAAGCCTTTGTCTTTTCAGCTTTGTGTACTCACATATTCCCCACATTTTTCTCAGGATGAAGAACTTCAAATTGTACTGATGGAACCAGTGGGAAATAAGGATGCACAAGTTACAAGCACAACCAGAGCTCTGGTCTGCACTCTCCAGCCATGCAATAACCAATCAACAGCGGACACGTTGCTGTTCATAGGATCATAGGATCATAGGATGTTAGGGGTTGGAAGGGACCCAAGAGATCATCGAGTCCAACCCCCCTGCCGGAGCAGGACAAAACTATCTAACACAGATCACATTTGTTTCATACCAGGATGTATAACTGAAGGTGGGGCTTTTTTAAATTAAATGCTGCCTCCTACCATCTGAAAAAATGTACAGGTTGTTCTCTGATCTGTAGCTGCACGCCAATTCCACTAACACGCCAACAAAAACATTTTATGTTATTTACTTCCAATGCATTTAAAATCCTCATCCATATTATGCCCTTACAATACATGACGAGTGACAGGTTTTGATCTAGTGTGTATGGGCACAGCCTCTCCTCACAAGCAGCAGCTGCACTTAGAAAATCACAAACCTATACAGCCAGTCCTGACTTCCAGCAAAGGGTGCTCCTTAGCAATCAATCAGAACAGGGGCGTTAAGGACACACTGGGTTGGGTCCCCCTTCACCCCCTGGTTTTGTAACCTGGAGTGGGAAGTTCATCGCTCTTATCTTCCTGTGCAATTTTCCCACTGCAACCATTTGTGGCGGTGCTAACTGGGGCTGCCTTTGTGAAAACAAACAAATAGCTGTCACACTTCAGATTACACTGCAAGCTGGCTGGAGGAGAGAGGAAGCAAAACCATCAGGATTTAAGTGAGGCTGCAGCTGTGGTAAATGGAGAAAGACGTGGTTCTCACAACAGTATCAGCGCCTGGTATCTATTCCGAAAGAAACCAGGACTTTAAAGTAATTACAATGGGAGAGCTGGACAGGGTTCACTGTAAGTCTGCCATTTACTCCCCCAAAGTGGTAACCCAGGCAGGGGAGTGCAGTCGCATGCTTTCACAATAGGGACTCTACATAAATCCTCATGAATTTATATTAAAACTTGTCTCACAGTCTATCAAGATGGAAGAACAAAAGAAAACAATGAACCTAAGATAATAAAATGCCAATGCTAATAGTGTCTATTGGGTTCTAAATATACAGGTCTACGAGGGACCAAGCTAATTTTTAGGCAGTCCTGGGGGCAAGGATTACTGGCTTATGGGATGAAGGGTAGAGGAACAAAAAACCCCAATGTGCTAGGGCTAAAGTGAAATTAAACCCCATGAAGAGTCTCACAGAGGCTCTAACTAATCCTGCTCTGGGTTATCAGAGACAGAAGAGGAAAAATACCACATTGACTTCCAAGTATTATTTTCAGTTTTACGCATTAGAGAACCGTTCATTAACCCTCTGCTCTCTAGCAGGCTGTCTTGCAAAGTCTGTTTGATTATCCCATAAGGGTGTATGAGCCACTTTCCAGGCCACAGAAGCCTTTCCAGAAGCCACATTCTCACAGGAATGAAGCTTCTTTATGTCACAAAAGGGTGAGACTCACAGGACAATAAGGATTTAAAACCTATTAGTATTAATTTCTGAAACATTACTGATTACTTGGGGATCAGGTCCCTGCTCTGAAGTGCTTGCGCTATAACTGAGTATTTAATGTGTATTTAACCCCATGATTGATACCTTCCCCCAGCAGCATGTCAGCTATAGGGCTCTGATGGCAGAGGGTGATAAACAATGAAGGGATCCAGGCACAGGAAAACACTCCCACATCAGTAAAGAGATGTAAACAGAGGTAGAAGGGAAGAGTTTACTCATAATCTTATTCACAGTTGTTAGCCTCCTGCACAGCTCTGCAGGTTTTAAATGTCATTGATTAGAGAGCTTACCGTGCCGTGGCCTTTCCTTTGGTGAAAGCACTCGTCAAGGCAACGTCCAGAACCACCAAAACATTTTCTGGGCTTAAGAAACAAGAAATATCCCAGCATTTACTGCATGCATGACCTGAAGTTATTACTCCTATCTCCACCTCTTGTGTGCCTGGCAGTAAGCTCATATTCCTATGCATAAATGATCCCACAGACTTAAGAACATTCCTGTGAGTGACACTACTAATAAAGAAGTTTAATATAGCTGCACAAGCACCTTGTTTTTTTGTCCAGGCATGCCAATATAGTATTTCATATCTTTCATGACCTATTCTGCTATTGCTGTTATTCCACACACATTAGAAAGACAGGGTCTGCTTATTTCACTTTTCACATATTCCTGTACTGTGTTTCTTTTCAGTTTCCAGAATTCACTGCTCTCATGACAATTTAAGCACAGAGATACTAGTGAATGAATAGAAGTTAACATCTTAATAAAATGTTCTCCTGTTTTTGGAAGAGCAGCAAGCAAAGTATGTGGCCTGACCTTAAAAACGGCATCTTGCCTCTTCACTCTGAACAAATGACAGTTAAAATAAGTGGGGTTATTTTCAGTTCCCAAATACTCCTTTGACATAACTTGATTCCACTTCTGATAGGAAAGAAACCATTTAATAAAGGTCTCCCTCCTAAAATGAGTATTTTTTTCCTTTTAATGGCAAAATGCATGCAAAAAGCATATGATTATGGTATTTATGTTTCCATTAAAATGTCCTCTGCAAGCTGGAGGAGCCTAGCCTACTATTTTCAAGCTATTTAGATTTACAGCAGCACGGTGCCTATTTTATTTCAATTATATTTGAGGACAATGCACTCTTGGTGGGAAATGATTACAGAGTGGCAGCCCGTAAATGTCCATTAGGAGTTGTCTTTCTACACAGTGCTAAGCTGTGGATGTCAGGTGATTGCTATAAAGATCCCATTGTATAGCATCGTTGTCATCTACATGAAAAACACTAGTGATCAATCGTGCAGCTTCTCGTCTGCATGATGCAAAACACACCAGATACATTTTTCATCTAAGTTAAAAGCTTTCTCCATAAGAACACTGTTCTCAAGACACTTCTTTCCTCAACTGTAAAACAGACATAGATTATACATTCCATCTCGATTTTGCTCCATTAATGCCTGACATATGAAGGGAAGAACTTAGTCTGTACCTGTTAGTTATCAATACAAAAGACGGAGCTAACACCACGGGGAGAAGCTGAAGTACACACAGCTATACGGATTAGCAACCCTCCCCAACACATGTATTTATTTATTCATATATTTATTTATTGCCAGAGCTTTATTTCTTCTGAGAAACAAACTTCTCTCTTCTGTTAACAACAAGAACCTGCTTTCATCTTCTGGCAAAATGAAGAACAGAAGAGAACCTTTCTCTGCGCTACCGGGCAGACTTGCTGTAACTGGCGTAACTGCAGTTCAAAGCGTTTCAAGACTCACAGGATCTACGTGCGCGCGTGGGTTATGTAAAGGCGTAAAACAAAGAACCTTCCACGCTCAGCCACGTATTTAACAGCTAGTAACTGGCACTATGAAACTAAACCAACAACCAAAGAGCCCCCAAACGCCCCCAATATCCATCAATGATTTAACTCTGACACCACACAAATCTGCATTAAAACAATTGTGAACCGTCTTCAGGCTCTGTGAGGGCATTTTTGACTAGAAGTTACCATTTAAAGGAGGTTGTTTTTAATAAGTGTTGTTGGCAAGATCAGCGAAACCATGCCACGTGCACTCTTACATGTGTGGTTCTCCCGTAAGGAAGCTAGCAGATCTTTCTCCCCTGCTGCATTTTGGCACGATACAGTCCATTTTCTAACTCAGAGAAATGGGTGGGCAAACTGCTTGAGGAAAAACCATGTCCTTCTTACTGTTTTCTACTGCCTGTCTACAACTGCAAATCATAGAATCATTAGGGATTGGAAGGGACCTCGAAGGATCACCTAGTCCAGCTGAGAAGACGAATGAAGAAACAGGCCTGTTTTTACACCCATTTCAAGTTACATCACACAGTAACTCGAGGGACCTCTGGCTGATGGCTTCTTGAAGCACTATAATAGTTGTCCTCATGCTATCCTTATGCTTGCAGGAGAGGAAAACAAAACTGCCCATTATTCTGATGAGCAGTTTACGTGCTTGTCGGCCACTTTGTTATCGTGCACAGACCATGACACAGTTGAACTACATCTGTTGGTGGTATGCGCTGATGAAAATAAGACAGAAGTTGAAGGAGTATTAAAGAAAAACAAACCCTGACAAGGCTTCACACACAGGCACAGTAATTGTCTTGCAAGTTAAGGAAAAACTTGTCATAAGTGTTCAACAATGCCGTGCAAACTATTACGGGACATTTTGTTATAGGCTTCTTTATAAGAGCCTGTTAAATAACCTTTTGGACATACTTAAATGTCAAATTTTGTTTGGCACCAAGCACCAAACTGTAATAGAAATAACATTTCCCATATAAACAACACTGCTTTTAATAAGAATGTGCTAAAGATTTGAGACAGCCTGGCCATTAGCTGCTCCTGGCAGTTCAGCACAAGGGTAAATGCACTGTGAGTGATTTCCCTTCTCATCCACAGAGGCTGGAAGCAACTGTTTCTATTTAGGGAACCTCTGAAACACCCAGAGGAAAGGCAAGGATGGAAGGGCAGAGGGGTAAACCTCACTGTAAATAATGGTCACCACAGGTGAACACCAGTGCCAAGAGCACTTAAAGGATGCAGAACTGCAACCAAATATTTCTCATCAAATCTCTTAGAGCTGTATCAGGATAAAGCAGACTGCAGAGAAGAGAGCTCCCTGGAGAAGAGACTCGTAAAGAGGCACTTGGACGATGGTGTGGGAAAGGACATCATGGGAGACACCAAGTGAAGAGGGAAGGTCTCACTGCTGGAAAAGGTACAGCAAGAAACAAGTTGCAATGCACATGGGATGAGGAGCCACCTGAACGGTACTTTCTTATACATCTACAATAAAAGTCAGCAAAACACAGCAGCTTGGAGATTACGTAACCATGATTGAGGTTCTCCTGGTGAACACTGCATGGAGTCAAGCTCTCAGTCATTGTTCACGCTCCTCACGGAAGACCATGGAAGACCAAAAGCTCCCCCCTCTGAGCTGTAACCTCTCCTCTACGACCCAAACAGGTGATGCACTTTCTCAGAGGTGACCCAACCTCTGAGTTAAATTTGAACCTGATGTTGTGCAAGTCAGTGCAGTGTTCCTGAAAAATCTCCAAGAGCCATGTGGATTTCACCAACTCCACAGTTTGTCCATTAATAAAGGTGTGAGAAGAGAGAGAAAATCCTGTGTACTAGACACTTTCATGCTTCAGACCACTGAACATGTACTTCAGAGCACATTTATACCAAATAATAATCTGTTTACACCTGAACTTGCTATTTCATTCCATACGTTTCCTGCAAGACGTGTTCCCCCTTCACCATTAGCCTGGCGGTGAATCTTCTTGCCCTGGTTCCTGAGTTGCATTTTCTCCCTCTGCTCCAGCCCACTGTGTGTGCTGGGTCTTTCCTTTTGTCACAGCATGATACAGCTGTGAGAGACTGGGCCCTCACTGCTCCAGAAGCTGCCTGAATGTGCAGAACTATCACACAGCTCTTCAGCCCTACCCATACGATTAACATCAAATTCCCCCAACACTCCGTTATCTTCAGTTTCACTCATTCTCTCCCGGCTCTTTTATCAGCAATCACACAGTTAGCTGGGTCACGCAGGTCTTCCATTTCACTGTGCCACGTTTGCATCAAAGAACTTTTTTTTTGTTGATGTGACATTGATGCCATTCAGCTCCTGCATGAAACACTGCCTTTGGTCTAACAAAAACAGCCGTGAGTCGCCATGTGGCAGCCACGTCCAGCCAAGCTATCTAGACCTGCAAAGGCAGACAAAGTGCTGAAATGTCAGGCACCTGGGCATACCAGCCCCAGTCAGTGTCAGGCTGAGGAGCACACAATTCCAAGGGCACAGATGCAGCTGTCATCTTTTAAAACTATTTTGCTTCCTTCACTGGAAGAATGTACATATTGCCAACATATAAATTACTTTTCTTTAATGTGAAAAGTAGACCTTTTACACAGTGTGATCATAGAATCATAGGAGCATTAGGGATTGGAAAGGACCTCAAAAGATCGAGTCAAATCCCCCTGCCACAGCAGGATCACTTCAACCAAATCACAGAGGAACACATCCAGGTGGGTCTTAAACACCTCCAGAGAAGGGGACTGTACAACCACCCTGGGCAGCCTGTTCCAGTGCTCTGGCACCCTCACATTGTTCCTTCTCACATTTATGTGGAACCTCCTATGTTCCAGCTTACACCTATCACTAGGTGACACTGAGCAGAGCCTGACTTCATCCTCCTGACACCCATCCTTCACATATTTATAGACATCAATGTGGTCACCCCTCAGTCTCCTCAAGAGAACAGAGTGTTTCAGAAAATTAAAAGGCAGTTGCTCCTGAATTTTAGCAAATATTTATGCCTTTGACTGCACCTGAGATTTTCTTATTTGCTATGTCAAAGGATATATGTTTATCAATATTATATAAAGGAACTTTCCATACAATGTTTTAGGTTGGAAGCAACCTTAAAGATCATCTAGTGCCAACTCTCCTGCCATGGGCAGGGAACACCTCTCAACTAGATGTGACTGCTCAAAGCCTCATCCAAGTCTTTTGAAAAGAGATCTAGTGGAGAGTTATTTACACCAATCTCAGTCCTCAGTTAGAAAGTGTTTTCAACAATTAGATGGACTACTTTGCTTAAGACCAAAGTGAAATGACTCCGTTGCCACCTGGAACAGAACATGCAAGATGACCACTAGTCCTCTCACGGAGCTATACAGACCTCAAACGTTGCAACTAACACACTGCTTTGGTGAATTACCAAAAGTCACTTACTTTTCTTCCAGAAGGATGAATGTAGAAAACAGAACAATTAATAGTTTTGCTATGAGCTAAATTAACAACATCTGAATGAGTTAATGTCTTCCCCTGCACTAGGATTTTAGTGTTAGTTTCTGTGAAACTTACAAAAACACAGAACAGCAAGACCATAGATGTCATCTGAGAAAACAGATGCTATTTTCATTGTGCTGTGAATTCTGCCTTTAGTTATTTCTACTTTATTTTAGCTTACATGCCTGTTTTAGCTTCAGATTTTCAAATTATCTCAAAACTCCATCAATAGAAACAACACCAGGCGTGATACAGTTCAGACATTATAACCACAGGAAGAGTGTAAATCAGAAGCTACAACCTGAGAAAAGAATGGAGCTCACAAGTCAGGCTCGGAGTTTAATCATTTGCTCTACACATAATCAGAAAGCTGAACCTGTTAGACTGAAGTTCAGGACTACAGGAGGACTAGAGTCCAGGTAAGCTTCAACCCACGTTGGCTTTGACAATGACACATTTCCAGAGGTTTTGTAACTGCTGTGAACAGGTTGGAAATGTCATATTCCACAACTACATCAGTCAGAGCTCTGATAGTAAACCAGATGATGTTACAAGTTCCAATTTAATTTGAGTGATACCTAACAGTGACTCCAAAATCCCAAGCCACCTGAAGAATGATAAGAAAAGCAGCTGCTCCATGGAAAATAACTCTCACCTCCCACTCTGCTACAGTTTGATTTGTATGAGCTCAACACTTTTCTACATACAGGCTTTCAAAAAGCCACTAGCAAAATGCAGTTCTGACTTTCCAACTGATGTACAGTCATCTCCCCCATGACAAAAGCACTATGTGAGAAGATTTTGAAAGAGCTTATTGATTGATGTCTGGTGCCTACCTGTCTACAGGTGAAGACTTTGAATTCCGTGGTTTCTTCACTTGGGCATACAAGGCTTCCACTGTCTGCCCTTCCCTTGGGCTCTGGGGTCGAGTGCTCAGTGTTATCGTGCCGCTACTCGAAGAAGAGTCATAGGAAGCAATGCCCACATACATCGGGTCCGCATCACAGCCAAACGTCCGGTTGAAATCCTGGATCTCTGCATAGTCACGTTCGCGAGCTTGTCTCTCTCGAAATTCTCGAGTTTTTGCTTGAATTCTGAAAAATTAAAAGAAGGCTGAAACTAACTTATCCCCCCCAATCCTTTGAAAGCAGCAGCAGCTAGCTGACACTTTACATGGCCCAACTTAATGAAAATCACTGAAGCGTCCAGATTTCCGTTTGTTGTGGACTCTGAGGTTTACTTTGGTTATTGAAGCCGAGATCAAAGCAATGCTACATCCAACACTGGTCTTTAAGGAGGAAGTCTGATTATCCACCATCTTTTGTTTCATTAAATAATAGCTAGTTGATGGCAAGCAGAGTTTACCTGTTGTTTTGTGCATCTTAGGATACCTGTGCAGTTACCTGACCTGAGAATGGCCCAACAGCAATCACATTGTATTGCTCTCCACCAAAACCCAACCGATTTAACGGTTCTAATGCTTTTACTGAGGCAGGAATTTTAATGCACTTTCTTGTCCCACTGCTACTTCTTTCAGAATTTAAAAACTCTGGAAGGAAAGGACACACACACACATTTATGTATGCATGCATGCAGTAAAGAGCAGAAGTAGAGCCTTGTGCAAGTCATTTAAAATGTGCATGTTTTGTTCAGAATGAAAACAAACTGGATCTGGCATCTCAGAAGGAACTAGGTTCTTCTCAGAAAGCACCAACACGTGCCTTATGTTACAGCTGCCAATGCAAGGTGATGCTAGGTGTCTAGGTGCACTTGTTTAGCCCTGTGACAGATAAAAACAGGTGACACTGAGGAAGCTGACAAACGTAAATTGAGCACAGGTCATATTTTCAAAAGCACACAAAGCTATCACCAAAACTTGATCTGGGCTTCAAAGTTTCTTTGGCATTTTAGAAAATTTGAAGTATCTCACACACATGCACAGTGAACTGAACAGCCCTCCACACTGTCTCCCCAGACCAGTCTGATGCTCTGCCATCGTTGCAAAATGAAGCACTCAGCCATCTCCTCCTTTCCATTAGTAAAACGTGCTCCTGTTTCATCTAGTACAGCCACAACTACACAGCGTGACAGCGTCTGCACATTCAGACTACAGCTCCGGGCACCTCTGCTTCATGCCTTTGCCAAAGACAGCTCGTTCACCAACCTTTAACAAGAGCAGCCAACTCAAAGCCTCTGCCTCCCTTGAAAGTACATCACCTCTTTTGAAAATCGAGAAGTTTAAGTAACTTTGACTTTTTGGAAACATTACACTTAGCCTCAGACAAGATCAGTCTTTTCAAAAAGGAAAGGGGAGACACAAAGGGTGGGGTTCAAACTGCAGATAAAGACATCAGAATTTCGGTGTCTGCAGGAGGCAGAGTCCCACCAGCACATGCACAGGATCCTTTTACGGTTCAAGGAGCAGTAATTCAGCAGACTCCAGAGTTATGCAGCTGCTACACTACTTGGTGTGTCCTAGCGTGAAAGGAGTTGCTCTACAGACACTTTTTATGGTGGTGTCTGGCTCTTCCTTGGGACCTGAGATACCCAATTTCAATTCAGCTGCTCAAATGTAAGCAGCTGTGCCACCTGACACCACAGGTAATCCTGCTGGACCTCTTGCCCTTGCTGGGCAAGAATTGCTGCAGGTCCTCGTCCCATCTGACAGCCCCACGCTGACATCTCAGACACTGTTATGAGTCAAATGGCACCAAAAGAAAGCTGTGTTCAAGTATACCAATCTAGCCCTGAGCTGGCATGCGAACATCTACATGTGTCTGCATCAGAGGGAGTCCCAAGCAAATCTTTCCGCGCTAACAAAGATGGCCAGAACAACAGAATGGAATAGGAGGACGACACGGACAGGCAGAACTAGTTCCCCCGAGCAGGCCCTACAAGTAATGCCAAGGATGCTGACTTGGGAAAGAACGGATCGGCCGAACGCCTCTCAGCAGCCGGTGCCTTCCACACTGACTGCTGAGGGATTCATTTACATGCTCCGTGTGACGCCTCCGCGTAATTCCTCTTTTTTACGCCCACTCCCACTGACTTGTGCAACACAACTCTCACTCATAGACAGTCGCAGTGGAAAGAAAAACAACCACAGGAAAACAAAAAAGGCAACATAAAAAAATCTGAGAAATGTTAACATAAATCAACATCAATCTTTAATTTTGCTATTTTGCAAATACTAAAGTATTTTCTTTACTAGTTGCTCTTTATTTTAATGTAGAAAAATGTAAATGAAAACTCTAACACTATTCATCTGAAACCATGTTCCTCCACAGTTCCAGTAACTTTGAACCAGAACTGGGTTTTGTTTCATTTACAAAACCAAAACACATTTAAAATTTAAACTGTGTTTCTGCTGTTCCATTTCTAAAAGAAAAATGCACGTTTGACATTGTCCCATGTTCCAGAGCTGTAACTCGCAAACATTACAACCTTAATCACTTGGAAGGCACCTGTGGAGAAGGGAAAACAGGACTAAAAATGACCTGTGCATATTGATTCCTCATTCTACAGGTTCCACTTCCAATCTGTATTAGTTACCCAGTGAGGGATGCATTTGTCTACTGATATTTGTCCTCTCAGTGGGAGAAGTAAAGGAAATTAGAATTTTCCCAGACACAGGCAGACTTCATTTTCATTTCAACAGACAAACCTCATCACATACTGGAACACGGGCAGGCGCCAATTTGAGCACAAACCCCCCCACATACTTGACATAACCCCAACTCTGCTGGATGAGATCTGACAGTACAGCACCAGCACAGCAGAGCACTGCAGCGAGCAGAAAACACTGTCATCCGAAGTGCTTATAAAAACAGAACTGGTGATACTGGCCTCAGTGTTACATGGACCGCTATACGCTGACTGCTCTCAGATACGCCGATGAACGGGTCAAACTCCTGACCACGGTCATGTTGCTCTCCACAGGCACAATGCACTAGTACACACACGTAGTTTTAGAAACCAAAGTCCAAAAGCAGTACAAGTCCTCCTGTTAATTACAACCAAAGTAACCATGCACCAGTATAGAATCATAGAATCATTAGGGATTGGAAGGGACCACCTGATCATCCAGTTCCAACCCCCCCACCATGGGCAGGGACACCCCACCCTAGACCCTAGTATATTGTCCTATCACTTTCATGTGACACAAGTACAAGTATTCTGATTACTGAACACATTTCTGAGTACTGTTTAAAATATAAACAGTATATTTTATATATGTAAAATACAAACAGTATAAATATATACAATATATAATTTTTATATATTTATAAATATCTATATAAAATATAAACAGTATATTTTACATACGTAAAATAGAAACAGTATAAATATATATAATATATATTTTTATATATAAAAATATCTATACAAAATATAAAGTCTATTTTATAGTTTTGTTTGGACACACTGCATGGAAAAAACACAATGTCTCCAAATTTAACGAAACCAAGTAAGGAGGGAAAAACATGTAGACATATTCAAGAAAATACAAGTAGCAGTGATCAGCTGGATACTGCATTAACCCATTTGCAATTATAATAGTTTTAACTCTGCACGTATTTTTATGGAAGAGTCTGAACCTAATGCAACGCTATGTTTTATGTCGACCTGTCTCCTTCCGCGTGCGTGTACGTACGGATGACATGGCCTAAATAAGCACATCCTGCATGAAATATACATGGAGGAAATGCCAGGGCAGACTTCTGTGGGAAAGATTAAAATGATTATGCAAACACACTGCGCAGCACAGCCGAGAACCCGGAACGTGCTCCGTGCTGCAGCCCTGATCAGCAAGGCTGAACCCAGCATCTGCAGAAGGGTTTGGCCACAGCGCGTTGCTTTCACAACGTGGATACGTGCATTAAGCTGCCTTCACCAAACTGTATTCCTTCGTGGCACACTACAATAAAAACGCATACGTCTCAAATTTCAGATCAGCTAATTTTGAGGATTTATGGCCTTCCCGCAGCTTTTGTGTGGGTTTAACAACAATAATAATAATGCTCAGCATTCACAGAGCTCTTCTCAACTTCAAAGAATTTTGCAAAATCTGCTCATCAGTTCTTCAGTGCTTAAAAGAAACGGAACTTTTAAAACTACAAAAGCTATCCCAAGAAGTTTCTAAATCCTTCTTGCTGAAGTGTTAATACTGAAAATGTCAACAGCGCACTGTTGTGCCTTTGAGACTCAAATTATAACGTTCAGTAAAGCATAAACTATCCTTGTGCATTTGTGTGCCACTCTATTCAAAAGCTAGTGACAACTGCTTCAAATGACAATATTGTTAGCTGCAGAGCTTCCTGGAATTGTTAGAAGAGCTTTTCACTGCTACATAACCTGGAATGATAGACGTACCCATTGTAGTTACTCCTGTGCGTGGGAAATGCTGGTCACAAAATCAAGAGGAAAGCTTATGTGGTGCTGTCCCCAGAAACCACCAGCCACTTCCCTCTCTCCCTTCCTCAGAACTCCGTGAGATTCACTTTGCAGATGAAGACAACTATAATTTTAGATATCTGAATGGATTCTGTCACAGCAGAGGGCTGTCTGCAAGGTCTGAAGTTAACACCTCTAGCATGGCCATTTTAATGGGAAGCCAACTCTTTCTCCAGGTTCTACTGACTGCATTGAGTACCTCTCCCTTGACCAGAAATGGTAGGTGGCCATGAAGTTTACATGGAGACACTAAATAATCATACTAGTCTGGGAGCTCAATCCTGCTCTGAGCCAAACGTTTACAGCAGTTAAGTCTGAACTAAACTTTTTCCAGCCACAGAAAGCTCAAATCTGTGTGCTCGGAGAGCTATTGTGAGTAAAACTGAATAAACAAACCTGGCAAAAGAACAGAAATTGACCCGAATTTCATGTAGTGTTAGGAGCTGATTTATAAACAGATACGTCCAGAGTTCCAGTAGCCTTTGTGGCATTTTTTCATATTGGTGATTTAGATCTTTGCAAAATATCACCTACTTATCTTAATTGATGAACACAGCACGGGAAGGATATTCATGGCTAGTACATCACATTTTCCATGGCAATGGCAGCAAAGCCCTCCCTTAAGAGCAGAAACAAAGTTGGCTGCTGCTTCTGGTGTGCAATTGCCTGGTCAATTCAATTAATTCTCCTGCTGCTGCCAGGATTCGGCTTTGCCCAAGTGATAATCCACAACCTCGCCTTTCCCACCGAGGCTCACTCATTTACCAAATCAGTATTGAGCGCTCGCAGCTCCACATATGTGAGATGGCTGACAATGTTTATTAAGGACAGAAACAGCATTGTGTAAGGACAGAAGCTAACTGACAAGCCACTCACTGCTGCCAGTTCTCAGTTCTTCTGCCACTAGACTGGCAAGAGTTGGGATGATGGATTGAAAACAGAGAGAAATGACGACACGTTTATAGAGCCAGTCGGTGTGTGCAAGGTAGTCAGACGGGATGAATATATTCAGTCCAATTTTTGCCAGATATCGCTTCTAATAAAGAGGTCAGGAGGTGTGTTGGCCAGTAGCCAAGGCCTGTCAAATCTGTCCCCTCCTCCTTTGCTAGTGAAAAATACCTTGCAGGCACAGCACGCCAGCGACTGAGCCAGGTCTTGCTGTTCCTCCCCCTCTCTCCTCAACTGCCTTCAGGGCTTTAATGGCCCTTTTTTCTAATTTTTGGCAGTCAAGTCAATACGGGAGCTTGTCCTCTCCTGTATTTTTCTTTGACCTTTGTCTGGATCCAAGCAGAATTTTTCTGACAACTACTCTTCTAATGAGGGTACCTTGATTATAGGCATTATTGTGATTTCTCTCTGAACCAGCATATGACACTTAGCTTTTCTTATCATGATTAGAGCCAGTCAGTTATCACAGTTATAACCACCTCTTAGCAAAGCCATCTGCTTTCCTGGGAAAATCACGCTGAAAGCTCGCTGTGGGCAATGGCTAATCAGGGCTAGCAACAGCAGTAAACTTGTAAACAAGAAAGACACCTCTCTCTTCCTCATTTGCACCCCTAATTCATTCAAACTTTAGCATATTTTTAAAAAGTGAGAGAACACTGCTTTGGAAATGCAAATTTAAAATTGAAAAGCTGGAAAGCAACCTTCTTCAAGACATTAAAAGAAAAGTATTACCAGTTCTGTGTTATCCCCTGCGTACGTGCATGTGCGGCCAGCTGGCTGAAACCTGACTGTCCTCGGCTCTGAGACATGTGAGGCAACACACAAAATGTGGCCAGTTCACTCTGGATAAGCAGAAGCACACAGGAACAAAAGCAGAAAGGCCAAGGCACAAGGTAAAATACAAGTAGCAAGGAGGGAGCTTTAAAGACAACAATAAATCATTGCGTAATTGCATTAGCGGTAAAAGGAAGAGCAGAGAAAAGGTTGCTTCCCTGCTTGGTAGCGAGGGAATGATATTGACAGATGATGCTGAGGAGACCTAAGGCTTAATGGTTTTCTTTCTCTTTGCATCTGTCTTGACTGAAATGGTTGATTGCAAGCAGGTGGCCAGCAAAATGGATACTGCAACCAGTAGCAAAAAGATCTCCAACATAACAGCAAAAGAAGTATCTAGAAAATGGTTAAGCTAGACAAGGTCATCTAACAGACACAACTACCAAAATCACAGATTCACAGAATCTTAGCATTGGAAGGGACCTCAAAAGGTCATCTAGTGCAATCAAGCATGGCCTCCCTTTGTAAAGCCATGCTGACTGTCCTTAATAACCCTCCTGTACTTGATGTGCCTGGAGACAGAGTCTAGGATAAATTGTTCCATCACCTTTCCTGGGATGGAGGTGAGGCTGACCGGTCTAGAGTTACTTGGATCCAGCTTGTTACCCTTTTTGAAGACTGAAGTGACATTTGCTATCGTCCAGTCCCTAAGCACTGATCCTGACCCCCATGACTTAACAAAGATGATGGAGAGTGGCCTAGCAATGACTTCCGCCGTCTCCCTTGGCACTCACAGGTGCATCCCATCTGGGCCCATGGATTTGTGTACATCCAGTTTGATCAACTTATCCCTAACCCAGTCCTTATCAACCAAGGCAGGCTCATCTCTTGTCTCAACTTTCTTTGGGGCCTCATCGATCTGGTGCTTGACATCAGGACAGCCCCCAGAAGCACAGACAGAGGCAAAGAAGGTGTTCAGTATCTCTGCCTTCTCTGCATCCTCTGTCTCCAGGGAACCAACTTCATTCAGCAGGGACCCTAAGTTGCCTCTACCTTTAGTTTCACCTGCAATGTATTTGAAGAAGCCCTTTCTCTTGCCCCTGACCTCTCTTGCAAGGTTTAATTCCAAGAAGGCTTTGGCTTTCCTAGTTGCATCCCTAAAATCTAAGGCAGTCTCAAACCTTTTCAAGTAACCATTTCTTGAAAATGGCTGAATTATTGAAAAACTAGAAAAAGTCAAATATCCCTTGGAGAAGGAGAAATACAGGCTCATCAGTTTAATTGCCTTTGAAGCAAACTATTGGTAAGCACAGGAAAGATCATTTCATAGGCAGTAGCCACCATTATTTTATCAAGAACAGATGTGATCAAGTCAGTCACATTTCCTTCTGCAGGTTTTTCATTATTAATTAGAATGCTACTGAATCTGCAGAAAAGCCAAACGAAGGAACTTTGAAGGAAAGGATTAACATTTCAAATGTTCTTGAAAAATAAACATCAAAAATAGAATTCACTTCAATAACAGCAACTGAAAGGTAATTTACAGAGTTGGAATAATTAAGTGTACCAATTATAAACAGGGAGAAACGTGCGAGTTGCTTTTTAAGGACTAGATCTGCTGTTCTGCTGGGTAACAGATACGCAGGAGTCAGCAGTGTCAAGCTGTTGGCAGTGAGAAGAAAGAGTGGGGGATATAATGGCAGTGTCCAGATACGTTAGGAGGAAAAGGATAATGTTTTCCACCTCTAGGCAAGTACTAGGTGTTTAAACTGAAGTAGGAATAACTGACACTGAGTAATGTAGGCAAGGTAACTTATTAATGAAAAGGCAGCACAAAATATTGCCATGGGAAGTTGTACAGCCTATGTCATCGTAAACTGAAAACACCACCAGAACCACGTGCGCGTCTTGCTGGAATGGACTACTCAGGAGAGCCCACTGTGGAAAAGTGACATGAACTCTCTTTTCAGAGCTATGACTCTGCACCTACACAGAAATTTTACACACGTGTCTTTTCTACATATCAGACCTACAACAAAGAAACACAGCAAGGGCCACATTTAAAAAACAAACAAAAAAAAACCCCAAACCCCCCAAAAACAGAAATCTGGCCACCACTTTGAAATTAAAGAAATCCATCCACACAACCAGTCTTAATTCACTTTCTCCTTCAACAATCACAGCCTATCTGCCAATTAGAACATGTGATAGTACTGTGTCTCTGAAGTTCCCCCCTCCACAAATCCCCTATGCAGAAGAGATATGTGAGAATTTCAAAAACCTTTAATGAGCTACAACCCAGGAGGGGTGTAGTTTTAAAAAAAAAGAGAGGATGAGAGATAAAGGTGATAAGGTGATTACTGTAAGTGCCCTAATACATTAAGAAGAACACGCTCATTTTTACAAGCAGTTATATCAAAGAAGGCCAAACTACAAACGAAGATGTAAAGAAACAAATGCAAGAAGGAACGTAAATATTATGCATGCGTGTGAAGTGCAAACCAATTTGAAACCAAGTGACATTGATGAAACTGAAGGACACATAATAATTTCCTCTAACTTGGTGGAATTGCTCGTGTACCTCACCGCTACCTTTCCTTCTCCCCTGCCCCTCTTGATTAATCTGTTTTCTTTTCAAAGTCAAGATATGACCCTCCCCACCTCAGCAGAGTATCTCAAACATGCTATCTTGTACCTTGGAGTAAAGGAGTGACATTCCTCACTTCATTTGATTTTAAAAATCTGTGAATGACCATTTTGTCTACATTTCAACAGAGCTTTTGGACTACTTTGCAGCACTGTGGATGAAGGATACGTGTGCTGCGGTTTTTTCAAGGATATGTTTGAACCAAAGGCGAACCTATCAGGTACAGAGACAGTACGGGTCCTCCCATCTCCAAAACAAACACTACCATGACTGAAATGTTCTTTCCTGATTTTCGTATCTGATTCAAGGGTCAGTGACCCATGCAGTGGAGGATCACCCAGATGGGCAATGTGGACGGTTACCCTGCTGGGAACCATGCTGCATCAAAGAAAGTAATTGCTCTCTGTAAGTAAAATGGGATTTACTTTTGCTTTACAAAACTGGCCAGGAAAGCTGATATTTACAGCTAGGACAACAGATCTCTGATCATTAGATTAGCATAGCTCTAATCTCCTATTTAGCTCTTTTGCTGAAGTAAGAAAGGAAAAAGATCACAAGATTCAACTGTTGCTGAACATGACTTGAGAGAACTTCTGTGTCCATTTCTCTCACTTTGAGGATGCTGGTGTCCTCTGTCATGCAGGCTTTCTTAGACTAACTCTCCTCCTCACCACCCCTCCTTTTTTTTCCCCATCCAAGTGGAGAACACTGTGGAAAAGCAACACTGGTGGGTAACACCTGAATTCAGCAGTTAGATGTGTAAGGAGCAGCTGTTCCCTTATGTGTAAGAAACAAATGACACAGGCATACCATACATCAAATGGTACCATGTATCATCCCATACATCAAATCAGTATTTCCCAGATGCTGCATGCAGTAACTGGAGCTCCAGCTCCACCACTGTCATCATTTGGTTGAGCAGAGTCTATCTAGTATTGACGTTTTTCTAGCTGAGTCTAGTAATAGAAGTGGGTATGAAATTCTGCTGGTAGCTCTTGTTTCAGGTCCATTATCCTCTGTATAAAGTAGTCTAATCCTGAAGCTAGAAAATGAAAAGGTCTAATGTGACAAAGAAACACAATGAAAAACCTCACAACAAAGCGAGGGATTAGAATGTGACTCTCATATACTGAAGCTGAAAGAAAAGCAGAAGGAAAGAACACCCCACGATCAGGGAATACAGCTTCTAAGCCAGCTTGTTTGCTCCAGAGCCACAAATCAGCACCACAGCAACTCTCAAGTGGGACAGAGTGAGAGCATAAATCTACATTGCGACCAGAAACAGAGCCAGGTTTCTTATAACCCATAGAATGGTTTGTTCTAATAACTTGATGGAAAATAAAAGTGGTGTGGAGGGGGGACCTTTCTGCCTGTCGTGAATGTATAATCACATGTCCTTGTGGTTAGTCTGCTGCTTTGTCTAAGAACTAGAACAGAGGGTGGTTTAGGCTTCACCTTACTGTTACTCCCCTACAGTGCAGTCTGGAAAATCTGGTGGGTTCGGAGTTCACTTCAACTCGGCATCAGTGAGTTCTTAACAGTCACACTACAGCTTTTTAAATACTCAAACACGTGTTTGCTACATCAACCTACCACTAAGGGCACGGCTTGTGGGAGAGGGCATGGAGCCACCTTATCCTGGAATTCTTGGTGTTCTAAAGTGAGACACAACATGTTAGTGCTCTTAGAAGTGAAACTTGTTAGAGAGCACTGGACTTGCACGATCCGCGCGGCACCCTAACCAAATGTGGGACTCACAATACTATAGTGAACCCACAATACTATAGTGTGTTTGTAATGTATTGTAAGGGCCTTGTTCAGACTTTGTCCAGAACAACGTCTGTAGAGGAATAACAACTTTTAGTGTGCTGTCTTAAACATCTCAAGGCCGACAGCAGAGCTAGAGAAGGTGAGGAGCTGTGTTTAAAGAACTATGTCAGCAACTATTATGCCTCAATTTCTCTATCTCCCAAAGTCAGTATTTTTATGAAGTGGAGCTGGTCTGAAATGTTTTTCCAAAACTCAGTATTCTCATGCTTCATTTCTGTGTTCTCATACAAAAATTACTGCCACTGATTTGTTTTCACATGCTGCAGCCTCATCCATTACGTGAAAAACCACTGCCAAAAACAATGCTACAAACCTCAGGGAAACTGGAACTTCTCATCTCAAAACAAGTGAGAATGAGAAACACATTGCTCTGAGTTTCTGAGTCAGAGAGGAGTTTTTTCTCTCCTCTTTTGCAAGCTGGGAAGGGGGAGGAAGTTTCATCAGAAAATATTCTACGCGAGTCACATTAGAAAACATTTATATCCTGACTGTTTGCAGCAGTAACGGATTTAGAGATAATGGTTCTTGCGAAAGCAGTTAAGAGGCATCACAACACAGCAGCACGAAAAACTCAAGCTCAACATGTGTGTTATTTGAAAGACACAGATAACACTTAGGCTATGTACAAAACAAAACTCCTCTCCTTATCACGGTATGTTGTCTTTTTTTTTTCTAAACGTAAGATGAAACTGCTTTGCCTGATGAAAATATTTTGCTTAAGGGGAAAAAGTTGGGGTTTTCCAATAAAAATATTATGGTCTCTCTGGGAAATCTGGACAGACACCAAGAGTGTCCTGCTGTTCAGACCCCTACTCCATCTGATACTTTAACGGTTCCAGATGGCCTTTACTACAAGATGACCTCCCCACCATTCTTTTATTATAACCTTTGGGTCACAAATTACTCATAGGATGCTGCTGTCATTCTGTAAGACAGTGTCATACTCTTTCATCTAACGAATAAAGATGCTTAACATTAAAACTCATCTTTGTTAGGCTGACCTTCCAGTGATCAAAACAGACAGTTATTCCAATCAATGTCATAGCTGGAGAAAATATGTTTCATTTTTTGCAACGCTGACATTAAGAAACTGCAACATGATTTTAAATCAGATCACTCTTGCAATTCTGCTTGGCTAGAGAGCACAGCATGTTACACCCGTTTCAAATACCAAAACCATTGCTGTAAGAGTTTTGGAGAGGCAAACTGATTAGAAGGATGCGATGGGTTTGTTTCTTACAAGTTATTGATGCGGTTTGCACGTAAACTTCATTGATAGGAGGTAATAAAACTCTGTGTAGGTTTTATTATTTGTCTCTCATCATAAACGGAACACACTGAACTGGCATAAGAAAATATATTAAATAGTCCTAATGTACTAAATAAAGTGATAAGGTTAATTTCTTTCCTGCTGTCAGTAAATTCATGTTAGCAGTCTCTCGTCAGCTTGACATCAATTAATGATTTTAATTCCAGACTCTTGTCACAGTACTCACCACCCTTTCGTCTAATTAAAATGGATGATGCATGATGAAGGGAAAACACAAGACTTCTGTTCTTGTTGTAACATTTCTATTCATTAGTGTACTTTTACAACAAAGGGCTTGTGGCTTTAATGGGACTAGAGAGAGGTGAAGCTTTTTATATGCTGGAGATAAAGGCCCTTATTCCCTTAGGAAAGGTATCACAGAGGAAGCATTTTATGGAATGACCGAAAGCTTCGGGAAAAATAGTGTCAGTGCTATTTTAACTGTTAATGAACGGACAGAATGTCACACTCTAAATTTAGGAAAAATCATTACGTGAAGAACACCCACTGAAACCGTAGCCTTGTTTACACTGACACCCAGAAGAAGCTGTCGGCCTGTCGATTGATCCCCAAACACAACAGCAGATCCGCCAGTACAGCAACAAGAAGGCTCCGCAGGACCAAGACCCTGGGTCACCGCCCCCGCTCCTTGTGCCACAGCATCTCCTGCCTCGCACCGCCGGGAGCACCCCCGGCCCCTACCGGAGCTCCCGCAGCTGCCAGCAGGGCGCCCGGGCTCGAGGTCCCGCATCCGCCCGCCCGCCCGCGGGACCGGCCACACACAGGCCGCTGCCAGGCCCCGGCCCGCCCCGCCCCGCCGCCGCATCGCCGCCGCGGCCGCAGCTCCCCCTCCCGGCCCCGCCGGCGGGATGATGGAAATCAATGTCATTCCCTGTGTCATCTAGCGGAGACCGAAGCTGAGTCTTCCGAGAGAGAGAGCGAGAAAGGCGGGGAGGAGGACAGCAGCAGGTCTGTTGTCCGGGGGTAACTACACCCATGGGTGCAGGAAGCACGGCCTGCTCTGCGTGTGCCAACCGCCTCCAGGCACTGCAGCCCAGGCTGGAAGGGAACTGCTGCTTTGACAGAGCAGAGGGAACCCCTGGCCGCCCAACCCCGTCTGACTGCTCCACTGGCCTGGAGCCTCTGTCTCAGCACTTCCACCAGTACGATTCTTCCGAGTTTCCACTCATCTCCAAACTGATCCTTGCCACACGAGTGTTTAGCACCCAGTTTTGCACCCGTGTCAGTGGAAGCTGGGGAAGAACGCAATACTAGGATTAACACCCTTTGCGTGGTAGCACAGAAACCTACATCATCATGCCAGCATAGCCCTTTAGTCAGTGTGTTAATGAGAAAATACCCTGCTTACTCTTCTTTCAAGAGGAAGAAGTGCCTCTAGAGGTGGATTAAAGGACAGTGACCATTCAGCCCCAGCTGGGATCACCTGCTCCGAATCAAGAGATTACATTAGCATTGCAGCTTTGATCCGTTAAGTATCATCCAGTGAACCACACTGGATACAGCTGAATTTATTGAACATTCACGCAAAGAAGTATGTTTCTTTCCTTCCCCTGAGTAAACAGTAAAGTTGTTTGGGTTTGGAAGCACTTGGTTTGCTAGAGAAAGTCAGCCCAAGGCTGAAGACAGGGCCAGCACACATGGCCTTGCTATGTCGAGTGTCTAGCGCTGCGCATGCTGGAGCTGAGGAAGGGCAGAACACAGGCAAAGATTTCCTATTTGCTGAAGATNAGTAAGCAAAGGAAAAAAATCCCGGTAAGACCAGATGTTGAGAGTTTCTCAAGTGGAAAGGTCTGTGGGCTTCCGAAGACTTGGAAGACACAGGAGAAGATGACCATTCATATGGATACTAACTGGGCTGTAATTCCTCTCAGTCACTGAGAAGAGTTTCAAAACCTGCTTTTAAGTCTACCCTACACAGCAGTGTGCTTGCCTGGGCAAGACTATTTTGAAGCATCTCAAGGTGTTCCACACATCATCTATCTGTAAAACCTGAGACAGTACTCAGGTACCACAGGCCAACCACAGGTGCATCAGGAGACTCTGGAACTGACAGAAAACCTTCAAGAACAAAACCAAGACTCAGGGCTTTTTTCTCAGCCTGAGTGAATGTAAGATCTCAGCGGTACTTGGTTTTAGTAGTCCAGTGATGGACAAGATGACATCATGGCAAAGAGTGGCTCCAAGTCAGCAAATGTATAAACTAGCTGAGATCTGGCACAGGAATAGAGAGAACTGAATTAAGGTCTCATTTGACTTTCTCAACAGTTTGTGGTATAGTCTCTTCCTTAGGAGACACAAGGCCAAGTTCAGAAAACCTATTGTGTAGCTTTGCCTTCAGGATTTGGGGAGAAGCATCCCTTCTAACGGTACACCAGAGCCCATCTGTACTTTGATATCCGTGCTTGGCAGCCACTCAAGGATAATACAAGCAGACCAACTTCTCTGCAGTAAACTACTGTTAGAGAGTAACAACATGGGGACATGTCCTATGGCCTTGGATGAACTGTTATTCCAACATTTGGAGCATTACAAACAGCAAGCGTTTTACAGCAACTTTGGCAAGACCAGTGGGTGGTCTCCTCAGATGACACTCCCAATTGTTCCAGTATCCTACGTCACTCAAAACCGCTTGTATTTTCAACTAGGTAATTTCTGTTTCAGCTCAAAATTACTTTAAGATTGTCAGTAAATATGTAACATACAACTTAAAAGATATGCACCTTAATAATAAATTATTATTAATATTTATAGAAGGCAATTTTATTAATGGTAAATTGAATAACATTAATTTGCTTCTCTTATAATCAGTATGAACACTACTGCCAAGATTTTAAAGAAAATACTATTGAAAGCACAATGCTATTAAAATTATCAAGTCAAGGCATAATAATTCCATAAAATTGTGGGCATGATTGATTTTTTAATGGACCGTTCACTTGTTCTCTGACCCCCTAAGGAGTTTTGCTCCTAGCCTCTCAAACATAGCAAATTCATTAAATCCAACCTATTTCTCTGAAGTATTGCATCATTACAGAGGTATATAGTATCAAATACCAAGTAAAATAGAGCAAGTGAGTTGCACCACCAGAAACATCAAGGAGGGAGAAAACCCCACAGAAATCAAAGTTTAAATAGCAGCCACTATGAACCAGCACTGTCAGGAATATTTTGCTAGTAAGCATTTTGAGGGATCTTTCAGTTAATTTGTGACAGTATTCTTCATCAGTAGTGAGTATCTGACATCATGACTTTATAGGATCAAAAGAAAACTCTCTGAAATCTAACTGCAAAAATATTTAGTCTCTAAAGACCACATCAACACCTGAATTTTTCAGAAACGTTAAGGAAGCACCTCACACACTCGGTTGCTATTTTATTGTCTTTTATTAGTTGTACATGCCACTACCCCAAAGAACTTGCATTCTCTTGTAGGCAACACAAAGGAGAGCAAATACACAGTTAGGGAAAGAGAGTAATGGGAGGAGGAGGAGGACCCGCGTTATGGTGACATCAAGCTGTTATGAAGTTCTGGCACATGCATGTTCTGCAATTTCAGTGAACACGTGAAGTTGTTTTTATGCCACACAAGGAGTGAGGTTCCAGGAAAGATTCAAATTGGTTAGCATAACTTGATGGACAGGGATTAGGATCTTGCTCCATGCATTGAGGGCTATACAAATAATTTCATAATTCTACCTTGGCACCCAGCGAGACTATTGCAACCTCTCTTACATCACCACATGGACAGTCTATACTCTCACCATTGTTACTGAGAGAGACAGAGAGACACAGAGAGACAAAGAGAGAGAGAATGAAGAGAGAGAAAATGTTACTAACTCAAACCTCAGGTCTCATCGTCTTTGAATAAATGTATAAGGCTGATTTTCTGGGGACCTAAGGTTACTAACATCCTCTGTGCAAAGCAAGCTTGGGCCGAGCAGAGCAGATCAAGCCAGGGCTCAGTGCACATGTGACTAAGCTTCCCCCAGCCCCAAGACGGTTGGAGCGATGGAGGCAGCTGTCAATGGCTCTGCACCCTTGGCATGAGTTGATACACAAAAGTGTCTGGTGTGCTCACGCGTAAAGGGAAGCTGACTGCACAGACATCTTCACCTAATTCCTTCATTTTCAGGATTTCCCTTTAACATTTAATCCAAAAGCACATTTCCCTTAAAAGAAGGAACACATGTAATGGCCCTGCTTCATTTCTGTTAAAGAAGATTGAAAAACCCCAATTAGACAAGTAAAAAACAATCAAGCGCTGTAATCCAGACACTTTTCACTGTAAGAATGGAAGAAGAGAGACATTAATAAATTTTCACATTGATTTATGCCGGTATGTCTGCTAAAGACAAGCGGAATCCAAACAGGTGGTCACAAACGATCAAGTTTCTGCAGCTTAACAAGTTAACTTCTGATCTTCATTAACTGATAGGTGAATACTCCTAGTCGGCTTTAACGGCTGAGCATAAATCACTCAACCACGACAAAACTGAAGGCAAATGAGTTTAGGTTTAACGGAGGAGACCACACAATAGTGACTGAGGTCCTGCTACTCCAGTGAGCTGCTAATAGGATGAAGCTGTTGTTTATAAACTTCTGTTCTCACCCGCAAAAGACCAAGGTGCATAGAGAAGATGGTTAAAGGGGTCAGTAGGACTAACTAGTCATGTGCCCAGTATAAGGACGTTTCCCTCCATTGCTCCCGCATCAACCATCAATTTATGGCTCAGCTATAGCATAATTTTTAGATAAATCATCCCAATTCCTAGGTCACTTTCACTGCTAAGTGTGCCTGAATCTATTTTCCATCCAGCATGCAAAGCCTGTAACCCTTACCTCTTTTCTGAAAAGATGTCTACTCAAAGGCATCTCTCCACACACATCTCTGAACAGTAATTTATAGCCTGAGCTTTTCAAGATTTTGACTAAATTTACATAAGACACCAGACTCTAGGCCTCAGATATCTAGGGCTACAAGAGACAGGATGAAAAGTAGATGGGAAATATTCAGCAGAGCATATGACATACATAAGTGTTTGATGATAAGGGAAGATGACAAGATAAAATAGAGGTACTCACCACTCATTTTTACAATTAGCAGTTTAATATACATATCATTCCACAAACAGACTGCATGACACATAAATAGACTGAACTCCAGTGCAAATATACTGGTAAGTATAATTTCTAGGTTTTTTCTAAATATATCAATGGAAAAAGTAGATATGCAAGTCTTTGAAGAAAAAACAAAACATACTTCATTCCATATAAATATTTGTTTTCTGAAAATGTCAATAAAATCATTTATAGAATATCTAGATAAAACATTTCATTTTATTACGTCAGTCTCCTCAATGAAGAAAGGAGCTCTGGATCTATAAAAGATGCTTAACGCAGCCAAAAGGGTTGTTTATACTACTGTCCAAAATAAATCCAGCTTTGTCTGGTTATTTAAAATTTATAAACATATCAACATTTGGGAAATTTCAGCAGGGAAAATTGAACTTCAGTTATTTAATTTTTAAAAAAAAAACAAACTCTCTCTAACAAGGTTTAAGCAAATACTGAAGTCTACCTCTCCTGTTCTTGCTTCATTCGTATTCTCTCCTCTTCTGAAGTAAGAGCTTCCTGCACTTTTATTTTACCAGTTTTCTCACTCTTGTCATCTTTGCGATGTTTGCCAAACCTGTTAATAACACACAAAAAAAGAATCTAACTTGTGAAATGAACAAAACTTTTTTCCTTTTCCTACGGCGATGACAGTCCTCCAAGCAAGGCTGCTCAGAAACCAGGAAAGGAAAGTGCAAAGACCTCGGAATCGCAATTTTTTAGTGTTTTCAGGCTGCTTGTAGGTTTTCTGCAGAGTTGTTTTATTTTTATTTCACTCCTCTTAAAACTTTATACATTTTCTCACTTCAGAAGTGATCAAAACAAACGAAAAATGAGAATAGGACCACGCTCCCATTTTTCTGCCAGGATTCTGGGGTCACTGTTCTTAACCACACAGTCAAACAGTGCTTCAGAAATTACTCGACACTGTCACTGCCAAAGAACACAGCTCAAGTTTACATTAAGGCTTTCACATGTGAACGGCAAGGGACCCACCCCGCATTGCATGTCTGACCACCACCCATACCTGCTTCACACAGTGATGCCATCCAAAAACCGAACTTTGTTCTGTTTGAGCACCAAGGGGTTTTAAAGTGTCGCTACTCGTGACTCTTTTCCCCCAGGAGTGTCCCAGTGCAGGGAGGGTGAGCAGAGGAATGGGGCTGGCTGGGCTGTTCCAGACAGAGTGGGATGCTGCCAACCCAGGGCGTGCCCTCTTCTTATCTCCTTTTCCTCTGTACCAGCTGCATTTCAAGTCTTTCTGAGTGAGCAGAGTCTGGCATTTGAGAAACTCAGCCGTTCGTTATTCTTAGGACAAAATGGCAATACTTCAGACGTACTCTGAGAGGAACGACTTTTGCACAGCACAAACTAAACAAACATTTCAATATAACCCTTAAATACGTCTCAAATTTAGACAAGAATGTTCTTTTTAAGGCAGAAAAGGTAACACATCTCTGAAACAGTGACTTGCTCTAAGACACACCTATTAAACATGGGATCATTTATCACATCAAAAGCAGCAAACATCACACTTCTTAATCACATGCTCAGAGGGGAGCAGACTCACACTCGTGGCACTTCATACTCTGATTCATAAAAAGGGAAATAAATATGCAAAGTCTGATAGTAGCGAAGACCTTGTATACTCACAGACAGTGAAATGAAACAGTTCTTAGAAAATTCCTCTGGTCCACGGATGTAAATTGTTTGAAATATTTAGAGTCCACCAGGGATTTAGAATATTCTCCCTTAGGTTCCTGTTGATGCTAGTACAAAGTCATGGTGTGGGCTGGAGACGTACCACACAGCGGCCCTGTGGAATGACCCGTTTCTTGCCACTCAGTCAGGAGATATGATACCACATCACCATGTTTGTGACTTAGCCCAGGTGCTTATAAACACAGCAACACAAAAACACAGCGTAGGGGCACGTACACACACGTTAAAGCACTTGGCTGTTCCCCACAGTTCCCACAGCGCTCATTTCCAAAGTAATTCAGGCATCTGAAAATGAACACTGTTCCTTGAAAAGGGGAAGGCAGCAGACATGATAGGGTTAAGAAACACAGCATAGGGCGTAAAGTGTCTGGTTTTCTAGTATGCCACATTAAGACTGAACTACTTAAACTCAATGACTGGAAACACTGGCAGGTATCTTTTAAAATATCCACATCTTTATTAGAGAGTAGGCACAACCATTATACAAACATTTACATATATGACACAGAGATTCAAATCAAGTTCTGGATGTTGTGCTACAGACAAAAGAGACTGGTAAATCCTCCAGACATGAGGAGTTTTGTCAGAAAAAAACCTGAAATGGGCCATTTTACTCTAATACACAGAGGGTGCCGGGGTGGCACAGCTGTGGCTGGCAGAGCACAGAACATACGTGGTACTGCAGCACAGCATCTCTGGATGCTTCTTTCTGCCCATCACCCTTCCTTGACCCATTCAAAATGTCAGGCAAAGCAGAGGAACCAAAATCTCGAGTAGTCAGTTTATTGTTGAAAAGGAAGAGTGGTTAAAAAACAAAGACCAAATTGAATTAGCTAGTAGCCATTACATTTTGGCAGCAAAACAGAATTTCTGCCACCATAAATGAATTCATTGCATGTACGAACAGAAATACATTGAAATCAACGCCTTATTAAAAAAATAAAGCACGGAGGAAATGTCTAACAGGCCTTGTAAGCAATCTAGTAAATGTCTGGTCAGGCTGCATGATTGTGGGGACAATACTTCTTATGTTTCCATGTAACACAAACCTAGCCAGAATCTCTAGGTAGTTTAAGATTCCAGATCCAAGTGCTCGAGTCCGTGACGCACCAAACTCGTAGTGTCTTTCGACACAGGCAGTTTCAGTGCCCAGGCAACACTTGGAGCAGCGAGAGGCTTCAGCTGGTTTTGATTCGTGAGCAAGCTGTGGCAACAACCCTTCATCTCTGTCAGGGCTTTCTTCCAATCATCAGGGAATTAACATTTCTTCTGCCCTCAGAGACCATCCTGATGGAAGAAAACATCTTCTCCTTTCCCAGGCGTTTCAAAGAGCAGCCATACTGTTTCCACTCTGGCTGGAGACTTTTCAGTGCCGGTCTAGGACAAGTTCTGTGGTCATCCCGGCAATGGACAGCCTGGCAGAGTATGAACCGTGGTGGCCTTGCCAAGTTGCCTTCTCTGGACTTTGTCACCCACGGAAGTGACACGTCTGCCACAATCACCACTGCCTGTAATAAGTTCAGCGACATTAACTGCACTGTCCCTACACTCAAACCGCGAACAATCAGCGCTCTCCTCCCCCGGCCCTGATCATGACCTCATGCTTTCAGCACCATGACCTGCACAGACACCATCTCCATGATACTCATAAATCACAGAGCCACAGAACAGTTTGGAAACAGACTGTCCTAAATTAGTCTGGCTCTGAATGAGCCTGCATACTTTTAGCAAGACCTCTGTGCAGGGATATTTACCAGTCCAAGATTTCTCTTTTCCACCAAGATTGCAAGTCCAGCAGCATCTCTGTTAAGCTTCAGCTTACAACAGTGGAAGTAACAGACAAATGAAGGAAAAACATTTTCCAGACTCCACCAAGCACTTGAGAAAGATGTTTAAAAAACCCTGTGATCAGGATACATACGTGTACACACCTCCCTCATCCTGCTCCTTATTTCTGTAGGAACAGTCAGCACTCACCACTCCAAATTCATTCAAAGGTTTTGGCAAGGTTACTCTTGTTGACAGAGTGTGTTTGTTATTTGTTTTAAAAGTGTTTTGCTCCATGAAGTACAATCTATAGTCATAATGAAACCCACAGCCCAAATAATCATCCCCTCCACTGAATATATCAGACATTTCTAAATTATTTAACATTTATATTCGAGCCAGGTCTGTCTATAGAAGACCAACATCCAGCAATACCAAGGCACACAATCAAAGTGAGCTGTTGACACTCCCTCAACTGTACTGCGGTGACTACTCTGGTGCTATGCTGTTAAAATCATCAGTCCTTCTATTTCCTCAGGTAGATGTTTTCCACTCTGATTCATGAATACTAAGTAAAACAGGGCACTTAGAACTAAAACTGAAGTGCATTGAGACCACATAATCCCAGCAGTCTAATAATACCCTTTCAAAACACCAAGCGCACGTCCCACAGCCATCCTACACCGTCTTCACAGCCAGTGGTAATGCCCAACCCTGATGCTCTCCACTGTAGCTGTGTGAGTCAGAAGAAGCAAAGAGCGAGTCACGTCCCCAGATTTACTGCCCAGTTGGTACCTAAAGCCCCCCAATTTAAATGCATCAGAACAGCAAGAACTTTGTAAAAGGTTTACTTTCTGAAGCTTGCCCCTGAACACTGGTGTGCGGGACACCAACCCACCAGTGTCTGCATGAGAGTGAAGCGTACGCACGTACTGCGCAGGTATTCAAAAGGAACAGAAGATGGCATCAGGAGGAACGTCCCACGGGACTCCGTGGCTATCTGCTTCCAGTCCTGTTTCTTTCGTAGCACTTCTCCTGAATTTCAGGCAAACCTGTGCCGTAACTTCCCCTGCTGAGGCGACTGCTCACTTAATGAGAACAATCTAGGGCTGGAAACTCCCAAAGTGCAATTGCTAACCATATCTCCCTGGTAAAATAGCAATCACCATCCATTTGTCTTGTGTCAGAGAGGCTCCAGACTTTTGCAAAGACAGCCTTGCGGGCACTGCCACATGATCAGATCCCACTGCTCACTTGACAGAGGCAGGAGCAGTTCTCTGAGCGAGTGCCTGAAGCACCTGGAGAATGTAGGCACTTGTCTGAACCCGTGATGGTCTCGTTCTCATTGCTGCCAGGCTGGCTGCTGGGATAGTCCTAGCAGTTCTTACAAATGCAAATGAAATGACAACTTTCCTTCTGAAGCAGACATGAGAACTCCAGCGTGCTTAGGATTTGTGCACAGCACTGCTCCTTGCCTGAGTGAAAAGGAGGGTAGCGTGTAAAAACAAAGGTAGGAACTGCTGTTGGAATTAAAAACCAAAACAGTGCACAAAAGGAGCATCTGTGACAGTGATGTTCAGACAGTTCCACGTATCTAATTCCAAGCTCCTGTCATTTGCGTAACTCAGTGCCAACAGCTTGATTGAGCTATAAAAGCCCCACCTAAATCAGTGCACGAGATACCAAGGCACAGACGCAAGCTACAGCACGCCATGCATCACAGTCGTGTACACCATCATAAATTTAACACAGTCCTGATGAAAAAAGGCCAGTGCTAAAGCCTGAGCTACACCAGACACTGCAAAGACCTGCAGCCATAGCAACACAACTCCGACCTATGGCCTCCACTTTCCCCAGTCTCAACATTTAGAAGCAGAGCACTGAATATTATTATCCATGGTGGGAAACAAAGAACAAACACCAAATAATAAAAAATTAAAATAACTTTTAAAATAACCTTTCTGCTAATAGCATTTTTTCATAGACATAGATTAGTAAGAGGCACAAACTAGATCACAGGGAGCTCTGTCTGAACACAATTAAACTTGGTCTAGGTGATCGTGCTGTTGCAGGGCAGTTAGACTAGATGATCTTTCGAGATTGCTTTCAATCCCTAATGATTCTATGAAAAACCTCCTTACTTTGAGGACAACAGCACTGCATCAGGCTGCCTGGAGGGCTGTGGAGCCTCCTTCCCTGGGGACACTCAGAACCTATCTGGGCACAATCCTATGCAGCGTGTTCATCTATGTGATCCTGCTCTAGCAGGGGTATTGGACCAGATAAACCACAGAGGCCCCTTCAAACCCCTACTACCCTGTGATTCTGAGATGAGTACTTGTGTGAGGACACATCCTGTACCATTACGGAATAATCACTTTAGAATAGCACCATGTTTAGAAGTACAGGAACACCAACTCACAGAACAGCTAGTTTATTCTGCAGCTCGCATCTAAACCCTGACACCGAGGAAGTCGAGACAAAAGATGAGTTTGACCTGGTTGATGAGGGCTGGGTTAGTGATATGTTGAGGAAACTGGATGGACATAAATCCATGGGTCTGGGTAGGACGCACCTGTGAGTGCCAAGGGAGATGGTGGAAGTCGTTGCTAGGCCACTCTCCATCATCTTTGTTAAGTCATGGGGATCAGGATCGCTGCTTAGAGACTGGAGGATAGCAAATGTCACTCCAATCTTCAAAAAGGGTAACAAGCTGGATCCAAGTAACTATAGACCGGTCAGCCTCACCTCCCTCCCAGGAAAGGTGATGGAACAATTTATCCTAGACTCTGTTTCCAGGCACATCAAGGACAGGAGGGTCATTACAGACAGTCAGCATGTCTTCGCCAAGGGAAAGTCATGCTTGACCAACCTGATAGCCTTTTATGAGGGAATAACCAGGTGGATAAATGATGGCAAAGCAGTGGATGTGGTCTGTCTGGACTTGAGTAAGGCATTTGACACAGTCTCACATAGCACCCTCACAGCCAAATTGAGGCAGCGTGGTCTAGTTGATTGGGTAGTGAGGTGGGTGGTGAACTGGCTGCAGGACAGAAGCCAGAGAGTAGTGGTCAAGGGACAGAGTCTGGTTGGAGGCCTGTATCTAGTGGAGTGCCCCAGGGACCGGTCCTGTTCAATCTATTCATTAATGACTTGGATGAGGGATTGGCATGCACTGTCAGCAAGTTTGCTGATGACACAAAGCTGGGTGGTGTTGCCGACACCCCTGCAGACTGTGCTGCCATTCAGCGAGATCTGGACAAGCTCGAGAGCTGGGCAGGGAGAAATGTAATGAAGTATAGCCAAGACAAGTGTAGAGTCTTGCATGTGGGCAAGAACAACCCCAGGTACCAGTATAGGTTGGGGACTGAGCTGTTGGAGACCAGTGTAGGAGAAAGGGACCTGGTGGCCAGCAGGATGACCATGAACCAGCAATGTGCTTTTGTGGCCAAGAAGGCTAACAGCATCCTGGGGTGGATCAGAAGCGGGGTGGTTAGCAGATGGAGAGACGTTCTTGTCCCCCTCTACTCTGCCCTAGTGAGACCACATCTGGAGTATTGTGCCCAGTTGTGGGCCCCTCAGTTCAGGAAGGACGCAGAACTGCTGGAGAGAGTCCAGTGCAGAGCAATGAAGATGATGAAGGAAGTAGAAAACCTCTGTTATGAGGAGAGGCTGAGGGAGCTGGGACTGTTGAGCTTTTAGAAGAGGAGACTGAGGGGTGACCTCAATAATTATAAATATGTGAGGAGTGAGTGTTAGGAGGATGGAGCCAGGCTCTTCGCAATGTCACATAGTGAAAGGACAAGGGCCAATGGGTGTCAGCTGGAACATAGGAGGTTCCACATCAATATCAGAAGGAACTTCTTCCCAGTGAGGGTGACAGAGCTGGGAAGAACTGGAACAGGCTGCCCATGGGGGCTGTGGAGTCTCCTTCACTGGAGACGTTTAAAACCCTCCTGGATATTTTCCTGCGCGACTTGCTCTAGTTGATCCTACTCTGGCAGGGAGGTTGGACTAGATGCTCTTTTGACGTCCCTTCCAATCCGAATGTTCTGTGATTCTGTGATTCTGTGAAAGTAGCTCAGATTTATTTTGCAAGTTCACATGCAAAAACTTCAAGAAATAAAACTTCTATAGTACAGGTTGTAAATTAAAAATGCCCTGTCTACCCAAAAGTGTGAGAAACTGATGAAAGAGCAGCTGAAATCTTATTCACTCTAATTGCCAAGATACTCCAGTGTTCTACTTAATTTATAGCTTCTTCATTCTCTCCTTTTAAATTAAGGGTTAGAGAAGGTTTCAAGGTAAGTGTAAATGCTCAAAGTCATATTCACAGATCCACAGACGTAATCCTCAAATTCAGCCAACACCAGCATTCTTAGGAAGGATGAAATTAAAAAATATAAGAGGGCCATTTTTAAAGAGTGTGATCTCTGGAATAGAACATTCAAAAGTCACAGTGGAGGGAAGGACCATCCTTAGACCCTGTGATACTAGTTTGTCACATTACTATTAATAAAAAGATGAGAAGAGAGACCTACATGCCCAAAGCCTGACCCTCTAACAGGAAATCTCATTCATTCTGGACGATGTAATCAAAGACAAGTGCATACCCAAACCTCTCTGTCAGTCCCTAACTGGCTTCCTTTCAAGCTTACTTGTTGCATGACTGTCACCTACTAGGAGGTGGCCTAATCCAAAGCCTATCACACTCAACAGAGAGGCACGGACTGGCAAGGACCTTCAGTGGCTTTGGACTAAAGCATCAGAGCAACTAAACAGGACAAGACTCAACAAGGAGGACAGCACAGCAGAACAAATGAAGAAAGGAGGATGGTAAGAGGGGTAGCGATGGAAACTCCACATTTACACCATCTCAAAAATAGCTGCTGTTTAAAAGAAGATATAACAGCATCCTTAATACAACAAAAATAATATACACATAATCTGCTAATTGATGCATTACTGATGAGATCATTGTTGTCTGCCAACTCACCCACGTGCTTCATTAAAGAGCTACAGAAGAAATACGCGTTAGTTGATTAACAAAAATGCAGTAATTGAGACAAAAGTTCAGTAGCATTATGTTTAGTAAAAAAAGATCATCATTAAAAATTAGCAAACCACACGTGTCTTGAGCTTTTCTACCAGTGCTTCCCCTCTTCAAGGCATGCTCCCTTCCCCACAGTAGCAGAGCATTCACACACATTTCTCAAAGGATTTTGCCACGATCCCTCTAATCCTTTCACCCTGCTGTATCAGCGAAATCATAATATTTATATTGCAGGCGTCTATTGTGACAGACAAAAACATTCTGCTGCTAAAAAAAGGGCTTAATGAACACAAACAAGGATTCGACATCGTGCAAAAATAAAGATCACCCTGGCTAGTGATGACTTGAGCGTTTACTAGCCTTCCTTTTGAAACAAGATTGTGCAAGTGCTACTTTTAAAAACAGGCTGCTAAGTGCAAACGTTTACGTATTTGCAATGCACTTCTAGCAGTAGCCAGTGGTCACATCAACTTCTGCTTCACAGAATCACAGAACATTAGGGATTGGAAGGGACTTTGAAAGATCATCAAGTCCCATTCCCCTGCCCTTAGGAATGAGCAGTATGAGTGACTCAGCAGCACTGTCCTGAGATGACAGAGAAGTGCAGATCTACAGGCAGCAGGAGCAAATCACCTTGAGGTGCATGGGCATCGTTAAAATCGACGGGCTTTACTTTCCATCTTCCATGGGTTTCCTTGTCTGTATTAAAACTGATGAAGCAGCAGTCCTTCTGGTGCAACACTCAGCAGAAGACCCCTGCCAGGAAGTTTCCTGGAGAATTCTGCTGGCACATTACTAAAGAAAACAGGTAACTCGTGAATATGAAGAATACCTCTGAAAAGGCACACCTGTCCTTCTCCAGAGAAACAAAGCTTGCCTTCAAACAATAAAGACATTCACATGCTCTGCTGTGAACACAGGCATTTAAAGCCAGAGCACCAAAGTGGTTATCCATCCAAATTATCAGGCGTCTCTGAAATTGCCGCCGTGTCCCTGAGTAGTGTAAAGCACGCGAAGGCCTTCCATGTTACATTCCCACATTCTCTCCCAAAAGCCTTTGCCTTGGCTTTCTGAATTTTAAAAACCACTTTTCAACACCACTCAGGTGAGGACACTAGTGCAGCTCAACAAAGTACTCCAAACTAAGAGCCAGGATGGCACACAAATCACAGCACTTCACGTGCAACATGACCAGCAATTTCCACCGCAACCTATTATGTGGAAACAACGTATTTCCAGCCACCAGAGCTTAATCTGCCTGTCTTTGTGAGTCAGTATCCCAACTTCATAGAAAATGGGTATGATGCCAAACCAAAAGACATGTCATGAGGTTTCATTCAATTATTTTCATAAACAGTTTTGATAACATTGCCTGAAAGGCATGACACAACAGGCAGAGTATTATTCACACCAAGTCGCTCTCTTTTCACAACTGAAGCATTTGTAATATTTACTTCCAGCAGAAAATGGTGGAACTTTTAAAAACAGATTTCTTTTATAGAAAGACCATCTGTTTGCAAATTTCTAAACAGAAGATAATCTTTTTGCAGTGCTATTCAAGATTGCCTGAAGCTAGCTGGAGCCACTGACAGTCTTACTAAATAAATAGATGGATAGATAGATAGAGGAAAAGAAATAATGAAAAAACAACTCTAAACTACAGCAGTTTAAAACTAAGAAGGTCAGTTTAAGACTAAGAAGGTCAAAGAAAGAGGTGATAACTTTATGATGATACTATTGGTGAGACAGCAGCAAATCAGCACACTGATTCTTCTGTTGTAGGGAGGAATCAATTCACTAACCAATACCACAACACACTGAAAGTCACCATAAATAACTCATTTTCACAGTGGCCAGTCAAATACTCATAAACTGTGGATTGTGGCATCCCTGAAGGAATCAGAAATAAAAAAAGAAAGCTTCTGCTTAGATACAACAGTGTGAGCAATCCTCAGTGATGGCAGCAACCACAGAAGCAGTACATGACATTTTAATGGATGTGTCTTAACCATGCAAGCTTTTAGAGTTTGCCTGTGTGGCCAAAATGTTGAGCATGTATTCAGAAAAGAAAACTGCTCATTGACTATGATTTTGGGTATCTCTAGATTAGATACACTACACTTACTGGGCAACCCATTCTTTCATCTCTGTTGTTTAATGCACTTGCAAACAAATGCTCCTGTGCCCACTCTCAGACAGAATCTGCCCATCAAGCCAGCAGTGCTCTATTAGGTAATTCAGTGCGGGGCAGTAACTTGTTGAATATGAGTTGAAAAACTGTGAACACAAATTGCAAAAAATAAAAACTGTCTTAGTAAAGAACAGCCTCCTGACGAAGTTTGACTGAAGGCCTCTAGTATGTGAACTCATCTGTCACACACTACATACACAAAAGCAGCCACGTGGTATTATGTACTGAAATACATACAGAGGGATTAAAAAAAGTCCCAAATTCTAAGTATCAAGAGCAGCCTATTAGTAACAGGCGCCTCAATATCTGAAGCACAACGTAGCCATTGTTACACAAACATATAACATACAGATAGATTGTTATATATATTAGATAAACATACAGAAGGAACTTTTGTGACTCAGGATAAAATGCTCCTTCCCACTGTGCTGGGTACGACGTCTCGCTGACCATCTCTCGCTCACACTGTACTGAGCAGGTCTCGAAGCCTTATTCCAGCACTGCCCTTCCACCACACAGCAAGGTGGGGATGCTTCTGTTGTTGTTTGTCACACTCCACCAATTACTTTAAAAACTAGTGGCCCAATTCAGGTATTAATCCTTTGCTGTATGCCTTTAATTACCAGTGTCCACTCTGAGTGCTGAGAGAGCCTGTTTACACCATGGCCACTATCCAACACATTCTCTCTGCAGCTATACTTCTAATTCCTGTTCTGATCATTTTTATACCTTATTGTTTCAAAATACAATGCTTCAAAATTGCAAATTACATCTGGCTCAAGGGCTGATTATGAGGAATACTGGCACTTCTGCCTCTGCTTGAATAACCCTGATAATAATGAGGGACTGATTGAGCTCCAAGAAGTCCAAATGATGAGAAGGGTCAATTTGAACATTTCTATTAGCTTCTTTTGTTAAATCTAACACTTTGCCAGGCCAGAGACAAATACTGCATCTGGTTACTGTGATTTTTTCCAACCCTACAGAAGTACAATTTAGAAAATGGGTACTGGTCTAAAGGCAGACCTGTAAGAAATGCTAATGAAACAGAAAAAAACACNAGGGGGGGGGGGGGGGGGGGGGGGGGGCGGCTTGCAAGGGGATTTTGCTCCAACATTTTCCTGACAAAAAAAGGAGGAAACTCCTCAGTAATACGGAAAGTCTTCTCAACTCCATTTTACAACCTTGGTGCTTGCATGTGTGTGAGCACGGCCTGTCTAACATTGACAGGAGCTGCAGCGAGGCACACGCAACAGGCAGAGGGATGAGACACCAATGGGACACCAACGTAACACTCCAGCTAGCTGGACCAGGAAATTGCAGCAACATCATTCCAATGACTTGGTCTTGCAGCCTGGCGATTCCCTGCATAACATCAGCAGGTTAGCACAGAGACACAAAAAGTTAATCAAACTAGTGGCAGCTCATCCGGAACCTTCCAAAGATTAAAACTTCCCTACAGATCTCATTACCTAGGAATGTTAATGAGGCAGTCAGCACTTTTTCTGTCAATTATTGAAAATCTTGGCTGATACACACCTCCTACAAAATCACCTCTGTAGGCTAAACTAAGCAATAGGTGATGTCTGTATCTTTAGCCTCATTTACGCTTATAGGAGGTAGGCAAAGGCACGGATGATACCCAGCAGAGGACGACAGACAACACTGTAAGATCTGTGGGACAAGTCTAGCCAGACCATCCTTAAAACCTAGACAAGCAAACCGCTGACTCTCTTCTCAGAGGATGCCTGCAACACTGAACAGCAATTCCTCAGCAGTTCCCCTCGCTGAGCCACGTTACCTGAGTGCTGGTGGCTGTAGGTCACAGCTTATGGTCTCATGTCCCATTCTGGATTCCACAGTGCCACCAAAGTCTCATTGTGGATCAACAATTAAATTTATAAAAACAAATAAATAAAGCTAATGGGATACATCTGCAAAGTGCAGAGCATCTAAAGAGCACAACCCCAGGCAGCTATGCTGAATGTCTCTGAGTCTACTTTAGCATAAAAAACAGGGAGAAAATAATTGATTTTGGAAGTCTGGTACAAAGGCAGGGCTAAGGCACAGGACTTAGCCTAAGACAAGACTCCATTTAGTGCATATTAAAACCATTGCTGGCTTCACATACCTCTGTCTGTTCTATCAGCTGATATTCTGCCTCACAGCAAGAAAATCCAGTTTACATATGCAGCATCTTCTGGGTGGAAAATGATGAGCGATACTTTGCAGTACAGCACTACCACTAGAACAAACCCCCTCGGTGAGGATATAACAAGGCTTGTGTGGATCACTGCTGGGAAGTCAGTTTGGCAGAGAGTCCCTGCAGCAGCTGGTGCAGGGCCTGCCCAGAGCTACCTGGAGCCCTGGAGACACCTTGGCATCCACAGCTGCCAGTATCCTGAGCCTGAGCTGTCTTCATGGTGACTGCAGTTGGAATAACTATATCAGTTGTGATCTACAACACTGATTATTTCAGGGACAGACTGGCAGTACAGATTTATTTTAGATCGAGAAGGTGTACAAAACAGGACTTGCATGGGACTAATTACAGGTGAGAGATGTGGGGTGGCCAATTTTTTCTGTTTTAGCCTCCTAGCACTGAAGAGCTCAGACCTGGATCACCCCCACATGCTGACATTTCTGTTCTCATTCATACACACTCAGGCACTACCAGAAGTGAGTGACTGGCCCTACGTTTATGTAGAAACACAGACAGATGATGCTTAGAATAAACCCCATCTTGACATCAGAGATTTCAGTCTCCTGAGACTTTCTCCAAATAAGAACAGCTCTGCTTACGCTCAGTATTGCCCACACTACACTGCAATTAGCACTGCTGTCTTAATATTTCTTCTGAACACACAGCCTAAAATGAATCTTAAAATAACCCACTGAGTCTTCACACTTTATTTATCTAACGCAAGCAGTTTTCCTTTCACAGTTATAAAAAGCAAACAGAATTCACAAAGTATGGGGAGCTCCACGAATGATTTCAGGAGTCCCGACAGTTACAGACGATAACACTGCTGGTCCGGGTAGCTCCTCAGCAACGCCGGAGAAATGAAATACTTCAACCCTGTGTCTGAAGCTCTGGCTTGTGGCAGCGTGCTGTGCTCTGAATTTCAGGATGTTAGCACTACGGGTTAAAGACAAGGATGGCATCTACAAGAACATTGTGAAATATCCCAGATTTCTTTGTACTGGGTGGCTGTTGAAACGCAGCCATTCAGCTTGTGTTCCGAATGCTGCTGGCACACCTGGTGTTGAATATGCCACAAGCACTTGCAATTGCTAATAAAATATACTTCTTGAATTCCTGTGGTACTCCAAAATGCTGATACAGCTAAGATTCTTGGTGTATTTTTGTTACTAAATCCTCTTGTGTAACTTTCAGGGTTGATCTGATCAGACATTTTCTTACTAGACACTGCCTGTAGTAGCCACCACACACACCTCAAACTAAACTGAACAGCAGCCACATCTGGAAGCCACAGACAGTGCATGTTTTTAGTGCACAAATACTTTGCATTTGGAAAAATCAAAGCCTTGGAAACACTAGCATAGAATCATAGAATCATTTAGGTTGGAAAAGACTTTCAAGATCATGAAGTCCAACCATTAACCTAACTGTACCAAGCCCACTGCTAAATCACGTCCCTAAGCTCCATAGCTGCACAACTGTTAAACGTGCCCAGGGATACTGATTCAACCCCCATCCTGGGCAGCCTGTTCCAATGCTTAATGGCCCTTTCAATTAAATTTTTCCTAATGTCTAATCTAAACTTCCCCTGGCACAGCACAGACAAGGTACTATCTGTTTTTAAAATTAAATCTTAAGCGAGGTGCTGGAATTCCAGGAGATCTAGGTACTGCAAGCACAAAGAACTAACAAAGGACTAACCCTACAGATTCCATTGACAAAGCCAGGCCTATGAAGTTAATAGCTACTGAACTATTCATTTCTACAGGGAGTTTCTCCACCAATGCAGCACTAACAACATATTTACAACGTATAATACAAACCTTTAAAACAGCTCTATCAGTAGCATGCAGTTGTATTTGCTGAAAACAGTTAAGATCACACCACGTTGTTCCATGAAACCACATTATGCTCTTTTTCTTTTAGGACTAGGAACTACAACACAGTTATCAAAACAGACCTGAAGAAAGTGTTAATGTTTGTAGAAACTGTGCATTTATCATCTGAAGAAGTAAACGTTCCAAGATTTACTGTTCATCACATCACCACCTGGCCCAAAGACACACTGTAAAACTAGTGCATGAGTTGAGTGCATTCCAGCAAGGTCTACTTCACAAACACCTAGTCTTTTCTTGCAATCCTGCTTATTGTACGTTTGCACAGAAGCAGTCAAAATCACAATGCAGAGGAACACTACATTAACTATGGACACATTATTGTACATCAAAATGGCTCAGTGCTACTCTGCAAACATGCTCACCTGAGTGCCACAAAACACTGACGTCATGAGCCGGAGCGATTCAAGTGCACTGCAATCAGGTCTTGGCACTCGTAATGTAAGAGAAGCTCCTTGGACACAAAAGTCCTTCTTGATACCCTTCAGAAGTCCTTATACACTGTCCTACAAACCCTGTTTGTATTTTGGAATTGGGTAGCTATACCAGTAACAGGTCAGATTGCCCAGAACAGAACACACACACACAGAGTATTTCATAGTTGAGCACAAAGGCACCATCCCAAGAAGTTCTTGACCTGCAGATTGCACAAAGCCAGGAAGATGGACCTGGGAATAACTGCTATATGGTTATACCTGTGCTGGCACCCCACCCTTGGGACACAATCAGACTGTCAGAGACAAGCTATTGGGGTACAGGAGCTTACTAGGTACCGTTGAACTGTTCAACTCCATGTGACTGGACTCTTATGTTTTTACATTATAACTGTGAAGACTCTAATAAACAGGGAAGAAATTAAAAGTAATAATTTCTCCCCCTTCAAGAGTGACATAATCTCCTTTCTTATGTGACTGGTTGAACTACAAATGCCTGAGGTTTTAGGTGATATCTGTGCTTTGAGATGAAAACTGAAAGTATCAGCATTAATGCAACACTAATCGTATGTCTTTAAATAAAACACAGGTGACATTTTTGGGTGTAGAATGAAATACTAGAAAGGCAGGTTTCTCTAGAATCATAGAATCATTAGGGATTGGAAGGGACCTCAAAAGATCATCTAGTTCAATCCCCCTGACACAGCAGGATCACCCAGACCAAGTCACACAGGAACACATCCAGGCGGGTCTTGAACATCTCCAGTGAAGGAGACTCCACAACCACCCTGGGCAGCCTGTTCCAGTGCTCTGTCACCCTCACTGGGAAGAAGTTCCTTCTCATATTGGTGTCGAAGCTCCTATGTTCCAGCTCACACCCATTGCCCCTCCTTCTATCACTAGATGACATTGAGAAGAGGCCGGCTCCATCCTCCTGACACCCAGGAAACTCTAGACCGTTTCTTCCACACTTCCAAAGAAAGTAATCACCACTTTTAGCTCAGTGGATCGTATCAGACCCTACTAGGTATCACATCAGCCAATCAAGCTTCTGGTGTTCTAATAACTGCCAGTGCACAGAAATTTAGAGTACAATGCTTGGAAGCAGAGTGAAAATAATCTGTTTGCTGATAACTTCTTCCCTAACACTTGGCATGCAGGGGGTGGCTTACAGCCACAAACACATGTGTAGCTGTACTACATGCTATGCTCTTGCATTCCGGGACGTGCAGGGACAGCAAGTACCTGAGGGAAATCACGTATCACAAAAATCCTTTACAGTATAAACTTTCTGGATACAGTCTTCTTGTGCTTGTTTTTGCTTTATGTGGAGGATAAGCGCGTGTGGGTTGATTCAATGGTTGTGTACCAGTGATTACTCAGTGTATCTTGTTCCCATCTCCTTTTACAGAAGACAAATATTTTTCACCAGGAGAGCAGTTAAGCACTGGAACGGGCTGCTGAGAGTCTGACGAGTCTCCATCCTTGGAGATATTTGAAACTCAACTGGGCATGACACTCAGCTCATGAAACATTGAAGTGAGACTGCTGTGATCAGGAGTTGAACCAAGCAGAGATCCCTTTTTGCTTGAATCACTCCATGAGTGCCAGTACTACAAATATCTTGTCAGTTCCTCCTAAGTCTATCTTTTCTTCCCTCTAGAATAAGTCATCAATGGATTCAGTGTGTGGAAAATACTATTTGCATACCCCACTGAGGTTTCTAATGTTTCATTTTTTTCTTATTCCTCCTCCAACCTTTTTTTCCTCTTATTTTTCATTGAAACAACAAATTAAAAGTCTACATAAGCCCTCTGAATGCCTTATACCCACTATTTTCTTACTACATTCGAAGAAATATAGGTTCTGAAAAATCATACTGGCTTAACACCCATCACACCATTTTATAACTCTGTCTTCAATGACTGTTTGTCTGCACAGTGGTAGCACACGTGGAAATCCTAACAGGAGGCATCAGCCTGCCATGAGTAAAGAACATTGCTCCCAGGAAGTGAAAAGCAGTAGTGAATTGGAGCTTTGCCTGCCAGAAGAGGATCAGCTGCCCTGTAGCTGCCAACCTAAGTACCTCAAGCAACTATCCCTTAATAGCATATGTCATCTTCAGCTACAAAAATAAAATTGCATTAATTTTAATCTAAGACAACATTCCTGTTATTCCTGTTCCTGTTTTTAAAAAGGATTTTCAAGGACAACTCTGCTTTAAAAACATAATCTACAGCATCCGTATACCAATGTACAGGTGCTATCAGTGGCAAAGTAAATCTCCAAAGAACCTTTGCAAAGGATAATGAATGAATGTCATTAATAGAGCTTCTAATCTACCCGATTCTGCCAGTCTCAAGTCAGCATTTATTTACCAGACTTTGTTAAGAACTACGACACTGCCTGGTTCATCTTCAACCATCACATCAGGTGGAGGAAAAAATCCTATTTCTATATGAGCTAAAACCAAAATTGACTTTGAATCTCTGAAGTGTCAACAAATTCTTCTATGAAAAGGCTTGCTTTGGAGAGATTATAAAGTAGGTGTCATCCCTGACACTTGTGTTCTATATTCATCCAGCAGCCCTGGAAGAGAAGCACCACAGAACGCCCGGCAGGATGGCGGAGGGCTCAGCTGTCACGCCGCCTGCCTCTCTCGCTTGCTTTGCAGGCAGAGACAGTGCTGTAGGTGTCAAAGGTTCTCGATTTAAACTCACTGACAAGCAAAGGAAGAATACCAGGAGAATATGTTAGCAGCCACTCTGAACTCCAGTCTAGTAACAGGTCATCCTCACACTTACTTGTGCATGTTAGAAACATAAGCCCTGATTCCACTGAAATTAAAAAAAAAGTGAGCAAACCCCATGTGATACAGCCCCACCAGACTTACAAGTTCAGGATTTACTCTGGGAAAACCCAGAGCTGAGAATACCTAGAGCAAAGTGCTGCTTTCTGTCAGAATGACAAACTAGCATGCAATTACGACGAGCACGCGATTATGTTAATCTCTCACTTCAAACCTCCCTCGCACAATCACACACCACTGCTGTCTGTGCTCCATTCAGAAGTCACCAGAGTTTACTAACCCCTTAATGAAGCTGCATTCCTTAAATCCCTGACAGATTATGTGATGATGTTTGGTTTAGAAACACGGACTTGCCATTCCACTGCTCCTGCCCCGGTGACATCTGAAGTCGAAAGCCGGTGTGTCTGGGGCTGTGGGCACTGAAACACACATTTGCTCAAAGCAACTGATCCCTCTGCACAGCAGAAAACAAGAAGGTGCAGAAGTGCAGAGAAGGGGCATCGCTTGCCATTCCAAAGAAGAAAAGCTAATTTCAGTCAAGTTTATCTCTTTTTCAGTACCTTATTTATTTGGAAAGAAAGAAGTGAAGAATATGAAGACGCTCTGACAGACACTTATAAGAGTCCTGTCATCGTTTGCATCAAAGATGACAATTTGCTGCATGGCTGATTTCATTTGAAAGGGTCTTCTGATTCTCTGCATCCCTGAGGCTTGCAGAAACTCTGAACATGGATCAGAACAGGTCAGCAGGGCAGTACAGAACAGAAGGCATCGTCAACAGCATCCAGCTTGCAGCTAAGGATGATGCTTCTCTTCTGGAACTTGAAAAGGCATCATGCTTAGACCCCACATCTTGGTTAGTAGTGGGTTGCACATTTTCCTGCTCGCAGCAGAAAAGAGGAAGCAGATGTGGATTTAATGATCATGGTGCCAGCTGTCTTACAGTAGTAGCAGGCAAAAACTGAAGCACAAATGGCCCCAGATTCCATTTACCTGAGCAACGACCCAGCTCAGCGTTCCAGACCGAAGTCCCAGCACAAGCGCCACAAGCTGTCAGCACCGTTCTCGGATGAGCATGAGCACGCTCAGGCACAATTCAGTGGGCAAGCAATGAGTTTCCAAGTTTGAAACGATGCAACTGCCAGGCGTTTAAGCAACATCCTCCTCCTCTTCTGTGTTCTAAAGGCTCAAGATTTATGGTGCTTTGTGCCATGGGCAGAGCACTAAAGGAAAAAAGGTTTCTGTCTTTTGGAGCTCATTTGCATTCTTTTTAAAGTCCAGACATCAGTAAGTGTCAGTCACCAACACAAAGTCCTGTAAGACTGACTTCCAAGGCAAATGCCATCGTTGCCACTTCTTAAGCTACTGAACGATGAAAATCAGAACACAGAATTTATTTTATTAACTTTGAGGTATTTGCCAGTCCTGTTGATTAGGGGATGATTCAACAGTGTTGTACCCATCTCAGATTCCTTTTGTCATGTGCCTGCTTGCAAGTCTGAAGGTTGTTATTAAGTGAAAAAGAAGGTAATTACTAAATCAGTGGTGTAGCCCTTGTGATTTGCTTTTCAACTCCGTACAGACATTAGAATGAGAAAACCTACATGAAAACCAGAACTGGCAACACAAGGTAGTCCCGTAACAAGCAACATCCACATATGTTACTCTCCTGAATGCCCAGCCAGAGGTCTCAGATGGCTAATGTGTTTGAAACGTGTAACTCAACGCTACAAATATTATGTTCATGAAGCTGGACGTGTCCAATGCACCTTGGAAAGCAGCTATGTGGGGAAAAACAGAAGACAACAGTGCATCTGATGTCAGCTAAATAAGGCTGCAAACTGAATTATCTAGCTCCTCTCACAGAACTGGAATATACAACACTGCAAGACTCCCAGAAATAATTTCAAATGTAATTCAATCTAATGAGGATTAGATTTGAATGCTAATCTGTGCATATTACACTTGCATGGGCTATCCAGTGCACTGATTTACCCAGCTGTGTGCTACAACACTTAAGAAAAGAATTAAAGAGCAGTTACTATATTGACTGGCTTTACATCTCTATCAAGATTACAGGCCTCTATCTTGAAATACAGAGCCTCTAGTACTAAAAACACCTACGGAGATTATTAATTCTAAACATACTGTCTTTTCATAAGGAACCTCAGAAACCAATGCTGATGTATTCTTCCTAAAATTCACAGTTAAGATATGAAGTATCTTAAAATACAAAAGACCTACCTTACCCCATCTTTTGTTCTTGTCAGCAGTCCCCCACACCAACATGTAATTTCTGTTTTAATCAGACTGTATCAAGGTCTACTTGTTTCAGCAAGTTTTTATTATCACGCAGTGACTGTCCCTCCAAAATTCCTGGCAAGATATGACTGGATAGCTTGACCTCTGTAACAGTGACCACCTTCTTCCCTCTGATGACACAAAGCTGGGTGGTGTCACCAACACCCCAGCAGACTGCTGCCATTCAGCAAGACCTGGACAGGCTGGAGAGCTGGGCAGGGAGAAATTTAATGAACAAGGGTAAGTGTAGAGTCCTGCATGTGGACAAGAACAACCCCAGGTACCAGTATAGGCTGGGGACTGACTTGTTGGAGAGTAGTTTAGAAGAAAGGGACCGGGGGTCATAGTGGACAGCAGGATGACCATGAGCCAGCAGTGTGCCCTTGTGGCCAAGAAGGCCAGTGGCATCCTGGAGTGCATCAGAAGGGCTGTGGGCAGTAGATGGACAAAGATTCTCCTGCCCCTCTATTCTGCCCTGGTGAGACCACATCTGGAGTATTGTGTCCAGTTCTGGGCCCCTAAATTCAAGAGGGATGTGGAGCTGCTGGAGGGAGTCCAGAGTAGGGCAACGAGGATGATGAAGGAGGTGGAGCACCTCCCTTACAAGGAGAGGCTGAGGGATCTGGGTCTGTTTAGCTTGGAAAAGAGAAGACTGAGGGATGACCTCATTAATGTCCATAAATATTTGAGGGATGGATGTCAGGAGGATGGAGCCAGGCTCTGCTCAGTGTCATCTAGTCATAGGATGAGGGGCAGTGTGTGTAAGCTGGAACATAGGAGGTTCCACATAAATATGAGAGGGAACTTCTTCCCAGTGAGGGTGACAGAGCACTGGAACAGGCTGCCCAGGGAGGTTGTGGAGTCTCCTTCTCTGGAGACGTTTAAGACCCTGCCTGGATGTGATCCTGTGTGACGTGGTCTAGGTGATCCTGCTGTGTCAGGGGGATTGGACTAGATGATCTTTTGAGGTCCTTTCCAATCCCTAATGAGTCTATGATTCTAGAAATCCAGAGCTGCTTTTTCCCCCTTCTTGTTCTCAACATCTAGGTAGTTCAGTTTCTTCTAAAGATGTTGCTCCTCAGGCACATAATTTCCCAAGACTGATCACTTGCTGGACATAATTTTCTATTATAAATTCCACCAGGGAAAGACCTTTCATACAATGCCCTCAGTAAGAGTATGGCTGTCTGTTGCAAACAAAGTCATTCCCCCCTGAGGTGACATAATCACAGTGATTCCACCATCTATCACTTCACCAGTGCAGCTACTCATATAGAAACTATCCACGTTGGTACACCGGGAGTAAGCATGGCACTAAGTGATCAGCGGGGATCATAAGTGATCGGCAGCACCAGTCATTGCGTCATCATCCACACTACAGAAATAAGAACAATCTCATCTCTCCCTACCTGGCGGCCTGAGAGGACCCAGCTTTATAAATTAAAATACCCTGTACATGACAGGGCAAGAAGAAAGGAAAAGAAGGTGGCATGTGCAGTTTTTCTCTCTCTGGAGTGAATGTCAGGGAATCGCACAACACAGAGACCCATCACATTAATGCATCCCTCCCAGCACTAATCACAGGTGCACTGCTTGAATCTGTGAAGCCTCTTCTTCAGGTGCCACTATGACAACTTACCTATCAACTGAACTGTTTTGTCAGGCTGACTTTTATCAAGAGGCAGAAACGAGAAAACATTTTAGCTTGCACTTGGAGAAGCACACAGATTCTTCTAAACTTCCGATGTCAAAACACGAGGCTGCTCGAGCGTTTGTGGTAGGAAGCCTCCAGTGGCAGCAGCCATCCACACACGCCCTAGATGCCAGCAAAGGAGAGGAACTGCACAGCCCCTTCATTTGTATGTGATTACAGATGCAGGACAGGACACACACGTGAAGGGGTAAGAAAGCCGGCCGTGATGCAGCTACACAGGTAAAGCGTTCAGCTGTAAGCAAAGCTCTGCACACCAGCACCTCTTCCAGCAGACCAGCATCTTCGTTCAGCACTACTCTACGTTAACTTCCACCCTATACTGATCTCTGAAGAGAAAGAGACTTCTCAGACAAATGACAGATTTAAATAAATTATTCTTTTCTGCCCTGAAAGGTCAATTTAAAAAAGAAGAAATGCACACGTGATCAGGCAGATTTATCTCACAGCGAGAAGGGTGAACTTTCAGACTGTCCACAGCCCCGTGTCAGCAAAGGTCCTCTGCAACAAAATGGGAGCTGTGCATGTCAGAGCCCTGACACCCCGCATTTTACAGTTCTCCTTCACAGTTATGCTGATCCTGCTTATTAGATTTGATACAAGCAGTAAAATAATGAAATCATTTAAAAGATTCAATGATTTTAACCAGCCATCTGTATCATCCAGGGATTTCTTGGAAACAATGACTAGATGCTGAAGGCTAAGTGTCCCCTAGGGTTCTCTAGTGGCAGCTTCCATCTCCCAGTAGAGGTTAATGAAGATCCAAAGAGCAAATTCCAAGATTTTAACTGAAGAGGCCTTATTTTTATACATCTCAGAATGTACTTTATGAGCTGCCAGTTTGCATATCGGCAATAAGAAGCTCTCTGGATAAACAGAGACATCAGAATGAAGCGTCAGTTAACAGTAATTTCATCCCCCCAGTATTCTTGTCCACAGAATCTACTGAAAAAAGGCAGTTTTAAGGTAAGAGCTCTAAAAGGAAGAAACAAGTGAATAAGGAGAAAAGAAAATGAACTACAAAGACATCTCAGGGTTGCACAGAACCAAAACATCCAATTTTTCTTTGATCATGGCTTGAATCCTACATGTTATTACCATCGTTATTTTCTGCCTCAAAAGTTATTTCGGTGATTACTTGATACCGATGACATATGTCAGAGGCACAATAAAACAAAGCCTGTGGTAGGCAGAGGTAGCAGCACGTCTTGCAGACATAATGAAGCCCATCTCTCACACGTTACTGAGGAGCCTTTCAGCAAAGCAAACCCAGCGCTGAGCGGGCATGAGGCACAGCGCTTAACTCCCTCAATCAGCATTTTCCTGCCTGCCAGGAGCACCTCTCCTGGGTGGGCTGACAAGGTGCAAGCTAATTTACAGATCCAGGAGGAGACAGCAGCATCCACAGAGCACTGCTCCCACGTTAATTAAGAGGAGACTGAGAAGTGAAGTTCCCTCAGAAACGGCAGTGACAGGAAAAAACAACCCAAGGAAGTGACTGTTATGAAGAGCAAACAACAAAGCGATCATCAGATCCTCCTGTCAAATTACTTTTGTTTCCAGACTGAAGATTTCAGAAGTGTTACATCAAGCACGCAGACAAAACTGCTTCCTCCTTACCGGGCAGCACCCGATTTAAAATGCAATTAATTTCCACTTTCACACCGGTTTCCAACTAGAGCATTCCAAACCACGCAGAAACAGCGTCACACATCAGGCTCCAAGGCTGGAGGACAGAGAGGAGCCAACGAGCCCCACACGGAGATGACAGTCTGTCCTCTCTTTGGATGGGACCCTCTGCGCACCAGCCCTTTGCTTGCCTGCCAGAGCTCTCCAAATGAAGCGGCCATCTCACAGGTCCTCTGGGCACAGGTATGTTACACAGGAGGAATCTGAGGACAAGGAGCTGCCCAAGTGTTTACTAGATACAGGAAAGACCTTCTGACTGAACTGTGAGGTACCACTCAAGGCACCCAATAAGCTACTTAAAAGTCCATAGATTTTGAAATGTATAATGTGCCTCACTTTTACCTGTGGTTTCTGCTGTACAAAACCAGTAAAGCCCGCAGAAAACTACCAGTAAGCATTTTGTACCTGCTGCCTACAACTTGCCCCCAGCACTGGGCGCAGTCCTCTGCTCCAGGCTTGAATTTGGGCAGACAACACCCAGAAGATGAGTGGGACACACAGGTGACCAGGCTGAAAGATACCTCCTCCTGTCTGAGACGCCGTACTGTCTCCTATGTCTCTTTTGGTGCCCTGTGGCCTATGTCTGACAACCTGATCCTGTTCTGAGCGTTCCTAGCTACTACTTTCTAATTACTTTTTCTAGTAACTAATTGTGATGCACTATTCACAGACACAGAACAACCCTCAAGAAACTATGCAGTTACAACCTTGTTTCAATTATTGTCTTACAGGATAAAGAAACTAGCAGGATGAAAGTTAACTGATGCTCTACTTACACGTTTCCAGAGCAGAACCACTGTTAGTAAATCTTTAAATAATACTATCTCACTTTGAAGTTAAGTAATTAATCACTGGGCACACAAACCACTGCATTAATACAGTTTTTCTTGGAAATATTTTCATTTACTCTAGCTAGCTAGAAAGAAGATTGATTTTCTTGCTCTCTCGCCCCTTCCTACCAGTGATCCAAAGTGTCTGTCATGTTCAGCCACCTACCCAGAACAGCAGGAGTCCCTCAGCAGTCTGCTCCTTTTGGATCATTTACTTCTCCTGGAGAGAGGACTCTTTTCAAAAATCCTCAAGTCTTTTTACTGACCCTTTCTCCAGACTGAGTTTTCTCAGAGCACAAACCCTATTGAGATCCTGTTTCTCTAGAGAGGAGCGTGCTGTTTTCTAGTCTCAAACTGATTGATCTCTTTTGCATCAAGTCTGCGATACCAAACAGTCTAAGTAGTAAAGCAAGTGGAAATGCTCATGTAGTCCCACGTAAACTTTGGGTACAGTATTAGGAAAAGTTCAAGAAAAAAACAAGCCTGCTTATTTGACTTATCAAAGGCTATGTGCACCACTGAGATATCACCAAAGGCTCTTTCCAAGACCAAACAGTTTGTTGCTTAAAACCACATTTTCCTCTGCAACAGTTTGAGCCTGCCAGCCATCTCCTCCTGTTGAGCTTTCTTAGCACCATTTATGGGCTCAGCATTTGAAAGATCAGCCAATATACATACACACATCACATATATATATATTTATATTTGTATAGTGAAGTATGACCTCAGCAGACAGCCACAATACAAATGAATAAACAAAAGACAAACCCTTTTACAGTCACTGTACATGTGATGGTGAAGCACCTACCTGAACATGTCTCCTAAGCCTTTTAGCATTCCTTTCTTCGCCTTCATTTTATCCTTCTCTTTATCTCGATCTTTCTTCTTTTCCTTTCCAGCCTTTTTTCTGTCTTTATCTTGGCTTCCATTCACCTGTCTCTCCAATGAGTGGGATGGCTGGTCACTTGCTGTGGACACAGATTCTCTACCAGATCTCGAGCTCTCCTCTGTGTCTTCCTCCACTGAAAACACATGTTAAGAAATTTCAGCAGGATAAGAACAAACAAGCAGCTAAGCTTTTTGGTATGGTGCACACTGCACTCTCCAGCAGGAGATACACACAACCACTAAAGAGTTCCTTTTTTATTTTCAAAATCAGTACCTGCTCATCTGGGGGTCTCCTGGAATGTTCATTTGCACTACTAAATCCCTAAAAGCAAGGAGTTCACTTCTGCAGAAAACCCTGCAAAATACGATTCATGTTTTGTTGGCAGGAACGTGGCACTTGGTGCCACGGTCTAGCCTTGAGCTCTGTGGTGACAGGTTGGACTTGATGATCTATGAGGTCTCTTCCAACCTTGATAATACTGTGATAGTGTGATACTGTGAATACTGCACGGATTCATCAAGAGGATTAGCAAAGTGCTACTCATTGGCCCACATCTGCAAGAAGAAACAACAGCAGTGCAGCATGCTCTGTCCATAAACTCTTGGTAATGCTTGAAAAGATGGAAGTCATTAAGGACTCCAAACTTAAATAGAAGCCCTAATAGCCTTTTTCTTCTTCTGCAAGTAACACAACACATTTGTCACACTACAGTTCCTGGAGCAGTGTAACATACATCACGCACCATGGTTTTACTCTTGGTTGAGAAACGGCAGCCTGAAAGGTTCAGGTGGGGATATTCCATCCAAAGGAACAAATAAAATACTTTAAGGGCATAGAACACGTTTCTTCTCTGAGAATCCTAAAGTATCCTCCGGGTCAGGTTTAACTAAGCGTAGGTATTTCAGAAAGTTTAAAAATGACCACAGGAAACAATCTATTACAATCTGAAAAGTCCAGTAGTTTAATAAGAAATAAATAAAAGTTTAAGTTCGTGGGTCAGAGTTCTGCTGTTTTGACTTAAAGCCAAGTCCAAAAGTCACACTGCCTGGCTGGTAAAGCTATGACCTTCCAGGAGCTCTAACGTTGTGTATCACTGCATTATAAGCAGGGCCAACATCACCTCCCAGCTTTGCAACAGGCAGCACAAAGCAGCAATTAGCATCACAGATGCCCACTTAGTGCCGTCTCACGGAGCTCTAATAAACAGAAAGGCGCCAAACGATTCTGGGCAGTAAAGCTGAAAAATATGTTTTCTCTGTCTATACAGGGTCTGTGGAAAACAAGTACTTTTTTAACTCTGATTTGGAAATGGCCAAGGCTTACGAAAAGCAAAAATGTTTTCCAGTTTAGCATATGTTTACTAATTATTATTATCATTATTTCTGCTAGTATTATTGTTCCTAGACCTCCCAGACTCTTCTATACCCACAGAACTGAGAAATTCCACAGAAATGTCTCACAGATAGACTACTGTAGAACACAAACTCACTTTTCTTAGTCATCACTCATATTCACCTTACAAGTAATTCATTGAACCTGAGGAGTCTACAAATCACCGACTGAAAGCCATTCAATAGCATCTCTTCTGTCTCAACGCTTGCCTGTAAAGTACTGTGTGTTCATTGATTGTACAGTACACAGCAGACCTAGTGCTCATTCACTGCGTATCCCGGCATCTCTATAAATAATCTTCAAAGATGAAAGACTGCATAAACATATTTCAAGGGAAACACACCACGTCAGATAAATCTCAACTCTGATAACTGGGTTTGAATCTCAACCAGTACTCTGAAGTACAAACCAACAAGGAAAAATCAAGGAGAGGGTAAAGCAGGACATGCCCCAGCATTCATGCTAACTTGTCTCCAGGAGCTCTACGAGTTAAGCAGAAGATGCAGCTTCTCAACTGCAGGAACAGTTGGGACAACTGTATTTTAGAAAGTTAACGGGCCTTTCCTATGTAGGACCTTGTATCAGCTGCACTTGCACTGCTTTTGGTTACGGCGTTTCTTAATCTGGGATGATATTTAGCTATTAAAAGAGTAGTTGAAAACCACTCAGGAATAGAGAGGCTAATTTTTTGCATGTGAATTTATAGCTACAATCTGTTCCTGTTAAACCAAGTAGGTATCTAAAAGATTGTACTTGCAAACAAATACAATTAGCTTTAAAAACGCATTTCTGACAGATTTGGAAGTCAAATGACTACTTGGTACTTCATTGCTATAATTTTAAAGATTAAGCAATTATGGTATGCTCCTGTGTGACTTGGTCTGGGTGATCCTGCTGTTGCAGGGGGATTGGACTAGATGATCTTTCCAGGTCCCTTCCAATCCCTAATGAGATTCTATGATGATCTGGTTTTGTTCCTATTCATATAGCAATGCAGTAAATTAATTCTAAATACACATTAAGTGATGAAGCGCACTGTCCTACGCTGAGCTGCTGAACATCTTGTCCTAACAATGCCTCCTCTCCTTATTTATTTTGCATATTCTACAGAGATCATATTGCCTCCTTTTCGCACTGGTCGATCACACACAGTTTGCTCACAATTAACTCCATGGCTGCAACCGAGCTCTGTGAACTAGGATGCCTGCTCTCCTGGAGCAACCACTGGTGTCCCCACCGACATAAATAGATTCCCAGCTTTCTTACAAGGACCCAGCACGACGACCCTTGCTTCACTTCACTTCTCTGCAGCACAGTCATTCGGCAGTTACCGCACACCTAATTACCAGCGTTCAGAACAAATGCAAATGCTGCTCAATTAAAATTCGAGCTCGGGCTACAAATGAAACTTCTAATTTTTGTTAAGTTGCAGTAATGACATGAGGTTACTACAAAACACAGAATGTATTCTGTTTTGGGGCTGTTATTTCCTTCTTTTCCTGCAACCTCCTGCTGCCCCATCCAGGATGCTGAAACCACAAGATGAAGCTGGTGCATGCCTTAAATAGCAATTAGACCTGAAAACCACAGCCACTGCATGAACCGCTCAGCGCTGTGCAGAACTACACAAGCAGGTATTCTGAAGCTGTTCTCCTAATTAGGCCATAAAATGGAAAAGATGCACATGCAGAATCAAAGCCACTCAATGTGAAGCTATTTAGCCACTAAGCTGCCTCTTATTGTGATATTTAATACAGCCCTGGATTCTAGCAATTAAGATTCAGCAAAACATCAGAAAGCTTTGTCGATCTCCCCCAGTCCAAACGCCTCATTCTCATTCAAGACACTAAAGACAAACACTTTGCTTCCCAGTCAGCTATTTTGAGTATTAAGGGGGGGAAAAAAGACAGGAAAAATGATCTGTAAATCTGAACACCCACACCTTCCCCCAAATGCCATTTCACTATGGCCAATAAAACTTACAGACGGCTTCTGAAATACATTTGAAAATGCTGCTGCCCCACAGCTGGTCACTGCTATCTGGTTTTCATCCTACAGCTTGTGGGACAGCAGCAAGCACGCTCAGGAAAGAGTCAGCCCCTTTGCCACATGAGACCAGTACTCTATGGCTTTCACATAAGGGGTGAGGCATGTTAAGAATCCCTCTGTACAATCTTGTGCGCTGTTATTATTTGCTGCTCCAAAGAGGGCCACTGTCTGGAAGAAAGCAGCAATCTCAGCACTGAAACACTTGGAGGAGAAAGGGGGAAAAAAATCAAGTAAGACAAACATATCCAACCTCAAGGGTATCAGCAACCTGCCCATCAACACGCTTACCTGGGCTTTATAATGAGAGAAAGCCAGGTATTAATTTGATGTAGTTATGGGATAATTAAATACAATTTCAAAAAACGTAGGCAATGTCGTCCTGGCAGCAGCGAGTCACTAGTCATGTTAGGACCAGGCTGTTAAATTCACACCAACGTATTTGTAGGCGCCCAGGCTCTGTCCCACTGAAGTCACCGCTTGGTAAGTTCTCTGGCACCTGTGGTCACACATAATTTGCACAAAGGGGAGCAAACTGCAGTGCTTCCAGTTTTAACACAGCTATAGACTTCTTTTCAGAAAGGCAGGTGACACATGCCTGGGCCAGCTCTTCAGCTCCTACAGCCGTGACAAGAAGAAGACAGCTTGGAGGACTGAGTTCTGTGTAACCAGTACACTGCGTTCGCTGTGCTACTCATTTCCTGTTCACCCAGCACTGCAAACTTGCGGGGTAGTTCTCCGGTGATTTACTACGATCCGTGCAGGCTAGTGAGAGGCTAGCAACGCCACGGAACGCAAGGCGTGGTCACACTCTGCTCTTTACCACGTGACGCTTGAGGGGAGTATCGTTCTTGCTCTCCCGTGACAATGGCATGGCTCTGGGTCCACCAGATGACTTCCTCCACGCAGAGACGCGAGGGCAAAGCCTTACCCCGTGGCATTTTGATTTCAGTCGGAAGGCTCTGTCTGATTTGTGCTACTCTCACGCAAAGGACACGAAGGCCACCAAATGCTGCCTTGCTACTCTCTGTGCACTGCATCGACAAACTCAAACCCTTTACGTTCACCTCATGAACCTATGCTCACACAGAAGGCGTTTCATGACAAAAGTGTTTGCTAGGTTTTTGATCAAATTAATCACAGAATCACAGAATGTTACAGGTTGGAAGGGATCTCAAAAGATCACCTCAGTCCAACCCCCCTGATGGAGCAGGGTCAGCCTACAGTGCTGTCTCAAGATGTCCTACATGGGGCTTGAACCCATGACCCCAGGGATTCAGAGTCCCATGCTCTACCAGCTGAGCCAGCCAGGTGAGTGAAACCATCTGTACTTTCTGGATAAGCCCTGGATATCTGCTGCCTCAAAACAGCGTTTACTATCAGTGGGCTCACACCAAACAAGGCCTTTTAGAAAACACAGTCTCCTGGCCATGGGCTTACGAGCAGGATCACTGCATGTTTTCTCACACCCATGATGCTAGTGGCCAGAATCAGACTTGACAACCAGCAGCACCAGAGCAGCATTTAGCCTCACTGCTGTGTGAAATTGCTAGGTGCTGGAAAAGCGAGGCAGAACTAATTCCATCTGTAACCACCTTTGAGAAGAGCCACTGGCAAAATTACCTGACTTTCAGTCTTTTCAGAAAGACATAGGTTTTTAAAAAGTACCAGCAAAGAGGTTTTTTTAAAAGCATGACTACACGAGTAGCTTGTTAAAGAATAGTAGGGAAGATGCTTATGAAACAAACTTTCTGAAATGTAAAAACTTTAAAAAGAGCAGAGAGAGAGAAAAATCTCTTTTGCCTTTTCTGTTAGCGTTCAGGCGAAGTATTTTACTACTTCAACCTTCCTACCACCATCTTCATTCATAAACTTCTAACTAGCTGCAGGCTGATTGAACAATATTCTGTTGGTCTGTGACAAGTTGAAAGTAGTACAACATGAAGGTTAAAAATTCAATTCTTCTAATACAACCCCTGATTGAGGTAATTTACCATTCACACTATTTTCATTCAGTACGAGTTGTCATTTTAGCAGCCCATTCTCCCATAGTTCAGTAATGATAAGGTTAGCTTTGAAGTGATTCTTTTATGATAATGACATTCTCCACATGTTGGGTCATACTTCAGGTTAAAGAACTTAAAATGTAAATGAATGCCCATTAGGGGTGGTAATAGCCGATCATTAACTTTATATTTTATTAGATCTGCCAGTCTTACCCTAATTAGAGGACAGTGATTTCTCTTTCCCCCCCAGACACTACAAATGAACTCTTTCAAAGTTCCATTCACGTATTTTTGTAACGTACATTCAGTGGGGTTTGTTCTTTCTGCGTCATCCTTTTTCTGATTTACATTAGTAAATTCATTAGCTGTCTTACAGAAAATGTCCACAGTAATTTAAGCAAACACACTCCTAATAATCTTACTTTCTTCTTTTAGAAAAGAAGGAAGGTGCAGAGTGTTGCAATCTGTTACCAGTCTAGGATGGGAAAAAGCCTGAAAAGAACAGATGAAGTTAGCTCTATTCTTTTAAAATCCTAATACCAACTTCTACTACTTTTAATCACTTTCAAAAAGGAACTCAGTTTTTAACATTCTTTACACAGAGCAATGGGTTACTCACAAGTTTCCATGCCTTCATCATCATCATCTGCTACAGGTTTATCGTATGATTTGTCTATGGCAGCTCTGAAGCTTTCATTGCAGCCTCGTCCCCGAATAATTCGTGGGCGCGGACGGTGGAAGGGGATATCACCATTCAGAGTCACCTCAGCAACGGCTGTCTGCAGACTTTCTAATGAGCTGGACTTCTTCAGACCTAATGAAGGCCCCACATCTCTGGTTGGGGAACCTTAGTGATTTGAGAGGGTGGGAAAAAACCAGTAATTAGAATTAGTACTGAGAAGTGCACGCTTGATTATGCATATCCATCCTGAAAGTCTTTGGAGACACACTTAACATTATTCACATCATCTCTCAATAACCTGTAGGGAATTCTCCACAGATTTGTTGGTCTCAGAAGTGAATGAGTATGTCAAGTCATCGTCAACAAAAGCGACAATGTCTGGCTTTTCGAATCAGTGAAGAGAGACTAACGTTCAAGTCTACCATTCTAAACAATTTGGATTAGAAAGAAATTATAGGCTTGTAAAAACCAGTGGAGATACAGATCTGCTGGCATCACAAAAAAACTATTATTTTTGCTTTTGATGAAAATTTCATCTGTGCTAGCAACGGATTAACAGAGAGCAGACCATGGGCTTCAATCCTATTGTGTTCAGAGTACATCTTGCAAAGTAACCTGACTTCTGGCTTCAAGGACACGCTGTTTACTTTTAATCTAGTTTCAAAGCCTTGTATCAAATTGCAAACTACTTCTCAATTTAATTCTTCTGAGAAATGTCAGTTAATTTGCTGGGATTTTTGGAAGTTGTTTAAAAATATCTGTGGAAAGGACCCAATTAGGCAAGCGACACCGGTTACCCAGCTGGCAAAGAAACACATTCCTAGCAGTCACCAGGCTGACGCCTGGGCAGCACTGCAGCTGGGGCTAAGGGCACCTCTTATCACCAGAGAATGTCCAGAGGAGTGACAAGAAAGCCCCAGACAGTCTTTGGCAATAACCTCCCTATCCAGATTTATCTTCTCAGGTTTGAGGACTAAATATCCAGCCTCTCTCCTCAGACACACGTACTCACAGTGCAAATCAGCTGACAACTGCACAATTAGATCTCATATTAGAGTTAAAACCAAAGTAAACCTTTCAGGGGAAAACAAATACTTTACTTAAAAGTTTCCTTAAAAGTGTTGGCCAGATTTTGCATAAGATTTGGGGCTAGAGAGCAAGATGAGGTGGAACATGATCATAACTACATTTCCTGAATGTATGAGACTAGAACCCTCACCTAGACGGACTATGGAAATCTCACTACCCAAAGGGAGCGGAACAGACAGGAGTGTGGCAGCACCACAGCAGTCCCAGGTGGTGGGTTGTTACTCCACTGGTATCAGTATCTGCAGCTGCCAGAGGCACATAAAGATAAATCTACGAGCCAGCCCGCCAGCACTGAGCGACAGAGCCAAGAACCGAGTGCTCAGGAACACCAAACCAGTGACAACTCACTTGTAAGCACTGGCTGGTGTCAACATGCAATAATGGAAAATTATGAAAGATTTATCTTGGAACAGCAGAAAGCTCTGGAGGGGATCTCTGTTCTGCTAGATATTGGGATGGAGAAGACGGGATCTCTTTAACAAAGGTCTGTGAAGTTACCTACACTGGGGAAACCACTGTACACTACTAAAGAGGCTTATTTCTCATTTCAGTGTTGAGTGGGGAAAGGTGGTTTCTAGACCTCCAGAAGGAAAGCAGAATAGCAGCGTGGCACGTGCTCTCAGTGTCATTTGTTAACTCATGAGATGGAATAAGCAGCAAATGCTTTCATTTTCAGCTATTAAAAGTCTAATCAATTACATTAAACTGAATTCCCTTAGACTAAACAAACCCAAACAGCACCTGCCAGAGTATTCCTCTTCAGCTGCCCTACTGCTAAGATGAACTTGCAAACAGAAACAAAACAAAAACCCTCATTCACAGCTCTAAACAACTCCTGTGGTTTGGTTTCTCAGGACTGGGGTCCTGCTGCTCAGACCCTTGGCCAGAAACAAACACTCTGAGAAACAAAAAGTTTTCTCTGGATGAACTCACACTGCCTAGAAGAAGCCACCCTCTCACTGACAGCCCATAGGGTCAGGAGGACGGTTAGAGGCACAGTGCAGCTGCTGGGGCAAACAAGAGCAGCCAGCTGGAACAAGAGAGGCTTGATGTCTTGCCAGCTGTGCAAGCAAGCCGCAGTCCAGGTTCACCAAACTTCTGACCAAGGGCTCAAGGCCAAGGCAAGCATTTTTGCACAGCACTCTCTACCAACTAAAGGAAATCCAACGCAGACAATGCATGTAACACTGTCCACTCCCCAGCATCTGTTACTCCTCCGCTGGCGCCTGCAGTGCGCAAGAAATGAGACTTGACTTTCACTTTTAGAGACTGAATGCAACCCTCTGAACAAAGAGAAACAGGGGAAACGGGATAATCAGATACAAAGCAGATGTTTGACAGAGCCAATTTCATACCAAAAGGCAAGGGTGTCCCCTCACGTGGCAACTGACTGTAAACGTCCCTATTCCAGACTCTGCTTTGCAGCCTCCTAAACGAAATGCTCGTGTCTCTTCTCCTAATCACTGAGTCACTCCTTCTGCAAACAGGAATTACGAAGGGGGCATTTACATGCCCATTTATGTTCATGAAGGACATGAAAAGATTCCCTTCCCTGCCACCCAGGACAGATCTGTGTGAGAACTGTACTTATCTAAGTTGTGATTATTTACAGACCTGGGGTGGCTACGAACACAGAGGTGGTCACAGCGTCCTTGTGCAAGCCATGGATGCACTGCCATCATAAAGCTCTGGGCACTGTAACACCTGCACTATCTGCTGTGGCTACGTAACAGCAACTCTACTATTTCCAAAATAAACTGAGTAGGTGCAGAATTTATTCCTAGAATTCCCCAGCCAGAAAGGGAGCTGTTCACCCACAATACGGTGAGAAAAAGCAAACTTGCTTTTAAAACTGATGCTGTTTCAAATTTATGATTCACATCAAAACCTTGTTTTCTAAATACAAAAATGTCAGCATTTTCTTCCGCCCTTCACAGTCCCGGTGGTAATCACTAGAAATGTTATCTGCTCAGAACAAGTTCCACTTCTGTTTTGACATCAGAACTGAGAGCACAAAAAAAGCAGGAGGAAAGGAAAATCCACCTAGAGCATCTTTACATGGCAGAGGGATGAAAGGGCTTTTCTAATCAATTTCAAAATTTGAAGTCTATACAAATTTTCCTTTCCAACACTTTTCTTAACAAATACCCTTTGAGGCAGATTCACTGCTCTGTGCCACTTGGCCCTCGAGCCGTGAGTGCCACCCCATGCACAGCCTTCTGCCACACGCCATCGACACGCTCAGCCACAGAGCTCTACTCCAGGGCTTTGTAACGTGCTCACACCACCCGGACATGCACAGCCCCTGCCCACCACACATGCATCACTAGTCCCTGTCGCCTGGCCAGTCCTTGGGGACAACAGCCAAGCCTTGCCCTGTAGGCCATGCAGCTACCTCCTGCTCATGCATGCCTGCGCTGGCAGCGTGTGCCACATGGCACAAACAGTCGCCACCACATCACTCCACAGCACATACAGTCAGGATGAGACATTTTACACAGCAGATCATGTGTATGAAGGCTGCATGTTGCTCTCTGCTCCAAGCCCTTTGCTTTCCCCTCATGCTGACACTATTTAACAACTCTTCTCCCCCTCTACTCTGCCCCGGTGAGACCAGATCTGGAGGTATTGTGTCCAGTTCTGGGCTCCTCTGTTCAAGAAGGATGGGGAGCTGGCTGGAGGGAGTCCAGCGTAGGGCAACAAGGATGATGGAGGTGGAGCACCTCCCTTATGAGGAGAGGCTGAGGGAGCTGGGTCTCTTTAGCTTGGAGAAGAGGAGACTGAGGGGTGACCTCATTAATGTCTACAAATATTTGAAGGATGGGTGTCAGGCTATTCTTAGTGTCATCTAGTGATAGGATGAGGGGCAAGGGTTGTAAGCTGGAACATAGGAGGTTCCACATCAATATCAGAAGGAACTTCTTCCCAGTGAGGGTGACAGAGCACTGGAACAGGCTGCCCAGGGTGGTCGTGGAGTCTCCTCTGGAGACATTTAAAACCCACCTGGCTGTGTTCCTGTGTGACTTGGTCTAGGTGATCCTGCCGTGGCAGGAGAGTTGGACTAGCTGATCCTTCGACGTCCCTTCCAATCCCTAATGATTCTATGAACTCCTTGGGCTTCCAATTCTCTCACCTCAAGGTTTTACACAATGCCACAAATCTGCTTGGGCAACTTGCAAATGCAACAAGTGTGAAGCACTTGTTTCTTCAGTGTTTCCTTCAGTGACCAATTATAAAGGTTCTAAAGTAAATTTTTTATCAGAACTTTCTTTAAAATTATTCACAATAACAATTTTGATTCTTTCTGCAACACTTCTAACAACTCTCAGGTTAAAGCTACCGGCAACTGATGACAAAAACTTCCCTCCCTCTGAATAAACCAGTTTTGTAAAAGCACAAACCCTGCTGTCTAAATACTTCCTTAAATTTGCACATTATCAGTGAGTCTTATTTATTTACTAACATCTGCTCCATTAGACTTTACAAACTCTTCTGTTTCTAGTTCAGTTCATACACTAAAGAAGTAATGTTTCAGCTGGGGAGAGAAGAGGAGGAATAGATCAAGCAACTGCATCGAAACCACTTTAGTTTTGGTTCCATTGAATAAAACAGTCTCCTCTATAAGCACTATGTAAAAAAATAATTTAAATTAATGTCCTCTGATTTTTTTTAATTTCTACTTCACATTCACAATGGAAAAACAGCCACCCAGATCTATAGTGTGCCTGGGACTCAATAAATGAGCCATGCTCAGTTGCTACTCAATATATTTCTAACCTCTAGGATGAACTGTAAACACTGCAAGGATCAGGCACTTGAATTGAACTACAGAAAGGAAAATAATTAAAAATCTATTATGGTAACTAGGGCTGATGAGTTCTACCCTCTCCTTTTCAGTCAATACTATTAAGTCCAACTTGGACTGTAACAGAGTTTGTTTTCACTTTTTCTAAAGTAAACACATGCTGAAGCTTTCTGACTTCTAGGGTTCATTAAAACATAGTTCACCACAAACTTGAGGCACCTTTTTTTCTTAGGACCAGAAGAGCCAAACTGCAGTAAGTGGTTTGTTTAACAACCACACACATGTTCAGTAACAGGAGAAATCTCGTGTTTATATACACAGCCTGGTTAAAAGCAGGCAAAATAAATAAAAGTACAGTAGAAGGAGTTTTTCCTTTTTTCCAGCTAGCTGGGCACAAACACGTAGCTGCTTAGTGACGGTTATGGCCATGCTCTTTCACCCAGGCTGTCTGGGTGAAAATCCCTCTTTTTTGGGATTTAATCTGGGTGATGCACATACAGAAATCCATTCTCAACACCACTTGGCTAGCACCAGCCCCCACGGCACTTCTAAAACCTAAACACCATGTTCTAGCAAAACACGCAGGTGGAACACCATCCTGGTCACAATTCGACTCAGGCCGGCTAATGAGAAAAGGAAAAAGAATCTGTCATCATTCTGAGGTTGAATAATGTGACCAAGGCAAAGGGGTGAAGGCAGTCCCTAAGCGCTGTATTACCACAACCATTAAGACAATTCATACAGTCACACCCTGGTGGCTTTAATGCATGAAAACATTTTAATTTGCTGCACTCATTCTTCATTTGCAAAGCTGCAAGCCTGTGGCTGCATTCTGCAACTCTTTAGCAGCTACGCATCTCAGCTGCTCAGGTAAAACCTGTCCTTTCTATCACTTGATTGCCTACAGCTTTTCTGAATTGTAAGGTGTGGTTCCACAGAGATGCAGTTCTGAACTACCAATTGTAACTTCCGTACGGAATGCCTTACTCCCCAAATAACGCTAAAAGAAAGAATATTTTCAGGTTAAAAAGGTGAATTGTCCCTAATTAAAGCTAAGTAATGCTATGGTGTCCTCTGGATGCAGTCTAATTAAAACAGCATTCCAAAGGTCAAAAGTTAACACATTAATAAATCATAAAGGCTCATAATTGCAGCTGGTGCATTATTTTAATTACCACTAAAAAATATGCTTTGAACACTGTTTCTCGTTAGCATCGTGTGAAACAGCACAATCGGTGGTATGGGGGAAAGTCTGTTCACACGTTCTTTTGTTCTGTCACAATGCTCAGCTTCAACTCCAAAGGCACAAACAATCTTCAGCCTAGCTCACAACACGTGTCTGAGGACCACCTAAAGCAAAGGCAGCAGTCTGCAAATTAATACAATTATTTCCAAGCACTGTATTAGCACCATGAGAGCAAAAGAGTTAACTCTTCTACATCTTCTCCCTGTACATGAGAGTCTCAAGCTAGGATGTTTTCCACTCCGTTTAAAGGCTAAAACCCCCACACAACTGCACATCCTTATGAGTTCAGAGTGCAGAAACAGGTGTCTACCTGCAGTCACACGTACGACCTCACAGAATCCTTGGCTCTTGCCTCTGTAGCGCATTTTATTTTTCACAACTCAATTATTCACAACAATGGAAAGCAGCCATGCAAGTGCTGGAATATTCATGTTTTCATGCAATTTGACTGGCAGTTCTGTAATTGTGGTAAGCTGCTTTGACCAAGGTTTCTATAGCAACAGCCTTGCTGTCAATTCTTACCTGTTCTCTGGTCATCCATTGTACTGAGCTTAGTCTCGTCAGCTACTGTTAAAAGGTAAACGTACAACGGTTAGCCCAGTTAGTGCCCATGCCCCACATGCATCCAACATTCCTTCTAGTCTGCACTGTTTTGTTCAAGTTAGAGGTCCTTAGCAATGTCATACTTCATGCAAATAAACTGCAAAAGTAAGCAAACACTCTGGGTAGACGTGGCAGCACACTAGTAACCTTCATGCAATGTCAGTCATGTTCACATCACAGGCAGGTACAATATGTTATTTACGTGTTAGCACATGACAGCTAGTCAAGACGAGTCAATAGCACCAACCTTACTATCCCCTGAGGAACTTGGTGAACGGGGGACTGTAGTGGAGATATTCAGAATTGCAGTAAAGGAGCTATTTATATTGTATTTTATTATTTGAGCAGGAAATTCTGTGTGTTTAAACAATCAAAGACTGTTCATTAGATTCTGCACTTCAGAATCTAAACTCACTGGCAGGGAAATGGATGAGCTTATTAGCCATTACTTGTTCTTAGTTGTTTTCTCAGTTAGAATCATTACAGTCAATTGCCTGCCTCAGCTGCCGCTACTTTACAGGGCTTCTGATAGAACTATTACAACTTGCATTACGTATGGATTACCAGACTACCCCATTTTCTTATTCTGAGTGAACTCTTAAAAAAATACTTGCACCTTTAATATTCTAATCAAAATCCATCTATAAAATGAGAGCTTTAAAAGGATCTTTGAGGCTAATTGCATTATAGTTATGAACTGAGGATAATCCTGTCTACCCAGAACCACAGCACGGTACAGTTCCAAGCAGTCATCCCACACCAGTTGCAAAATGAACTTGTCTCCTCCATTTTCATATATATTTTTAAAGTTTATGTATAACCATGCACCCAAACAGCTAGGCTATTTCAATGTAGGGACATTTACAAATGGTACAAACAACACGCAGCCACTTGGCCATTCACGCAACGAACACTTCCCACCAGTACACAACACGCGCAGTAGCACTGCACTTAAACAATACGTTTGGAATTACAAGTTCTACATACTTACAACATGAAAATCAGGTTCAAATAAAACAATTGAAAAAATATCACTCACTACCTAGATCCATGCTTTTGGATTTTCGTGTTTTAACAAACTCCAACTGACTGGCATCTGAAAACTGCTTTGTACGCTTTTCTGACATGCTCTGGCGTCCAAAACCCTCTCGCTGGAAGGCAAGCACTGGATCAACATCTGGACTAAGAGTGCTGTAGGAAGGGAAAAAAACCATGCGAACATTTGTCAAGATCACGCAACCTTTCGCTCTGCAGAGAAAAGCATTCATTTAGCACGTGACTTCTACCAACGACAAAGTGCACATTTTCAAATGAACCACTGCAAGCAATGGGTTACCCACACGATGGACTTGTTCGCTGCGCTGAGCAGTTCCAGCCATAAAGCATTAAGAATTTCACTCTTGATCTTTAATGAAAGGTACCTACACAGCACGCTGCTAGAAGGTACAGCCTCAACACAGGCACGGTTTGAGGGAGAATAAAACATCCCTTCTCCATCATGAGAAACAAATCTATTATCAGATTTTTCTGCAGTAAAAATTTGTCTACTAAAGCTCAATCAGCCGCAGTCCTGCCTGAAGCCCACAGACGTTGCATGAACATCTCTCTACACACGTGAAATCGCTTGCGCATTTCTCACGGGATCTCCCAGTTTTAACCTGGCCATGACACACGTGCTTGTTTTGACTCATTGCTTCTTTACAGGGCAAGTATTCACCACAACGGTTCCACTCCCAAATCAGAAAAGGGGGCCACTGGACCGAGTTCAGTCTCTCCAGCAGTTCTTGCATGACCTTGGCTGAGTGAGTCAGGTCCTCTGCAAGCAGTGCCAGGTGCTTCTCTGCGCTTCGCCGGAAGCGCGCTGAAGACAGATATGTGAGTGTTGGTGAAACGTTGGCAAGAACGCAGGCAAAACGTGATGTGTGAGCTGCACCCTAGGCTTGCAATGTGTCACTGTGGCCACCACACATGTTGAGAAAAATAAGGGTTTTTTTTTAAATTGCAAGGCTGATTATTGCAAATAAACAAAATGAAAAGGAATTCACACAGAGATCGTCCCTGCAAATGGAACAGCATTGGGAACAGCCTGAAGGCAAGCCTGAACAATTTCGATTGGTGCTCCCTCTGACACAAAAAGATACCAACAACATCACATACTAAAAAAAAGGTCGTTCGCATGACTGTTATTTATCCTACAGGAAAAAGATCCCTCCAAATCCCCCCTTCGATTAAAACCAACCCAAATGTTTTGTCACTGAGACTTTTAAATACATGAAATTTTTCCTAAGTATTGTGTTCTATGCTGAGGGCTAAGTGTAACACGCATCTCATACACAGTGAGAAACAGCCAAAGAGTGACTTTCTACACAAACAACTTCCACCTTTACATTCTACAACATTTTTGAATGTACTACAATTTATAGAAGTATCTTTGATCAAGAAATATCTGAGTCTTTGGCACAACAGTGAAGACGTCCAAAGGTATCAGTCACATTAAAGAATGAAAAACATGATGTGCTGTACCAGGCAGCCTGGAAGAAATTCAGTCCAGCAGCGGCAGATTTGCAAATAATAAGTAAGATATTTGCATGTGACAAGCATATAATACTTAAGTGAAAGCTGGATCAGAGCTTGTATGAACAAAGACAATGTCAAGTGCCTTTTGACTTCTATGTCTCTGGCTCAGGCTCATAATGTTTTACACTCAATTACTGCAACTATTTCAGAGATGTCTGCACAATTTAGCAATGTTTTGAAGCAATATGCTTAAAAGTTCTGATGAATCAGAGCCCAAACTCATAAATAACTGTTTGGTACTCATGTCCACTCCCACAAAACAGGGGGAAAAAATTAGAGGCTAGATGAAAGAGACAAAGCCAACGTGCAGTTCTGGCACTGGCAGCAGCAAAAACATCGGTGAATCAGAACCACCTAAGTCTGAAAACATCCTCCAAGTGACTCAACTGAACTTACAGGGTTTCAGCACCTTCCATAATCAGATCATAAATGACTTTCCCAGGGCCACACAGGAGTTTCTGGCTCACTGCTAGTCAGCCCAGTCTCTGAAGGCCAGAAGAATGTGGTTTTACTAAGTGAGAATTTTCTCTGGCAACATCTGTTAACACAGCTCACATTAGTTAAAGACGACCGGCTTCATCTCGCTGAATAAAACGTATCCTGTGACACCTTCGTCAGAAACGGTGAGTTTCTAGAACTGTTTGTTTTGGCTGTGTGCTCCTTTTTTTCATATGAATTTGCTTTGATCCCGATACATGAATCTTCTACAAAGATTTCATGTAAACACTGCACACACAGATATATCCAGTGCAAAGTCCTAAGAACATTCTAAAACTCCAAAGTTAAATAAAACTCGAAGAAGGCACCACAGGTTCCAAAGCAAGCATCAAGGCTGGGACACAGCAGCAGCAACTGGGAGCTCTGGAGACTGGATCCCAGTGAGGATATTAAGCTCAGGGCCTTTCTCTCTGCTTCCCTTATCTGCCCTACCTTCCAACCACACATATCCAGGGGATCATTACTCCCTGTTTGCAATGTACCCTGCATACTAAAAGCACTATTTAGCACCTAACATAACTTGCTCTGCCATCACATCTCCGAGCTTTCCACGGTGAACATCTCTGAGCCCTATGTAAAGCCATCAGTCCTCCTGCTTTGCTTCCATCGTGAAAGCCCTACGAGGGTGTTTGAGTAACTAAGGAAGGAGCACATCACAAGAGCCTGGATGCGTCCCTGCTGCCAAAAGGATTCAAAGGCCCCCTCGAAGATCCATGACCGGAAAAGCCAATGAGCACGGAGGTGGAACTAACGCCCCTAAAATGCCTCATTATAATATTTCTTAACTGCATTAATAAAAGACAGAAGGTGTCTTTAGTACAAATCATTAAGCATTGCCAAATGCAATTTACGATACTCTAGCATACTTAACAAATGAGATTTCTGGAATGACAGCTGATCCTTAAAAGAATGTAACCGTCTTCTGACCCTCAATGTTATTAAAATTCCACTTATTAATCCTGTCTTATTGCCCATTTGTTTTCATAACATTTTCCTCAAGGATTAGGGAGATATTTTCAGACTGGAAAAGCTTACATTTTCTTCTGTGATTCAGAACAGCTGCCATTCTTGTTTGGATAACCCTTCATCCATATTCTTAGCTTTACCCTTTGTGCCTTGCAGCACAATCATACAATGCACCTTTGCTTCACAAGTCTTCCTTCATCCATTAGCAGCAGGAAATTAATGCAGCAATCTAATTCTACGGTTCTTTACTTTTTTACAAATAGGATACAGCAGATAGTAAGGTGCTGTGAGATCTACTCTTTTCAGTGCAATTGTATCTGAAGGCCTTCATAACTTCTCATACGCACATTAACAACTTTGAGGGTGCTCAGTGTTTTCACAATATCTAAACTTTGTTTTCCTCACTGTTACTCTGATTTTCAGAAGCACATGAACAGCAAGCTATGCTGCAGAAGTACATGCAAAAGCATCTGCAGGTTTCAGATGGGCTCCTTCTTTATGCAATAGGGTTTTGCTCATATTCTGCTAAAACAATTCTCTCAGCAATCAGCTATTAGGAGCAGCCCTGAGCACTGTCTATTTTACTTAAACAGCTCTAAAAGCTTTTACAAAAGACAGATGGACTTTCAAGGGCCCAAATTACAGGTATGACTTGTCCAAGAGAAGAGATGCAACATCATAAAAAAAGGGAAATAAGGATGGAAAAAATCACTTGTTTACATAATCGTTAAAACAGCCCAGAAAATACAGAGCTCAGTTCCTGAGCGCGAGATGAAATGAATTAATATCCAGCGCAGAAGAAGCTGACAGGTGCACATCAGCTGGCAGATGCTAGTGCTCTTTTACTGAGATATTGCTGACACACTCCTAGCAGACTTCAGAGATAAGACAAATAAAAAAGATTCATGTACTTCGCACTACTTGTGGTAATTACCTAACTTCAAGCAGTAGCACTGTACAGGGGTGGGCTTTTAGTTTGCTGCTACTATAGATAACAACAGGACTTGCAAATTAAATCCCAGACCTGTATTAATGGCACTAAGCAAGACACAGTGTTTCTTCGGCAGGAATCCAAGCAAGTCAACAAAGGAGCTCAATGCATTTCACATTAAGACTTCCATGCATTTCACATTAAGACTCTTACAGAAGAGTGAACAGAAGTCACTAGAGCCAACATGAGAGTCACAGATATTACTTTTTGTACAGATTAACACATAAAGTTATTTTCTACAGTTGTAAATGTGAAGCTATTGCAGCACGCTGCCTACGCATGCTGGTTAACGCTCAGACAATGATAGGAAAGGTATTTCTTTGAGTGCAATAAATAAAGCTTAACTAGTTCTCCTTGTACAGGCATTAACACTAAAGCAAAACAAAGAGCTGCCTCGACCTCTACGCAAATGCTAAAATTATTAGGAAAATCAAGAAAGTGGAGCAAAGTATTAAAAGGCTTCCAGATATATGCTGAAATACAAAATTTTATGCACTTGAAAATATTTACACTGAGGTTTATAAAGTTTTCAACTGGAGCTATTTTTTAATGTTTCAATTTTGCAGGGTTTTTTAATTACAAAAGCTAGTCCAGTTGGCATCTAAATGACTATAATGAAACTAACACATCTGTACCCTGATGTGGTCTTAGTAACAATTAGTAACTGTTCAGCAAATGTGTTTTGACAGAGGACTAAACTGCACACAGAAGTACAAAGTCTAACCCATTATCTGTACACACTTCATTGAAACACAGACAATTACCAGAATAAAAATAGTGAAATTTAAATGTGATGAGAGGAAAAAAAAGATTAATATTAGCAGCAAAAAATTAAACTAAAGGAAAAGATGTAACTGCAGCTGTCCCCCTTTTCCTTCCACTAAGCCATGCTCTTACCAATCTGTTGACTCATTAATTGCCGCTTTAGCCCATCCGCCAGCATCAACAGTGCCAAACCCAACATCATCATGGGAACTGGATGACGACTGGTCAGAGAGATGTGGAGGGAGGACTGACAGCCTGTCATCTTCAATAATGACAGTGTCATCTTGTGGCATGTTCACTGTTGGAGACAGCTGATATTTACCTGAATATGAAAGGGGGAAAAAAACCCAAACCCTTAAATAATAGCAGAGAGTGCCTTGAATGATATATAATCAGAGCTGATAAAACGCCTTGTCAACCTGCAGTGCTACTGATAAGAGTGACACAACACAGATAATAAAATTAACTTTATCTCACTTTGTACACATCTTCCTATACAGAGGTCTGGAAAATAATAGACGCCAGTTGTACCCACGGCCTCCTGCACGAAGATCACAGAATGACAGAAGAATTGAGGTCGCAAGGGACCTCCCATCTGGTCTAACCCCTCCTGCTCGGTCAAGGACACTTACAACCAGTTGCCAAGGACCATGACCAAAAGGCTTTTTTCAATATTTCTACTTCGTGACATCCTTGGGCAAACTGCGCCAGTGCTCAGTCACCCTCACAGTGAAAACGTGTTTCCTGAAGTTCAGAGGTAACCTCCTGTGTTTCCATCTGTGCTCGTTGTCTCCAGTTCTAGGAATCAGTGAAAAGCTCCTTTCCCAGAACAATCTTCTCTTGCATCAAATCATTAGGTAGACACAAAGAACGAGCTCAGAGGGGACAAACAGAGCTCATCATTTCTCCTGACCAATCCTGCCTTCGTGAAATCTGAAACTTGTCTGACCGCTTCCGGAGACCGGAATCCTTTAACGAAAAGCCTTCAAAAACTCTGATCTGACATTTTAAACATTTGGTTCTAATTCTCACTACCTGCAGCAGAATTTCCAATGAATGATGAAATTCCTGGAGTTTTATTCCTAGAATTGTATTGTCTTACTAAAACAATTAGTAAAATTGTCACATCCCATGAGATGCACCAGCTTCTTCAAACATTAATCTGTAAATATTCTCAAGCTATGATTGAGTATTGTGTCCAGTGCTGGGCTGGAGTATTGTATCCAGTTCTGGGCTCCTCAGTTCAAGAAGGATGTGGAGCTGCTGGAGAGGGTCCAGCGTAGGGCAACAAGGATGATGAAGGAGGTGGAGCACCTCCCTTATGAGGAAAGGCTGAGGGACCTGGGCCTCTTTAGCTTGGAGAAGAGGAGACTGAGGGGTGACCTCATTAATGTCTATAAATATTTGAGCTGTGGGTGTCAGGAGGAGGGAGCTGGGCTCTTCTCAATGTCATCTAGTGATAGAACGAGGGGCAATGGGTGTGAGCTGGAGCATAGGAGGTTCCACATCAATATCAGAAGGAACTTCTTCACAGTGAGGGTGACAGAGCACTGGAACAGGCTGCCCAGGGAGGATGTGGAGTCTCCTTCACTGGAGACGTTTAAGACCTGCCTCGATGTGCTCCTGTGTGACTTGGTCTGGGTGATCCTGCTGTTTCAGGGGTATTGGACTGGATGATCTTTCGAGGTCCCTTCCAATCCCTAATGATTCTATGATGCACTGCAGTACTAAACTATGTAACATAAACTGCTTCTATGGACACATCCAGGATTTTCACACCTTATTTCTCCTACAGAGATGGAAAAACTGTGCAGAATTAGGGAAAGAAGAATTTTTTGCTCTGTTTTGCAAAGTTTCCAGTTCCTTTGCATGCAATTATTAAAAAAAACCCAACCAACAAAAAAAACCCCAATGCACACAGAACCACCTAAAATCACATGCAGCTAGAGAACACATCTTGTACAGCTTTCCAAACGGGAGAAAACTGGTTTCAGAAGAGATCACTGAAGAAGTGGCCGGAAGGAAAAGGTACTGCATGGTGAACATCTCATTGCTGTTGAATTGAGGGTGTTCAGTCTGCATTACAGCTAATTCTTTGCCCAACAACAGCTTGTTTGATGGACATGTTAATATTTGGGCTGGTAATGTACTTCTTTCCAAACGCAATGCCTACACGACTGTTAACCCTGCAGTTAATAATGTCTCCCAAGAACTGGTTGTGAAAAGGTGTGACCTTATGGCAATCAGCAGATCGAACCTCCCACTAGAAAGCATGCAGGAATTCAGTCACACTTGAATTTTTCACTACCATTTTTATACCTGACAAAGGTGAAGGCTGACATTTTAATAGGTGCTTTGGAATTAGGAGAAAACCCATCTGACATGCCTATGATTGTCACTGCAGCTGAAGCTAAAAACAGGTGACAGGCATCACGTCCAGCAGATGGTTAAGCAGACCTCAGCAATGGACTCAACATGAGCTTTGCAGAAAGCTTGGCTGAAGTGGACAGAAAACACCCTTGGAGAAAGCAGGAGCTGTGAGAAGCATTACAAGAAAACATCAAGGAAACTTCAAACCCAACAATCATCAGTACAAGTGACTGATCGACACATCTGAGGTGTTGCTCAAACTGTCTACAAGTGTCTCCAAGATGGTAATTTCCCTCGGGCTAGAAAAGTCTTTAAAATAGACTCTAAATACATTTCCAAGTTCAGTTTCTTTAATCCAACTTCAGCAGGGTAATCTGTAATAAAGTACTTCGGGCAGAGGAATAAGGAAGACAAGAAGTGTCGTACGAAAGACCTTTCAAGAGCCTCTCATCTCAGGACAACGAGGCTCAAAGTTCTTGAACAAGTTATCAATCTGAACAAGCGTAGCCTCAGAACTGTCCCAGACTACAGCACAAAGAAGGGCTCCCATCTATCTGTGCACAAAAAGAAGTCTCAGAGCTCCACAACCAAACGGCCGGTCTCCAGGACTTTCTGTTTACAAGGAAAAATACGTCAAACAGCAACACTTGAAACCTCTAGCACAGGCCTACAGTCACCCAGAAAATAGTTCAGACCTGAATTAAAACACTAATGAAACCCTGCGCATACAGAGCACGCAGAATTAACGTCAAACAATGAAAAAGCCAGCTACTCCAGGTTCTTTCCACCCTTTAAAAGATGGGAAGTTTGGTTGTTTCCTGTGATAAACTGGCTCCCACACTATACACTACCCTGTCACAGCACTGCGCAGGTCTTGGTTGCTCTGCTTTTTGCTATTGGTTTGTCTTCAAAATGAGGTTTAAACATCTGTGGAATTTAAGGTTTAAACATCTGTGGAATGACCTTACAGTATCACAGAATCACAGAATCATTAGGGATTGGAAGGGACCTCCAAAGATGATCCAGTCCAATCCCCCTGCAAAAGCAGGATCACCTAGACCAAGTCACACAGGAACACAGCCAGGTGGGTCTTAAACGTCTCCAGTGAAGGAGACTCCACAAGCTCCCTGGGCAGCCTGTTCCAGTGCTCTGCCACCCTCACTGGGAAGAAGTTCCCTTTGATATTGATGTGGAACCTCCTATGTTCCAGCTTACATTCTGGTGGCATTTCTGTCCAGGGAACTGCAATCTGTAAAGAGTTGTTTTCACTTCATTGAGACACACCCTTTACACCTCCAGTTAATTTTTCTTCAGCAGTGCTTTCTCCTGATTCTATCCGTAAGATAACAATTTTTTAGAGAACAAAGTATTTCCTGTAGCATAGGAACTATCAAATTTCATGGAACTGTGGGGCATCCTTCAGGATGAAGAGCAGATGCAGCACAAGATATCGTTATTCCCTGTACCCCCTGATAAGTAACTTCTGTTTAGTCACTGGGCTACAAAACCCACCGTGGTCATTTAAAAAAACCCCTGCAAGTAGAAAAAAAAGATAAGAAAGCAGATTTTACACTAGGCTGTTTGTTGAATAAGAATAATTTGTAGAGACAGCAGCGATGCATCCGTGCATTGCACAAGGCAATACACAAGACTGGTGCACCACAAGAAAACACTTGAATTTTTAACCCCAGACCAAATAAAACCAGCCTAACACAGTTGTTATTTTGAACGTCCTAACATGCAACCTGGAAATACTAGAACTAAATCAATAAAGACAAGGGTTAATTACAGCCATCTAATCGTTAGAAAACCCAATCTGTATGTATTTTTAAAAGCCTCAAAAAACCAGAATTGTAATTCCTTGAACACAGAAAGAAGTGTCTCTATTAGAATTTTTCAGCAATACATTATCAAGTGAAAAAGCCTGAGAAAATCTGCAACAGCAATGATTCTCCAGAAAGGTTGATCAACATAAGACTTTTAAGAAGCATTAAAGCATTGCTGTTCCTCTTTTGCAGTAAGCAAATGTGATGTTACACAACTTAATTCACATGCTAGAGCTGGCACTTTATTCCCACTCTCACAGCAAGGTTCTGACAAGCAGCTCTTGCTGTCAGTCATGGGAAAAATAAGGAAATTCCCTTAAATACCCTCCATGAAAATGAGATGAGATCTGTTCAAAAGAAAGAAAACTCTCAGAAGTTTTGTTCCCAATGTAAGCAATGACTGAGAAGAGAAGGCATTTTGCAGCCCTTGGGATCAGCACTTTTGAAGAGCCTAACTTTGGAAGGAAGAAAACTTAAAATCCACCCAACAGCAAACGAAGCAGAAAGACTACTCCTTCACCTCACCAGCACAACGTACTGAGAGCACTGGGGGTTTGCACAGCTGAATCCACTGAAGGGTAAAATGAGAAGACATCAAGTGCTTCAGAAAAACTGAAAGTCAGAGGACTGCAGCAATATGGGAGAACACCCATGGGGATCAGCTCCCCATAAAGCACCTCTTTAGGCTTGTCTTCACGGCCAAGACTGGCATGGGAAGGTAGAGGCCTCCAGTCTTCTTTAGCCAGATTGTTCTTATGACTAATTCTCGCTTTTAGGCTAACTTTCAAAAGTGGAGAAGACTCTGGGAAAATAACTAACATAGATATACATCCCCCAGAAGATGAAAACATTCTGAGTTCTTTCTCAGTATCAGTGCACACTGTCAGCAAGTTTGGTGGTGGACACAAAGCTGGGTGGTGTACAGACACCCCTGCAGACTCTGCTGTCATTCAGCGGGACCTGGACGGGCTGGAGAGCTGGGCAGAGAGAAATGTAATGAAGTATAAAAAGGATAAGTGTAGAGTCTTGTATCTGGGCAAGAACAAACCTAGGCACCTGTATAGGCTGGGGACAGACCTGTTGGAGAGCAGTGAAGGAGCGAGGAACTTGGGGGTCCTGGTGGACAGCAGGATGACCATGAGCCAGCAATGTGCTCTTGTAGCCAAGATGACCAACAGCATCCTGGGGTGGATCATAGTGGGGTGGTTAGCAGATGGAGAGAGGTTCTTCTCCCACTCTACTCTGCCCTGGTGAGACCACACCTGGAGTATTGTGTCCAGTTCTGGGCTCCTCAGTTCAAGAGGGATGTGGAGCTGCTGGAGGGAGTCCAGCGTAGGGCAACGAGGATGATGAAGGAGATGGAGCACCTCCCTTATGAGAAGAGGTGAGGGAGCTGGGCCTCTTTAGCTTGGAGAAGAGGAGACTGAGGGGTGACCTCATTAATGTCTATAAATATGTGAGGGGTGTGTGTCAGGATGGAGCCAGGCTCTGCTCAGGGTCATGTAGTGATAGCACAAGGGGCAATGGGTGCAACCTGGAACATAGGAGGTTCCACATCAATATGAGAAAGAACTTCTTCCCAGTGAGGGTGACAGAGCACTGGAACAGGCTGCCCAGGGTGGTTGTGGAGTCTCCTTCACTGGAGACGTTTAAAACCTACCTGGATGTGTTCCTGTGTGAGTTGGTGTAGGTGACCCTGCTTTTGCAGGGGGATTGGACTGGATGATCTTTTGAGCTCCCTACCAATCCCTAACAATCCTGTGATTCTATGTGATTCTATGATCAGTGCTAATAGGGCCAGAATTCTTCTGCATGAGAAATGACTGGGTCTTAGAAACATTAGCAACTCTGAAACAGGCAACTGTGCCTGTCTCTCCTAACAGGTAACAATACCTCTTGTTGTAGAGCACAGCAAGCAAACATGTGTGCAGTATCATCATAAATGATTACACTGCAGTTTTAACCTAGCAGCACTCATTAATTAATACAAATTAACTTTAGCAATATTTTAATTTAATAATTATCTTAATTTCAATTAATTTAAATTACTTTTTAAACTATTTTGCATTAATTAAGAATTAAATTTTAATTAGTGTATTGTATTTTATTTTAATATTTTATTTTTTGTAATGTAAAACTGACTGCTGCCTAAAAGCTGGTTTTAAACCTGAAAGCTCTGTGAGGCTGCTGTGGCAGCAGGACAAATCCACTTCTGCTAAGAGCAGTTTTCAGTGTCACTGGACTGGATCACATTTACTATGAGTTTGAGGCACAAATTGATTTTCTATGCGCTTCCAACTACAGCATCAACAGACTTCAGTCACAACCAACCAAGTTTCTAAATAGTTCCTGGCTTCTGAAAGCAATCCAGAAAAACAGTGGTTCAGAGGAAATCAAAACATTGACCTCAGGTTATAAAACACAGAAAGCAGGATGGGGTGTTCTCCTGTGTCTGTGTCATAGAAGTATCCATAAGCATTAGATTTTAAGAGCTCTGGAAAGGTATTTTTTCTGCGGTTGAAATATCAGCTACTGACTACTGTGCACGGGACGACACCAGAGTGATGAGCCGCTAGCTCGATTTAGCACAGCACGTCTTCTGTTCCTTCAAAGTGGAAGCAAACTGCGCTGCTGAGGCCCACGTGCACAGACGCTCTCTGGGTTCCTGTCCCATCGCTGCATCAGGTGTTTCAGTGGAAACTCGTTTGCACTTCTATGAGCTCCCTGTGTCAATCCTCCACAAGTTTTATTTAAAGCCTTGACACCACCCCAACAGACCTCTCAATGGAAGAGTAGTGCTGAAGATTTCAAATTCTTCAGTTTGTCATCAAATACACAGCTTGTTTAAATTGCTCTCTTTAAGAGCACATGACACGGAGTGAGAAAGTGTCCTGCTTCAGTGGAGTGTGATTTATTTCTAGTGACTGTTGCTCAAATGCACAAAAAACAAAAGGGCAAAAGACTTGACTACAAAAATCCCTTAAACAGCGTATCTGTGGGTTTCTGGAAAGTTTAACAACCGTGTTCTTCTGCTACACCACAAGCAAACTCCAAAATACAAGCAAACTCCAAAATACAAGCAAACTCCAAAATACAAGCAAACTCCAAAAACCCCCAAAACTCTCCCAACGACGTCAGGACAGACTGGAATATACAGACAAACTAGTAGAAAAAGTCTAAATGGTGGCCTTTCATTTTATAAGGCTGAAAATGAATCTGAAGCAACTAAACCTAAGTTCAGCCTTGTTTTATGTGACATTTATAGCAACATCTAATATATTCTCGGGGTGTCCAGCGTACCAAAAAAGTCCCAGATTTAATGACCACGCTTTATATGTTTAAAACTCACAACTCAAGCAAGCAACTGCTGCATCTTCTGCTGGGCAGTATTTTCATGGAGATTTCTGACTAACCCCACGCCAGTCGGTCGAGCCTGTGGCAGGGCAGGCCTTCATTGCCCAGCCCTGTGCCTCAGAAGCTGAACTGCTGCAGAGCAACTGCTAACAGCCTCGTTATCTGCTGGGGCCACGCAGGTTGAAGAGCACTGAACCTACACAAGGGATGCTTCAACTTAGCAATGGTGTTTTGAAGTCGGTGTACCGCACAGCAAATGCTCAAACACATGAAGGAGTGCCCCAATATGAGTGGGGGTGGTTAGCAGATCAAGAGAAGTTCTTCTCCCCCTCTACCCTGCCCTGGTGAGACCACATCTGGAGTATTGTGTCCAGTTCTGGGCTCCTCAGTTCAAGAGGGATGGGGAGTGGCTGGAGAGAGTCCAGAGTAGGGCAACGAGGATGATGAAGGAGGTGGAGCACCTCCCTTTTGAGAAGAGGCTGAGGGAGCTGGGTCTCTTTAGCTTGGAAAAGAGAAGACTGAGGGGTGACCTCATTAATGTCACCCCTTAATAGAAGTTTTTGAAGGGTGGGTGTCAGGAGGATGGAGCCAGGCTCTGCTCGGTGCAATCTAGTGATGGGGCAAGGGGCAATGGGTATTAGCTGGAACATAGGAGGTTCCACATCAATATGAGAAGGAACTTCTTCACAGCGAGGGTGGCAGAGCACTGGAACAGGCTGCCCAGGGGGGTTGTGGAGTCTCCTTCACTGGAGATGTTTAAGACCTGCCTCGATGTGTTCCTGTGTGACTTGGTCTGGGTGATCCTGCTGTGACAGGGGGATTGGACTAGATGATCTTTCGAGGTCCCTTCCAATCCCTAATGCTTCTATGATTTCACTTAGTTTCTCACATCAAGTACCCCAAATGCTTGTGTAGAACAATTTTTTAAGTTGGTCAGTGCAACCTTCTTGTTTCCCACTTCCCACACAGCATATTAATCATCCTTGGATCAATCACAGGAGTGAAGACATCATACCCTGATTAGCAGAGTTGATTTGACTCACCCATTATCCTACTCATCGCTGCGTTCCTTGTGGGTGACTCGCTGAGCACATCGATCCCGCTGTAGAGGGAGTGGGAAATCCTCCGTTCTCGATCATCCAGCAGAGTCTCTATGGGCAGCTCTGGCCCTGAGGGGCTCCCAGGTGACTCCAGCTACACAGAGAGGAAAATTAGTGCCTAGGGTCCATTTAACAGCACAGGAGAACTGTCACAACTCGCCTAGGGCCTAGAGCTGTCTGGGCACCAAATGAGCTAGAACTTCTCACCTTGGACGAGCACAATTTGCAAGGACAGATCTGCCTAACGACCAGCTTTCTCAGCCTCTTCTATCGCGCCTCCCGCGGTGCCCTGTCAGATTTCAAATCCTTCAGCAGAAAAGCGGTGAACAAAAACCCCAGTGCATCTCGGTGCCTCTCGGCTGGAAAATTTCCTAAGCCAACAGTTCTGGGGTTTTCAACACCAGCGGGCAGACAGCTGGGCCTCCTTTCCCACACTGACAGCCTGTCAGAACCAGGCCTCCGCCAGGAGCACGGAGCAGGAGCCCCACTTGGAATTGGGCTCCTGGAGCTTTCTGAACGTTTGTCTGGAGATGTAATCATGATGGAAACCCCACCACACAGTTTAGTAGCCAACAGCAAACATTGAAATGTCTTGTAGTTAGGAGGAAAGAAAACACAACAGGGAAGACATCAGGGTAACATCTTTATTTTCTTTCTCGAGTCCTTCGTCCTGCCCTTCATGGCCGCAGCGTACGGACAGCTCTGTGCATTGCTGTGCCTGGAAGCTTCCCTGATCCCCACCGCAGCTGCAGCATCCGGGAAGAGCCACAAAACACTGAGCTTGACAAGACCTGAGGTTCCTCCCAGCCCAGCCCTCAACCGCAGAGCTGCAGGGTCCCTGTCTGCAGGCAGAGCTGCGTGGAGCATTACAAGAAGTAGGTGGTGTTAGAAGTGATGGAGATGTGCGCTTGCACACGTACACGGGGGAGAGAACAAAGCTGGGTTTTCTTCAGTGAGTCCCAGAGAACCGGAGCTCGGTGGTAAGCAACACTCACGTGAGGAAAAGAAAGACAACAATTTGGTATCATCTGGCAGGTTTAGTCACCCCATTAGCCACAGGCAGCTCCACTGAGGCTGCTGCCCCAGCCCTGGGAGCAAAGAGAATGAGCGCTGGTGCCCTCACGGGTCGGTTCAGATGCCGTATTTGTCAGCACCCAGTCACTCATCTGCAGAGATAAGAGATTCCCCACACCCCTGCCCAACCCTCACACCATCCAGCCTTCCTGCCCCTAACACTGTGGGTTCACCTGAATTCTATCGCTCTGCTGGCTCCTCAGAAAAGCTACCAAAGGAGCTTCACCAAGACCATTAAAGCAATCCACCTAAACAGCACAATCTGAAATGATCTTTCGTAGAAGGTTATTTTAAAAGATGCATTTCACAGTGGCTGCCACATGAACCAGCACATCAAAACATCAGCTGTTCTCATCAACACACCTCATCCTACTGAATTGTATCTCGATGTGTATGTCAAGTGCACCTCAAAACCAATGTCCTCACAGCCAGTGCTTTACACGTACTGAAATGCCGTGGCCACCAGATCCTGAGCAAGCCACAAACTCTTTGAAGCCACTGGGAACTGGGAACACTTATTCCAAGAACTGGTCTCTAAATGAGCATGAGAGTTGTTTGTAGTTTCAGGGATCACAGTAACAAGCCACATGTTTGTCACTTGTCTGTACTTCTTTAAACAGATGCTCATTATTAATCATTCAAGCTGCAATTCCCAGATGACTATCAGAAGTAGGCGACGAAAGATTTTGCCAAATGTGCTTCAAGGGCTACAAAGTGCTCGGCTACAGTCTGCACAGCAGAGGCTTTGAAGTCAGCCCAGTGGAGGAACGACTTCTGACCTTCAGGCACTGGCGTAATGCCCAGTGGAGGGGTGGAGGTTTGTGAAACACTGCATTACTAAGCAAAGGAGACCATGATTGGAAGGTTGCAGAGTCTGTAAAACTATTATTTCTGTTCAAAGCCATCATCTGTTTAATATAAATGAGATATTTAATGAAGTTCCAAATTGTAGACTTATCTCTCCCAGTTTGATAAGCACTGGGGAGATTTACTGCATCGGAGGGTCAACACAATTACAACTGCAGGCACGTCAAGCTTCAGGAGAATAATAAACTTGCAGTGCAAGTGAATTAGACTCAGTAAGGTTTAAATTGTAAAATGAGGATTTGTTTTATTAGTTTTTTAAATTGCAGATTACAACTGACAGCTTTACTGAAAAGTAAATTAAATAATATTTTTAGCCTCTGCTAGAAAGGATTCGAAGGCAAATTCAGAAAGAGGAGAAAAGTTCAATTCTGAAACACTGTAAGAAAAAAAGCACAGCAACATTAGATTGCTTGAGAGCTGAGACTTGCATAATGAAGGCATTAAGTGGTGAGCTAACCTTTATTTCACTGCCTTTAAATAAGGTGTGAAAACACCACAGTGCTTTGGGCTTTATGCTCCCAGTGCTGTCTTGATGACTGCACAGAACAAGTGTCCGGCTTTGAGCGATCCGGATCACACAGCCCTTCTTTGCGTGGCAACCTATCAGCTTTCAAACTCATTTGTGGGAAGGTCTCAAGAGATTTCCAGAAAGAATACTCTGGATACGCAGAAGTTCACTCCTGGTATCGCAGTAAAGCGTAAACGGGAGGAAGAGCAGGCGCTCGTGTCTGGATGTCCAAGCTCTAGAGAGTGAATCGCCTACTTCGTGGGGAAAACCTTTTTCATTTCTAATTCGCATCTCAAAAGATGGGTTTAAGCAAAGGCACTAACAGCCAACTACACACGTATTTTACAAAAGATACAATGCCTTCTACTAAATAGCAAAAATTAAACAGCAGTTACACAAGCAGCTTTTTTAAAGACAGTCTTTTCCTTACATTGTTACTGGGAAGTTTGGGGGAAAGGAATACATTGGATTTGTAAACTGCTGTGGGCAAGACAAAGAGACTGACAGTCCAAAGCAAGATTTCCATTCAAATAAAGAGGTGTTTTTCCTCCTGTATTTCTAGTAACGAGCTTGAATCACACACGCAAGTTCTTTCCCTGAGCTGCTGTCAGTGCTACCCAGTATAATTTGATTAACTGATACAGAGCAGGTAAGATAAGCAAAGGTGTATGAATCCCTGGCCTTCATTAAAGGCCTGGCAAGGAAGGCAAGCTACGCAGCACCTGGCCCCTACAGTCCCTATCGATCGCCACACTTGTTGATGTGACAGTTCAGACCAACTGAGGTTGAATTAAAGCAGAGGAGATTATCTAGTCCAACCTCTTGTTCAAATCAGTATCAGCAAGAGGTTACCCAGTGCCCTGGCCATTTGGGCTCTGAATACCTCCAAGGACAGAGCTTTCACAACCTCTCTGACCAGCTTGTGCCAGTGGTTGTCCACTTTCTCTGAAGGAAATTTTTTGTCTTATATCTAATGAAATTTCTTGTATTTCTGTTTGCAGCCAGTTTGCTTCTTGTCCTGGCACGGGGCAGCCCTGAGAAGAGTCTGGATCGGTCTTCTTTATTTCCCTCATCATGCATTTGCAGCCACTGGCAAGATCTGAGCCTTCTCCTCTCCGGGGCTGAACAGAGTTCCCTCGGTGGGGTCTAGCTCTGACCTACAACAAATGATCATATTCATAAAAATGCAGTAAAACCTCGTATGTTGCAGATTGTCTGTAGCTCCAGTCTCTTAAAATCAAAACAGAAGCAATATTTAAAATAATGGTTTCAATATAGAAAGTTCTCTAGCCTGGCCCTTTGTCATTGAGATAGGAGCCAGCTGTCCCCTCATGCACTGTCTGTAGTAACTAGCCCAGCTGCTGCTTATCTAAGTGATACAAGGACAACTAATGGGGTCCTTTTTACTTTACCATCACCATCCATCCTATCTGAAGTTATGCACTTCAGTATGAAAAGCTGATGCACAGGAACACTGCCGAAATACTCAAAGCAGAAACAACTTTTTTTGAAGAAGAAGAAACAATAATCACACTTTCCGTCAGCAAGTAAAGTACCCAAACACTTTCATGCAAGCTTCAAGGATGTTACAGAGGCTGGTATATAAATGTGCTGTGTGTCACACTGCATTCAAGGTCCTGAAGTTCTTTCGTCACACAGAATTCTTTCCAAGCTCCCTTTTTGCTTTTCTTATCTGAAGTCCACGCTGCTTTAGCTTCCTTTTTAAGCAGAGATATTTTTACACTACTACCAACATTAAATGTGATTTCCTCTGTTACCCACCCAAGCCAGGATCCTGCTTTAAGGACAGGCTTTGCAAGACGTGAAAATGTAAGTGAACGGCCACTAAAAGGGTCAGGGCTCACTCGGATGCACAGTCATGCCTGGTACATGGAAAATCAGCACGGTGCTTCTAAGAAATATTGCACTGCTGTTGTGATAGCCAGGGCAAGCTGGAGCCTGCAGACTGCATGACAGAAAATAGGCAAAGCAGATAAAAGTAAGTAAAGATAAATGAGGACATGTATCAGGGCAGAACAGAAGACACAAGATGCTGCAAAACAGAAAACCATGTGCATCATTTCCCAACACCCAAAAAGACCACCAGAACCCTAAAAGAGGTCATTAAACAAGTCTTGTCCTNGTTCAAGACCCGCCTGGATGTGTTCCTGTGTGACTTGGTCTAGGTGATCCTGCTGTTTCAGGGGTATTGGACTGGATGATCTTTCGAGTTCCCTTCCAATCCCTAACGATTCTGTGAAGATATGACACAATCCAAAAAATATATTTGCCAAGAAACTGAGAGGAAGAAGGAAGAATTTATGCAGCATCCTTCAGAACATGTTCAGACTATTGAAATCTTCAGACTAATGGAAGTAAAATGTTCACCAAGGACACCAAACATAAGAAGGTACACAGGACATCCGATGGACTCCTTGACTGCAAGAGTGAAAGGAGAAATGAAAGACAAGTTTGCAGTAGGAAGCCTCAGCGATTTCTTCACCTCAGGTGATACTGCTGAAGATACCAAGGAGTATGTATGATCCCATTCTTTCTAGCAAATAAGGAATGATCAGACAGAAGCAAACACACAGGAGCATTAGGCCAAAAGGTAGGTGAGAAATCAACGTATGGCCTAGGCTGGATGGCATTTTCCCAAAAGTCCTGAAGAAACTCCAACACCAAACTGCTTAACAGGTGGGCAAAATGTTCAACGCACTGTTGCAAAGAGCCATGGTGCCAGAGGTCTTGTTGCCTGTATCCTTAGAGGCCATCTTGGAACCTACAGACACAGAAGGTGTCTGACCTTCTCCAGATAAAATGGCAGCAACTACATCAAAAAGCAAAACCACTGAGTATGACAGACATGGGTCTATGTGGGTGGTAGACATCCATGGGGAAATCCTGCCTCACTGGGATACTGCAGTTGTGCCAATGTGCCACTGAGCTCTCTGGCAATAAAACAGACCTGACTTAGTTGCATTCTCCAAAGCATCTTCCAAGGCTTCACATCAAAAAGCAACTAAGTTTTCATGGGACTGGACTAAGCTTGCATTTTCTGGGTTGACATCTGGCTAAAGGACTGGGAACAAAGATCAGCCTTCAGGACAGAATAAAATGCTGTAGGCTGCTTGAGGGATCAGACCTAGGAACAGCTTAGTCCAACAGACAGCCTTAGCAGTGACTCAGAGAAGGGAGCGATCAGTGGAATCGCTGTGGTTCAAGAAGTCTCTTCCATAGTTAAATGAACTACAGAAAGTCATCACAAAACTAATCTAGCAAGAAAAGAAGAGGAACGAACCTGTCACATCAGCTTCAAAGCAGGGAAGTAGGTAGTGCACGCAGGAAAAAATGATGCTGAATGTTTTATACTTCCACATATATTAGGAAAAATAAGTTTGCTTGTTTCTTTCGTGTCAGAATGAAAGCACTCATCTGCAAAGCCTTGTTCACTGATCTATCTACTCCCTGTCCATGAGGTCCTTCCTTATACGCTTTGGGTTCACGGCTGCATCTCTGCTTTGTGGCTTGCTCCACTTTGAATTCAGCAACTAGAACAGGGATGAACAGGCATGCGGAAGTGAATCCGGGATCTGTAAACCATTTGCAAACCATCATTTGAGGCAGGTTTGGCAAGACATTAATTCTGTCAAAAGAGGAAGAGATGAGAACAACCTTTAAATCGCTCACACTGATGAAAACGGTGGTACCCCCTCTCTTACTGGTAGACAAGTGCTGTCTGCACATGACACGAACAGCGAGCGCAGACGAGCAGTCTGTGCCTCTAAGCTGTCCAGGCTGCAGGACTGAAAAGAGCAGGGTTCTAAAAGTAAAGATTACCTTTATTTTCTGGAATCAGCACATACTGCTGACAGCTGCCCGGCTCTGCCTGCCAGCCCTGCCCAAGCGCCGCGCAAGTGTATTACGACGGCGGAGCCAGCAGCTGTCTGCCCACACGGGCTAATGATCAGAACATCACTCATTAACTGAACATGACACGAGTTGCTCTGGGGTCTCTCCTTAAACTTAGTAATTTCTAAAATGTCAGCCCCAAGTTAAAGATCTAAAAAGCTGAGGGCTACATCTTCTGAAAAGTGGGGTATTAAATACTGGCTGTATATGAAGATCAGGTTGCACTTCACAGTCTTCCCATTTTTGCTACTGTCTGCACGACTTTGGAAACGGTCCTTAGAGTCTCTGTCTGTTCATATAGGAAAGCTGCAGGGTCGACATGCAACGCTGATGACAGAGGGAAGGCTCAAAGTTGGAAACACAGACTAGAACAGCATCTTTAACTTTTTTGAAAGCAGGGATGGGAACTGGAGGCACATGACGGCTTGGACGGCAACACTCTGTGCTGGGTTAGGAACTGGCTGGAGGGCCAAGCCCAGAGGGTGGTGGTGAATGGTGCCACATCCAGCTGGCGGCCGGTCACTAGTGGTGTTCCTCAGGGATCAGTGCTGGGCCCCATCCTCTTTAATATTTTCATAGATGATCTGGATGAGGGCATTGAGTCAGTCATCAGCAAGTTTGCAGATGATACAAAGCTGGGGGCAGATGTGTCTGAGTTGGAGGGCAGAAGGGCTCTGCAGCGGGACCTTGACCGCCTGGACAGATGGGCAGAGTCCAACGGGATGGCGTTCAATAAGTCCAAGTGCCGGGTGCTGCACTTTGGCCACAACAATCCCATGCAGAGCTACAGGCTGGGGTCGGAGTGGCTGGAGAGCAGCCAAACAGAAAGGGACCTGGGGGTGCTGATCGATACCCGCCTGAACATGAGCCAGCAGTGTGCCCAGGTGGCCAAGAGGGCCAATGGCATCCTGGCCTGCATCAGGAATGGTGTGGCCAGCAGGAGCAGGGAGGTCATTCTGCCCCTGTACTCTGCACTGGTTAGGCCGCACCTTGAGTACTGTGTCCAGTTCTGGGCCCCTCAGTTTAGGAAGGACATTGAGGTGCTTGAGCGTGTCCAGAGAAGGGCAACGAGGCTGGTGAGGGGCCTTGAGCACAAGCCCTATGAGGAGAGGCTGAGGGAGCTGGGATTGTTTAGCCTTGAGAAGAGGAGGCTCAGGGGAGACCTTATTGCTGTCTACAACTACCTGAGGGGTGGTTGTGGCCAGGAGGAGGTTGCTCTCTTCTCTCAGGCAGCCAGCACCAGAACAAGAGGACACAGCCTCAAGCTGCGCCAGGGGAAATTTAGGCTTGAGGTGAGGAGAAAGTTCTTCACCGAGAGAGTCATTGGCCACTGGAATGGCCTGCCCAGGGAGGTGGTGGAGTCGCCAACTCTGGAGCTGTTCAAGGCACGATTGGACGTGGCACTTGGTGCCATGGTCTAGCCTTGAGCTCTGTGGTGACAGGTTGGACTTGATGATCTATGAGGTCTCTTCCAACCTTGATAATACTGTGATACTGTGATACTGTGATGACAGATATATCCAAATCCCACCCCAAAAGCTTTTGTTACGCTAATCTAAGAGTATTCATCAAATACTGACTGTGTGGTTTGGTGACTGACACACTCAAAGCTTTGCCCGGTTTGCGGTGGTGCAGCTCACGGAATGAACTGTACTGCTGTGTTCTGGGTAAAGAAAACAGGAAAAACACACAGATATGCCTTGTGGCTTGGAGTTCATTCATAACTACCACTCACTCCATGCTTATATCAATATTTACTACAAGATAATTAACTTGAAAACCTGGATGGATTTTCCTCCATCTCCTGGTGAGTCAATGAAAATTCTTTCTACAGGCAACTCTCGAATTCAATAAAAACCACAACAGCATAAAAATGCTTTTGACCTTCTGGGAAGTTTGTGGTCTCTTTTGAGGTTACAGGTACCCGTGCGCCAAGGATGCAAATGGTCTGCTCACCACCTCCCTGAAGAAAAGATAATGCTCTTAGGGTGTTTAGGTGTGTTTTATTGTTGCCATAATCACTCTGGGGGTTTAATCTACAACTAGTGAGAACTGCTGAAGCTGTCTGAGAACAATGCTGGCATGAACAAAGAGTACCAGAGGTCATATCCTGCCTGACACAGAAACAGCTCCTCTGCAGCTGCTCTGGAGCAAGTGCCTCCGCCTTGCTAAACCCAGGACAACAGGGATTGAGCCATCCTCCAACTAAAATGCTGTTTTGAACCGAGACTCAAGGGAATGGCACTCTGCAGAACTGTGCTGATACACTAATTCTTCCTGCCCCCACCCTCTCCTTAAAGCTGATTATAAACGTTACTATTTCAAACAAAAGAGCACTATTCACAGCAGCAACTTCCTTAACATCAAATCCAAATCCAGTTCAAGACTGGGTTGCCTGTCTGTATCAGAACAACTCGGTTTGATTTTGCAAATGTAAAACAATTCCTGAACTGGAACCTCTTGGTACTTCTGGTGGTTTTGCTGCTGGTTTTCTGACAGCCAGGCTGCAGGTATTTTTACTATCCAGATGCTGGGGACAGCTCTTTTTTGCACTGGCATTATCATCCTTCCAAGACACTTGCAGCTGCTCCATGACGCTGCAGGGAACCTCAGGGCACAGTGACCTGACCTTGCACTCCAGTGCCGAAACAACCACATCTGTGGGATGCAGCAGAAGGACCACTGCTCTTGGCAACCTCAGACGGGGATATAATGAGACCGGTTTCACTGATCTGTGGCTCTGCAAGGTTAAGAAGATTGCAGGCTGTATTTATGCCCACAAAGCGGGCACATGCAATGATGAAGCAACACAGGAAAGAAATCAGTTAAACAAGCTCTTTTTTGTTGCTGTTACTTTAGGGCAACCTCTTTGGAGAACAAACCAGCACAGGAAACACCAGGGAAATACTCTCTGAAAAGGTGAACGTTTCTTTTTGTCTTTAAGAGAAAACAGTAAAACCACTTTCTAAAGAACTGCGATTGTTCAGACTGCTGAAGAGCCTCAACACTCTGCAACTGCCTGCAAGGAGGCTGCGGTCAGCTGCTGCTTCTGAATAACAACAGGACAAGAACAAATGGCCTCAAGTTGGGCCAAGGGAGGTTTAAAGTGGGTATCAGGAACGAATTTTGCACTGAAATAGTTATCAAACATTGGAACAGGCTGCCCAGAGAAGTGGTTGCGTCACCGTCTCTGGAGACATTTCAAAGACCTGCAGACATGGCGCTTGGGAACGTGGTTTAGTAGTGGACTTGGCAGCGTTAGGTTAACAGTTGGATGGTATGATCTTAAATATCTTCTCCAATCTAAACAAGTATGTAACTCTTGCTGGTAAAGAGTGTGATTTATCAAGACAGTCGCTGCATTTCTGATGCATTTACTCTAATTGGCCACCAGTCAAATATCATTTATTTTTTGGTACCAAATGATTGTCCCTGAGACTGTGTCCTGCACGCCAGGCAGCTGCACCTACAGCACTACTCTAAGGAGGTAACTTGTGTGTCAGCACATCTACGTAGCCTACACTGCTGACATAAGCATAACACAGCAGAGGCTGCCAGACATGGCCAGCATCTGACGCTCCGCAGCGAAGCAAATACCATTGCAATGCTCAGCTCAGCAACGCCTCTCTCTCCACATGCCCACTACTTAGGGGCTAAACTGACTGAAACCATATTCACAGATGGAACTCGTGCATATGGTCCCGAATTGCTATCATCATACCTCATCAGGATTAGACTAAGAAGATGTGAAGTTCAAATTTGTCACATTTTTGAATAAGGAACTCGGCTTCAATTGCAAAACGACAATTAAAAAGCCTCTCTCTTCCCTTTTCATTTAATTGGAGTCTAAGCACTGCAAGACTTTACAGAGTCTTGAATTCTGCCAGCACAGCAGGTAAACAGCTTCCTGTCCGTGCTAGCTGTGCTTTCATCCTAATAAAATATGCAAACAGTATTGACATCGTATCTCCTTCGGATGGATGTCATGAAAGCAGCAAGTCCTCAGGAAAAGTGCCTACAGCAATGATTTCGTGAAGGCGATGGCACTGCCAATGACTGGGCACTGTCATTTCCAAATCGCTGCGGTTTATCTCACGGCTCATTGCGGAGCTGGGATACTCCATTACAAACTGTAAACAGGCCCAAACAAAAAAGCTTCCCAGAAAGGAGGTTCTAAGAGACAGAGGGGTTGGTCTCTTCTCACAGGTAACAAGCGACAGAACCAGAAGAAACGCTGCCCCAGAGGAAGTTTGTGTTGGAAATTAAGAAAACATTGTTTACTGAACGGGCACTGGAACAGGCTGTGCAGGGAGGGGACCGCATCACTGTTCCTGGATGTGGATATGGAACCTTGGGGATACAGTTTAGTGGTGGGCTCGATGATCTTAAAGGTCTTTTTCGACCTACACAACTATGATTCTATGATCCTGCTCACTCGACAGCTGTTATTTCTGCAAAATAAAAATGTCAAGCAGATGTAGGGCAGCAAGCTCTTCCTAACTTGAATGAGTAAAAATTCTCTCACATTTAAGGAGCAATGCCTTTGGTTCACCACTGATGGATTTGCTCCATCAGGTTTACAAGTGCCACTTTGCTACAGTGAACATCTACATTCTTCCTGAAGAAAAAATACACTAAACATAGAAATAGCGTGAAATGTTTCACCCGTTTTCTGCAGTAAAATGCATCCGAAATTTTGTATGAATAAAGAAGAGTCTCCAAAGGACAGTCTGGAATCCAAGTTCAGAGCTAGGGCTAGAACAGGACATCAAACACAAAAGGTCAGAATTTCTTCAACGTCAAGTGAGAAGCCATCTGCATCCAGGCTGGCTTTCCAGAAACAAGTGTGTGTATAAAAATGTGTGTATGTGCACTAAGGGTGCCTACAAGCAGTTAATCAAGAGAAGCTTAACTAGCAGAGGCTAGTGTCTTTTTCAGACACGGTTTTATACCACACTGTGGACTCAAATTTACTTTAAGATCAATTTTATGCATTAAAAAATAAGTGTTCCTTTTCTCCCTGGGCAGGATCAGAAGTACTAAGCCAGTTTGGGCGCATTATTTGTGAAGCCTGGTGCTCAAGAAATAACGTAACTGATAGGACCTTAGCAGTGCTAGCAAGACTGAAAGAATGACTTCTACATGTCTTGAGAACAGATGCTTCCCTGACCCACCATTCAACTTCACTCTATTCAACTTGGTGCATTTTTCCAGTGTGTCAAAATCATTTTGAAGTCTAATTCAGCCCTCTGCAGCATCTGCAGTCCTTCTCAGTATCACATGCCCACATATTCCTACTGTATAGCATGATTTACATCAATCTACAAGACAAACTGCGAGAAATTGTGAATACATTTCAAAACATCAACACATAAATGTTGCACTGAAAGGGACAGAAATTCAAATTAACAGCAGAAAAAGAACCACCACTTCATCCTGAATTCAGTTATTTCACACTTGGCAATGAAGGCCAAGACATCACATACTGAAAATCCAAAGTAACAGAACTATTGCCCTAAAATTTTGCAGAATCTTTACATAGAACTTTTCATTGCTTAGACAAAACACAATCATTAAAAACTAGAGCTCTACTCTGAATTAAAAAACCTGAAAGTGACAAAGACGCGAGTCACTTAACACTAAACCTATAAACACAAGATTCAACAGACCTACATAAAAACTCCATAGAAAAAAACCAAGTAGTGGGATCCAATTACAAAATCAATAGTTTTATTCAGTGTTTCCTGTTATTCATTGATGAAAAGAGTCAAAACAAAAGCTTCATCGATCCATAATAAGGTCAGCATGTTTAACACTGATACGCGGATCATTCTGTAATTCTCTCCTCAGCTACTCAAATACTATTTTCCAGGTCTCAGAGGAAACGTGACTTCTCCTATCAATGTAAGTATGTTAGAAGTGCAAACTCCCAGTCCCGTTATGAAAATCATATTACCTCACTGCATTTACTTATTCGCCTCGCAACAATAAGCTGAATCATCCCCCGCTTGTTTCCTTCAGTGGACATAGACCTCCTCAAGGTTTCCATAGCATCTTGGTTTGTTTTGCCCAATAATGACTCTCCATTTACTGCTATTAGCTGATCATTCACTCGAAGCCTGCCATCCTGGAAAAGGAAAGATTATAGACAGTTCCATAAAACACACACACAACAAATGTAGTCTGTTGGAGGCAGGAAAGAAAAAGCCAGCTGTGCTTAGTCCCAACAGTTTATCGTCACTGGACAGCAGCTTCCATCGCAACCACTGTAGCAAGCACCTATTTGCACTTCAAGCCATCATCATCACCCGCACAACCAGCACACTAACAGCTGTACCAGAGACAGCCCATATCCTTCCCAAGGATCTGTTAAGGCTGTTGAAATTCTGGGATGCACAAGCACACAAATGTCAGTGGAAGTCTGAATGCTACCTCTGATGGTTTAACTGGAAAAAGCTAGTTACAGAGCAATCTTACTCTTCTTGAATCTGCAGTCACTCTCAAAGCAGTCTTACTACGGAAAACCGAGGAAGACCAAAGCACACACATGTTCCCTCTTACCTTGGATGCTGCTCCACCGTTAATAATGGACTTGACGAAGATTCCTAAATCAGCATGGTTTTCTTTTGACCGGTTGCCTTTGACGCTAACACCAAGCCCAGCCGACCCAGAGTCATTCAGTGGGACTTCAAATGTCAGGAATTCCCTGGTGCCATCAGGTGTGAGGACAAGCTCCTCTTCTTCCGCTTTCTGTCGGGAAGATTAGCACAGGATTATAGAACAGCCTGTCTCTTTGGGAATTCTCTCCTCTCTAAAGCTGTTACCATCAAAAAACCCTGCTTTTAACTACACTGCCACAATATTTTCCACAGCAATTATCTGAAAAAATGTGCACAAATAGTGTATTTTCAATCACCTCCAGCTGTACTTATGCCTGTCTCTAGGTGCTTTCTGTCTAGTGAAGTCATTGTACTGTGTGTCACTAATGAACGTGCATTAACTCACGTGTAAGCTGCTACTTCATTCACCAAACCAGACCTGCACCAAACACACTTTCTTACTTGCAGAACTACGTAATTTTAAAAATATCATCATCATCTTCATCTAAGGCAGTTTTGTAGTCATGGGGAGAAACTAAGTACAAAAAAATTAAACTAAAAAAATTACCAATTCGTTCGTTTTGTTTAACTGCGTTAGTTTTAAACCAGAACCAGAAAATGAGAGAGGGGGATCAACAATGGCAGAGCTCTCTGCTGTTGCTGGGCTTAGAACCAAATCCAGCTCCAACTGCACTTGTCCTGGCTCTGCACTCTACTTTTGGCCTGTCACCCACATCTTCAGTTCTTCGCTGCCCTCCACACCTAGGTGGAGCCTGCCTGGGACAACCCCAGGCTATCAACACCTAGAGATGTAGTCCCAGGATCCCCAGCAAGGAGCTGATAAGCAACATCTTTCTGCCCATCCAAAAGCCTTTCCAGAACAGGAGACCGTGCTCTCGCTTCACTTCCAGCCAAGCTCAGGGTTGTGGTGGGCTGGGTCCTGCAGTGTCCTCATAGAGGGGGGAACTGCGGGGGCAGCAGGCACACACAAACTACCAGGAAAGAAAATGGTCAGGGCCTGAGGAACAGAGCCCACGCTGCCAAAAGGTGTAGAAGTAAGGAGAACTGTCCCTTGCAGTAGACTCTGTCCACCAGTGTCTGACCACCCTTCACAGAATCTATGGTTGGAAAAGACCTTTAAGTTCATCAAGTCCAATCACCAGCCTAACTCTAACAAACCCACCACTAAACTGCACTTTGAGCACCAGATTTACACAAAGTTTAGACATAACCAAGTGGTTGCTGACACTCTTGTTTATAACTTTATCAAAGTCATGCCCTCAAAGGCAATTCCCTGCAGTGAGCCCAGTGCCTGGCCTCCACAAAGATGCTCATGAATCCAGCTGATCTGTTCTTTCTCACTCACATGAAGGACAATGAGTATGGGAAGGGTCACCAGAAGGTGCACGCCAACGTCCAGCAGTTGGAAGAATTAATCTGGCCAAATTTTTCATAATCTTGGCAAGTGCAGCACCTCTCTTACTGACAATGATTTTACACAGACTCTTCCCACGTTATTCCCATCTAGCTGCAAAACACATTCCTACGATTCTCTTCTCCCAAACACTTAAAGCAGGACAAGGCATTAACTTGTGCCTGCTGAGCTGCGCGTTTCTCAAGGCCTAAGGAAACGCAAAGCTGACAGCCTCTCCTGAAATCCAGAGTACAGCCAAGACGGATGTGGAAGCCATGTGGAGCACGGCACGGAGATGATCAGGTGGGGAACAAGATTGTTAGTCGTGTTACCACTGACCCAGAAACACGATGCGGAAATGTCACGCAGAAAGGCAGTCGGGAGAGAACAGGAGCTCTCCTTCCCCATCTGGTTACAAGCATAAGCTGTAGTGCGGTCTCCAGCCTTTTCCCTTCCACTAGACACTACGCACTCCTCTCCAAGCACCTTTTATTTATAACAACACATGATGCTTCATCAGTTAAAAAAGGAAACAGAATTCTCATCCCCGGCTCACTTAGCAATCCCAGCAATGCAAATACTTCTCCTGACCACGGAAAACAACGTGGCACGTGCCAGCTGTCAGGACTGGAAAGATGCCCTGTGGCTGTGGAAAAAACCCCCACATTTGAGGAAAATGAAACCCCTCATCTTCCTGACTGGGTCACAGAAGCACTAGTTACAGCATCTGTTTGAATGTGTCGTTTGTCACGGGGCTGTAGAATAAAACAATCTGAGATTGAGGCACGGTACCCTGCAGTTTGTGTAACACTGAGCACTTCCGTATCCTCAATAAACAGGAGTAGGCTTATGAGCCAAAAGGGAGCTAAAGACAGAGTAGGATGTCTGGATTATGCAGGGAAGCACCTCACCTTAATGGAGTTTACTGCTACCATAATTTAGAATCAAACCTTCCCTCCCCCAATATTTGCTAATCTTAAAAAAAAAAATCTGCCAGATTTTCATCCACAGCAATCTCCCTTCCAGGGCAGAGAACTCAGCTAAACAGAGAACTGTACATTCTGTCCGTGTCCTGTGCACGTCTACATGCCAAAGGGTCAACTGGAGAGCGTGTCAGTGAGCATCCCCAAGGACTTGGCTGATGGGCTCTACACTAGCTCTCTTCCACGACACCGAAGAGCTGCATTATCAGCTCAGCACTACTCATCATGAGAGGCTTCTGCTTGCTTGAATTGACCATTATGAATATGCAAATAAGCTAATACCAGGGTACACCTGAGGGTACAGGTGAAACTTAAGGTCTCAGCCAAGAGCAAGCTACTCATTGCCTGCACTTGAGTGAGATGTTAATAAAAAGAAGTAAAAAAGAAACAGCAGCCACAGCACCAGAACAGAAGTACCGAAGCCATGAGAACTGCTCAGCTCACCCAACTTAAAAAACTGCCACGACTGGGCTACAGCTGAATTGCTCTGGGGACTTTGCTGAGTATCCACGGCTTTGTCCACCAAGCCAGGGACGTACCCGAGTCCTTGGTTTAAAGGGCATAAGTAGTCTTTTGCTGTGGAGCCTGTGTGTGTCATCTGTCAGTACCACATGCTTGGATGCAGATTTTTAAAGAAGAAAACGACAGAGAGAACAAATATTTCTTGTTTGATACCCAACAACTTTTTTAAGACAACTTGGGGAAAAAAGTGTGGCTTTCCAAAATACCCGAACCGTTAAGATTCAAGGACTACGCATATGAAATACTAACTCTAACACTTATGCCACACAAAAGGTCTTTCTCTATATAATATATTGAATACAACCTCATGCACGCCAACCTGGGAACACAACTATACAGTGATCAGGAAAATGTAAGCAGGTCAATAAAGGAGCCATTCTGGGAGGAATAGGCAGGAAGAGTTTAGCCTGACACCCTAACATTTGGAAGGCTGTAAAAAAAAGAGAAAACCAACCAACCAACCAACAAAACCTGAGATTGGCTGAATCCTCTGTTCTCCGCTCCCCCCAAAGCCATCTCGAGCACAAAACCAGTAACTTCTGCACAGCGCCTGGGCCAAAACCAGTAACTTCCGCACAGCGCCTGGGCCAAAACCAGTAACTTCCGCACAGCGCCTGGGCCAAAACCAGTAACTTCCGCACAGCGCCTGGGCCAAAACCAGTTA